>JAVJIF010032751.1:0-58198 GCA_038442645.1 Agave tequilana
GCATGCCATCTCGTCAATAGGTTGCCGTCATCTGCAATAGGAGGGAAGACTCCTCTTGAAGCTTGGTCGGGTAAAGCTGCTGAAGATTATGATGTGCTCCGGATATTTGGATGTCCAGCCTACTATCATGTCAGAGAAGACAAATGGATCCGAGAGCGAAGAAAGTAGTGTTTGTTGGCTTCAAGAAAGGAACCAAGGGGTTCAAGATCTGGGACCAACAGGACAACAATTCATAATCAGCAGAGATGTCACATTTGATGAGGCCTCGATGATGAAGCCTACAGTCTCTCAGCAGGTGGAGACTAAGAAGACCAAGGAGCTATTGCAGCAGGTGGAGAGTGATGCAGATCCACCATCTCTAGAAGACTCAGTATCAGTGAGGATCATTCCTGAGGTGACACAGAGAGGTGATCAAGTTGCAGAAGAAGATGCTGAGGTTGTTGAAGAGGATGAGGAACAGGTTATGGATACGGTTCCAGATCCCACTGCAGTTGGAAGACCAATGAGGAATGCTAGGAGACCTGGCTGGCTCACTACAGACATGGTGATTGCTTATGCACTTCCAGTTGTTGAAGAGGCCATTCCATCTACTTTCAGGAAAGCTGAAATCAGTTCAGAAGCTGAGTTATGGAAAGGGGCTATGAATAAAGAGATGCAGTCTCTTTATAAGAACAACACATGGGAACTGACCAAGTTGCCCAAGGGGAAGAAAGCCATAGGGTGTAAGTGGGTATTTGCTAAGAAGCAGGGATCACTCCAAGAAGATAAAGTGCGCTACAAGGCAAGGCTGGTGGCTAAAGGCTACGCACAGAGAGAAGGGATCGACTACAACGAGGTGTTCTCCCCAGTTGTTAAACACTCGTCTATTCGGATCCTATTAGCCTTGTGGCGCAGAACGAGTTGGACCTTGACCAACTTGATGTGAAGACCGCCTTTCTCCACGGCGATCTTGAGGAGGAGATCTACATGACTCAGCCCACAGGTTATAAAGCTGCAGGGAAAGAGGAGTTGGTATGTAAGCTGAAGAAATCGCTGTACGGTTTGAAGCAGTCTCCAAGACAGTGGTACAAGCGATTTGACAGCTTCATCAGGAAGAAGAAGTACACAAGAAGCCATTTCGATCCATGTGTGTACTACAACAAGTTACCATCGGGTGAGTATATCTATCTACTACTTTACGTAGATGATATGCTAATTGCTTCTAGGTCAAGATCTGCAATTGATTCTCTAAAGAAGACTTTATCGTCCGAGTTCGAGATGAAGGACCTGGGGGAAGCAAGGAAAGTATTGGGTATGGAGATCAAAAGGGACAGGGAAGCTGGCAGGATAAGCTTGACTCAGAAAGGCTATTTGGAGAAGGTACTGCAGAGATTTAATATCGGAAAAGATACTAAGACTGTTAGTACACCAATGGCGCCGCACTTCAAGTTGTCAGCGAAGATGTCTCCAAGGAGTGTTCAGGAGCGTGAGCATATGACTCATGTTTCGTATGCCAATGCTGTGGGTAGCTTGATGTATGCGATGGTGTGTACAAGGTCGGATCTTTCACAGGCAGTCTCTATGGTAAGCAGATACATGCATGATCCTGGACTGGGTCATTGGGAAGCCGTGAAGTGGATCCTTAGGTACATCAAGGGAACTGTTGATGTAGGCCTAGTGTTCGAGAAGGATGACACCAGAAAGCAAGAGTGCATAGGGTATGTGGATTCGGACTATGCAGGTGACCTCGACAAACGCCGGTCGACTACGGGGTATGTATTCACATTCTCACAGGCACCGGTGAGTTGGCGCTCCACACTTCAGTCCACAGTTGCGTTGTCGACTACAGAGGCGGAGTATATGGCCTTGACCGAGGCCATGAAGGAGGCGATTTGGCTTCAGGGTTTGCTAGATGACTTGGGAGTGGAACAGGAGATCTTGAAGATACACTGTGACAGTATGAGTGCCATTTATTTGGCAAGGAACCAAGTCTACCATGCAAGGACGAAGCACATTGATGTCAGGTATCACTTTGTTCGGGAGATTCTGGAGGAAGATGACATCAACTTGTTGAAGATTCATACTTCGGAGAATCCGGCCGATATGCTTACAAAGGTGTGTGTCGGGAGTAAAGTTTGCACACTGCAAAGACTTGCTCCAGATCCTTCAGGTGAATTGAGCTTGCTGAAGCTCATTTGGATGAACTACGGATGGCTTGATCCTTGGGCAAGGGGTACGTAGGCAACCAGATTGGTGCAGCCGCTATTGAGTCAGTGTTCGGCTCAGATTTAACAATCTTCACCGAGGTGGAGAATTGTTGGAGGAGAGAGTACAGTAGAGGAGGTGAGGTCATGCCAGGTGCTGTTGAAGACTGCCAAGGATTCTACGACGAAAGGCGAAGGAACAGCGGGCAGGAAAAGCAGCAGCAGCAGAAAAAGACAGAGGTCGGTCGACCGGTCCGGTCGACCGACGTGCACAATGTGCACAGGATTAGAGCGGTCGACCGGACCGGTCGACCGGAAGAAGCTGTCTGCAGGAAACCCAACTCTCGGTTTGTTTCGGTCGACCGGTCCGGTCGACCGTGAGAAGGAGTCGGTCGACCGACCGGTCGACCGATAGTCGGATCTGGGCAAAAACTGCTGTTTCGGGAAGTTATGTATTTAAGCTCTAATTGTAATTTTTTAGGGTTGAAGTGCCTAGAGAAAGAATAGCTGCGGACTCTCTTGTGTTTATAGAGATCTAGAGCTATTGTAATCGATCTTCCAAATAGAAAAACTCTCTCCGTGGATTGTCCCGAGGACGTAGGCAAGTTGGCCGAACCTCGTTAGATCTGGTTTTTGCGATTGTTCTTCTTCTAGTTTTTTTGATTTCATTGTTCTGAGATTGAGATCTGATAGATCCTCTATTGGGTTGTTGTCTGTCGCGCACAACAACTTCATGGAGACTTAAAAAAAATAGAGGTTTTTAATGTTACTATCATTGTGCTTCTTTTATGGAAGGGCTGAAACAATAACTTCTATTGCTGTACTAAATTATGCAATGGCACACTCTAAGAGAGATTAATTGGTATTTTATGATGAATTTCATATACATTACAATGATTACTGTGTGTGTGTATGAGTATATTGTTTTTTTTTTTATAAATAAAAATCATAATTTGGTCTTGGATATAACACTTTTTCATTTCTCAATTTGACTCTTTTCGCAGTGACAAAGACTTGACCTCTTTTCACTAAAAATTTTAATTTCTTTTTTCTTTTCTTTTCTTTTTTTAAGAAAGAGGGGGAGGCCACTCTCCAGCCTATACATACACAACCACCACTAATTACTAAGTTAAAATTCTCGGTCGATAACTGCGAGGATTAAACCTGAAGCCTCTCCCTTGAGAGGCAGGGTATTAGCAGCAGGTTAGGATTCAACAAAAAAATAGAAGGATAAGAGAACTTGGAGTTTGTGGACCATCTAGCACGCGGATCGCGAAATATGCGGCTAATAGGCACGACACGTCAGCTTGCCGCGGTGGTGTCCAGCAGTCACCGCCGGCAGAAGCCACTACGTCGTGTCGCCGACGTGCTCCCCCTTACAACCAAGAAAAAGAAGAAGATTGAGGCAATTGCTAGTCACTGAGAGATGCGCTGGAATCCAGTCGGCCATGTGTTATCCAAATGGGAAATATTGAGGGAGCCTGAGATTTTCGGACAATCTTGGAAGCTTTCCTACTTCGCAGTAGTTTCTGCTTTCTCTTTCACCGGGGCTGGAGTTGAGTGGACATTGGTGATGCACGTGTATTAAAAGCCAGCTCACGACATTAAGAGATATGCAAATCATCAGTTGACCTTTCCCAGTTTGTCCAAATTGACAAGTTCCTCCTTGTGCTTGTGCTCGCTGTCCTTGTTCTGTACGTCCAGCACAACACAGATAAACTCAGGAGATATTTGTTTTATTCTGTCCCCGCGTCCCTTTGCTAGCACCACCAAAATTTACAATAAAATTAGAGACAATATACAGATGCAACGTACAAAATACAACATGTTTGATATGAAAAGACTACTCTTTAGATAGACACTGTAGAAAGTGTCCGGATTTGAATATTACTAGTCTGCACATCACTGCTCAACACCGAACAATAGGTGGTAAGAAGCTTTTTCAGAAAAGAGAAAAGAGGAGAATAATTTTGTTCTTTAACACTCTTTAAATAAGTAGATAAAATAAATTGATAAATAATATTGAATGGTTGATTGGTTTTGAATAACTCAATAAGCTAACTACAATGGCGTCCACACCAAACACACGCGTGCGCACACGAAAGCACAAAGAATCGCGAGGAGGAG
This sequence comes from Agave tequilana, assembly GCA_038442645.1. Classification (NCBI taxonomy): domain Eukaryota; kingdom Viridiplantae; phylum Streptophyta; class Magnoliopsida; order Asparagales; family Asparagaceae; genus Agave; species Agave tequilana. The sequence goes on from JAVJIF010032751.1 coordinate 4,311, forward strand.
AAGTTGTTACATTGCATGTCACCCCAAAAAGATGGAAAAAGAATCACTTTTGGTACTTGCTTCTAGACTCTAAAACAAGTGAACTTTTGAATCAGTCATCATTAATTAATTAAATCTATCCAAAAAATTAAAATAAATCGCTCAAATATTCTCCATCGAGGGGGTCACTCATCTCATCTATCGCTCCTAGTGGCTGTACAAAAAATTAAATAAATAAGCACATGTAAAAACTTTTACGCCTGTGCCATCGTGGACGCTGTCACATTCATCGCCGCCGTAAATCTGGCGGCCCTCTCCGCCTCCTCCGCCGCCACCACCCACCGACGGCAAATCCTCCCCAGGGACGCCGCCTTTCGCCGCCCCCGTTCCGTCCCCGACCCCATCAATTCCCATATTACCCATTCTATCCCCGGCACCTTCACCACGTCACCAACCATCTCGCTTCCCCCCACTTTCCGACACAAAATCACCAGCGCCGCCGCCGCGTGCTCCCTAGCCGAATCCGACCCGTTTTTAAGGACCCGAACCAGTTTCAGAACCACACTCTCCTTCGTACCCACCTCCGGGGCCCCACCCCTCTTCGCCACCGCCGCGAGGATCCCCACCGCCTCGTCCGCCACATCAGCGGTCCCGGTCAACTCCAGCGCCGTCTCGATGACTTCGCCATCGATCAGCCGCCGGATGTTCTCGCGCTCACCAGCCAGGCTCAGGATAGCGGCGAGCGCGTCCTTTTTGCTGCTCATGGGTCCCACCCTGGCCAGACTAATCAGTGCCGCTAACATGCGCTGGTTCCGACCTAACCTCCTCCTGTATGAGTGGACGGTCGACAGGCTCAGGATCGTCGCCGCAGCGTTCTCCTTCGCCTGCCACGTGGCTCCCTTGGTCAGCACGTGGATGACGCCATCGAGCGCGCCGTCCGCGTGCATGATCCGCTTCTTGTTCGCCTCGAGAATGGAGAGGTTTAACAGAGCGGTGACGGCGTTAACTTCCAGGCTCGCGTCGTCTGAAGACAATAACGGCACCAGTAACGGAACAGCGCCGGCGTCACCGATGAATGCGCGGATCTCCGTTCCGGTCTTCGCCAGCTGGCGGAGTTCGTGAACGAGGCGGTTCGCCGATTCGGCCGACGGCGACGCGGCGAGCTTCTTGATGAGGAACGACGCCGTCATTCTCGCCGCCTCCATTGCGGCCTTGTTAGAGGTAACGGCGGTAGCCTCGCCGTTACTAGATTCCCGGAGATCGAACGGCAGATTCTGCTCGCGGCACCACAGAGCGATCAGATTCTTGAGAGCTCGATTGGGAACCAGATTGGAATGGGCCAGCGCCTGGCCGGACTTCGGACACGTGGCGTGCCCGGACGCGATCCACCTGGCGATCGACTCCCGATCGTACGTCTGGCCGCTCGCCACGACGACGGGATCCTTCATCAGGTCGAGCGAGATCGGGCACCTGAAGTCGGCGGGGACTGAAACATCGGCAACCGCCGGCGTTCCGTATTCGGATCCGAACTCGCCAATGGATTCGGATCTCGGCGTCGACGCTCCGAAAAGGACGCACTTCGCGTAGCGAACCAATCCGACGAACGCGATCATCGTCGATCCCATTTCTCGCAGAGTCTGTCCCCAATCTCGCACTCCAAGCACTCGATCTCGGCCCCGCAGCTTCTCCTATCGTCTAGTCCCAATTTCTCAAAGATCCGTTCCAATCTCGCCCGATCGGGAACGATCCCTTGCTCGACCTCGCGGACAAGATCCAGCATCTCTATCCGGGCGCTTTCCTCGGCCAGATCCGGGTCGGCAGCGGAGCGGCAGCACTGGCGGCGGACGAGGGCGACGAGATCCTTGATGTCGTCGCTGACGTCGAGGTCGTTTAAAGGGAGGATGTCGAGGAGAGTGGAGAGGTCGAGGTGAGCTCTTGGAAGTGGTTGGCGACGGAGTCGGACTGGAGGAGGAGGCGGACGCGGCTCGAGGTGGAGAGATCGGCGATGAGAGCCTTGAACCGCTGGAAGACGACGAGGATCTCTTTGAGGCAGAGGACGACGGAGGAGGAGCGAGAGAGAACTGGGGATTGGAGGAGGTCATCGAAGAGGAGGGAGAGGAGGTTGGAGCGGCGGGACAGGGGGGACAAGTGGCGGGAGAGGAGGGGGTTGGAGGAGGAGGAGAGGGAGAGCTCGCGGGAGAGGCGGAGGAGGGAGGAGAGGAGGTGGGTCGTCGGCGTCGCCATTGACGGCGAGAATTTTTTTTTATGTTTTGAGGTTTGATTTCTTTGTTGTGCTTGTTTGTTGGGAGTTGAAGAAAGGGCGTTAAAAGGGGGTTTATATATGGGTTTGCGTGTGAGGAGTTCGGTGCGTGCTGGGTGTTGAAAGGATCGACGGCTGTTTTTTGTGGGGGATTTTATTTTTTTATTTTTATTATTTTTATTATTTTTTAACGCGGGTAGAAGAAGGAAGGAAGGAGGAAGACTGTGGGAACGAATGGTATTTTAGCAGTTTAATCTCTGACAATTTTACTTTTTGTATTTGTTTCCCCCAAATGTTCTCAAACTTTGCAAATTGCCCTCCCAAATTGAAAATGCAGGCCTGTTAAATCCCCAACTACCACTTGAAATACAAAATATCAAATCATATCTGTATATATCTCCCTCCCCCTGTCTTCTCACGCACACAATTTAAAATCCAAAATATCAAATCATACCTCTCTTTCACACACACACACACACACTTCACAATAAACAGTGCAGTAAACACGCATACAAAAACAATACATAATGAATTTATACTGAATAAAAATTTATTGATGAGTATTTCAAAATGCAAACACCTATTGTAAAAATAAAAAGATGACCATGAAAGAGGCACTGGAGGGGTGGGTGGAGAAATGATCCAAGTGAGTACATATAGTAAAAATCAGTTAAAATATTACATATACCGTGGATAAAAAGGTTTGAAAGGTTTAACTACAAACTTTTCCAATTCAACTTCATAGTTACTATTTATTATTTCTAGTTTGAATAAAAGGGGGTTTCGTTTCAGTCACTTATATCAAATCGCAATGTAACGTCCGATTCCGCAGGTACGGGGACGTTATGACGACGTACATACGTGAGGTGAAAACACACTCACGCGTACGTTAAGCCTCAGTACAGGACATAGCCTCCATATAGACAAGGGGTCCAGCAGGAAAGAAGTACAAGAATACCTGCAGAAAGGGTTAGCGATCATAACAGATATAAAAACAGGGATAAAAGAGATAACAGGAACAAAGCATAAAGATACCTATGAAGGATCTCGATGGTGAGTCTCCTATGTGACTCCAATGAGCTATCTGATAATACGGTAGCTCGGATCTCCAACCTGGGCATGCAAACCCAGGGTCGTCAGAAAGCGACCTAGTGAGTGGTAAAATGAAGGAGGCAATAATATGTACTATAGTAATACAAGCATAATAATAATAGATAATACATGCTGTTGTAATAGTGATACCATATCCTAAGCATATCATAAGCATATAAGTAGCAGCAGAAGTATCTAAACATGAAAGATATAAGCATGTTATCTTTTAATACCATCACTACCTAGCCGGTTATCATCTGGTCATGTCTTTAGGCGTGTCCGGTTTATATCATAAATATTGTCGTCTAGTGGTGACGTGATAGCAGTGACCATACAGGTGGGCAGATGAAAACAGAATAGATGCAATGCAGAACATGCGTAGTATGCCACCACAGAAAGAGTAACATGTACCAGGCAAAGTAACAAATATACATGTAACATGATAGCGGATAAATGATCAGGTACAGAAACAAGTACAACGAAACAAGTGAATACATGTATCAGGCAAGTCATGTTATTTATACAATAGTAGCAATCAGTACCACCTGGTATTATAATCAATCTCTTCCAGTGTCCCATACCACTGGCAGTTCATACTGGAGCCCGCACTCCAGTCGAACCCATCCAGACATGGCATACGGGTACCATTATCCAAACGAGAGAGTGACCAAATAACAAGTATTCCCGACGTCACTATCGTGTATACTGTTTTATTATGTTAATTGAAAACCCATGGTCGAGGAGTTCTTATCGGGTAGGTGTATCCCATGCATACCCGGGATCACGGCCTTAAACAAACCCCTGGCTGCTAAGACCAGGGCCCTCCGCTAAGAGGAGAACAATAATCAAGTAACGAGAGCTCATGGAGCTATACAATCGGTAGGTAGCACTACCATCCCCTGCAATGGGAGAACAATATGGATCCAGTACATCACCCGATAAGATCTAATCAACCGTCAAGTCTCCCCCATACCCAAGTTAACTTTATGATCTAATACGTCAAGTATACAATGTAACAAGAACAACTACTGTACATGATACGGGTAACATGATAACTGGACCAGAGCTCTGTTGATAGCATAGAACAATATAACGAGAAACGAGAACAAGATAACAGGAATAATATAACGGGAAACGGGAACAATAGATGTGGGAGGCCACATGTCGCATATCAACAGCTCTCATGTCCAGTAACCAGGGTAGCCATATCAGTAACAGGAAACAATATATCAACAGCATTCATGTCCAGTAACGGGAATATCAATATCAGTGACGGGAAATAATCATGTAACGGGGTTACAGGATGGGCTACTCATGTAACAATAATCCATGTAATATAAACAGTGTGCAATATAACGGGAATCCAGAAATATCCATGTAGCAATACCATAAACCATGATCCATGCAAATGGAATACATAGACAATGAATGCATGTAGTCCGGTGAGTACAAGTAACAGTAGGGTCAGACATGCACAGAGTATCCATATAGCGGTATCCCGCGTACTAGCGTATCTGTATATCCATAGGTCACGAACATGCAGTAAGAATGTCATGATTGTCTTAGACTGTCTATGGGACGGTGATACTAGCACATGAAATATCAGTGTCACGTCTCCATGGAACAGTGGTCATAAACCTGAAATGATAGTGTCCAGTGTAGTGTATCAGAGGTTGACATGCAATCACTGGTCGAGTGTATCGGTGGGTCTGTAATAGTGACAGTGTCATAGTGACAGTATACACGTAGCAGTAACGAAGTGACAATGTCCAGTGATGTGATAAATGTAACTAAACCACGTGAAATAGATATAATCATCTATTACGTATATTTTATAAACTTCGCTATAATGAAGTCTCTTTTAATTACCATTTATAGTGCTTTACCCCTATCTACGAGTTATTGACTAAAGCAATCACTCCATGTAACATAAATAAATATAATTTATAAAACGAAAACACTCACAAACTTATCGTAGGAAGATAGCTCTCTTTCCCACGCTCGCAACGGATCTAGAATCGTCCCAATCGGAGTCCGGATGCTCCCGATATCGCCCGAATACTAAATCATAACAAATAGGGTTCAATATGTAATAAAAATATTTAAATACAAAAAAGAAATATTAGCAGGGGGTTTTCTGAAAAAGTTACCTTTATTGGGTTTGAATGCGGGTTTGGGCTCATAACGGGTCGGGTTTAGATCCAACCCAAACCCAATTAACTTAAGTTAAATGGGTAGGGTTTATAGGGTAAACGGGTCGGGTTGTTATTGGGTTTTGGGTTGCAAATAAACCCAACTTGGGTTATTGGGTTTTGGGTTTCACCCAAACCCAATAAGGAGAAGAAAAGAAGAAGCAGCAGCTTGCTGCTGCTGCTCCTGCGCGGCCGGCCTGCCGGCGGCGGTCCCGGCCGTCGGCGGCAGTTCGGGCCCGGCCAAGCACAAGAGTGAGAGAGAGAGTGCGAAGGAGAGAGAAACAGAGGGTGAGGGAGAGGGAGTGAAGAACAGCAAAAGAAAAGAAAAGAAAGGAGAAGAAGAAGAAGAAGAAGAAGAGGAAGGAGGAGAGGGGGGCGCCGGCCAGCCTGGGCGCGACGGGCGGCGGTCTGCCACCGGCCGCGTGGCCGGTGGCGGGGGCGGAGCCCGGTGGCACGCCGGCCACCTGGGCGCGTCAGCAGCAAGGCCGGCAATCAACAGTGGGGAGAAAGGGAGTGTGGGAGAGAGAGAAATTGGTAGGGGAGAGAGAGGAGAGAGAGAGAGTGGGATTATGTGAGAGAGAGAAAGAGAGAGATTTTATAGGGGAGAGAGAAAGAAGAGTCGGTGGAGATGGGTAAGGCGGTGGGGAGAACTCGCTGGAAAAAGGAAGAAGGGAAAGAAAAAGAAAGGAAAGAAAAGAAAATAAAGTATTAAATAATATTATTTAATTTGGCCTAAAATTCGACTAGCTCCGAACGGTGCCCAAAAATTACAGAAAATAGAGAATATTATCCTAAGACGTAATATGAAGACGGTTTGTAGAAAGTCTATCCGGTTTGTAAATTAAAAATTTCGGAAGATGTCGCCGGTACTGGGCGACACCGGTTTGGCTGGATTTTCGATAAATTTAGAAAAATCCCCAAAAATACCCAAATGTAGAAAATATGATTTTAAGACACAAGTTGAAAGCGGATTCTCAAAATTCTACTCTGTTTGTGAAATAAAAATCGGAGAGCTGATTATCGGTATCGGTCGACACCAAATACGGAGATTTTCCAAAATAATCCAGAAAAATTCCAGAAAATTCTGAAAAATCTAAAATATTAGAAAATAATTTTTAAAATTGAAACCGGCTCAATCGGACTATCAGAAAAGTCAAATCAATATTATACGTCGTATCGTGTACTGATACTGTGATACGTATATCAGGGATCAGGGGGTTACACGCAATTAGAAAAAAACTCACTCACAAAATTTAATTCACTTCAGCCACCTCTTTTTTAAATAAAGGGTGTGCGCTCACGTGTCAAACGTGAAAGTGCTACTGAGGGTCGTTTTAACGTGTTGCACAGAAGCGCTCTTGAACACGTTTTAGAGCGGTGAAAGACTTAAATGCCCCCTACAATATTAAGCTGAGGACTGCGATCCGTCCAAAAATGCCTTAGGACTGCGATGATGATTACTGTCCTCACAAAATGTCGTGTCTTCGAATCTTTATTAGAATTACGATCATGATCTCAGTTCTCACAAAAATACTTTAAGGCAGTGACTACGATCACAGTCCTCGCAAAAAATATCACGTTTTTGAATATTTATTAGAACTGTGACCATGATCATAATTCTCAAAAAAATGCCATGTCTCTAAGTCTTTATAATCCTAATCCTCTTTATTAACATATTCTTCTTTATTAAGATTGTGATCATGATCGAAGTTCTCACAAAAATATCATATCTCGAAGTCTTTATAGGACTGCAATCATAGCAATCCTCGCAAAAATACCCTCTTTATTAGGAATGCGCTCATCAGTGTTGTTCTCAAAAAAATGCCTTATTTTTTAGCCTTTATTAGGACTCCGACCATTCCTCGCAAAAGTGCCCTATTTTTGAATTTGACCCTTTCCCTGCTATGTGATCGATTCGATTCGATTCAATCTCCTTTATCTTTTCCAGATCGAATAATTCATGGTGCTGAAGCCGCTCGCGGCGAGACTCACATGCAATGGGAATCACATTTTTTTCATGCCAAGCGGTGAACAACATCGCTTAGATTTGAAAGGGTAAAAAAGAAAACAAAATTATATGGGGAGAAGCATTTGATCTGTTCGATTGTTTTTTACTGACGTGGATGAGACTGAGGCCAAAAAATTCATGAAGCTGAGTTTTTCCTATTTATCTTAAGGAAAAATTATTGAATAGAATATAGGAAAAATTTAAATTCTATTAATTTTGTTTTAAATTATTAAATATTGTTTATTTGTCCATCTTTTCTATCAGGGATCCCAGATATCAATTTTCTTATTTCACTTGCAAAATTATTTGTCTTACTTATTTTTTATTACTTTTTATAATTCCTTTTATTCTCACTGTTTAGTGAAAGCATAATATTTATGATCATTGTAACCTTTTATGCAGTATAGAAACTTGCATTCTTTGTAAGTCACATTATCCTTAAATTTTGCGATACACACACACATCACATATAAAATAAGAGGTATGAACTAGATGTGTCAATATCCATAAGTTTTTCCTATTTGAGCAAAAAATGTTGTTTTGGATACACTCAAGATCTAGCTTAGATGGTATTTTAAGAGTTATATATTTAGATTGTAGAAAAAGACGGTAGAAAGTGCTATAATTTTGATAAGAATTGAGAGTTATATATTTATATTCTAATAAAATTGATGTAAATTTTTTCAACTAAAAAAAAGCGAGAGATTATATTTAACCTGACCTTCTTGCAATCTACTTTAAATGGGTAGGGCAAGATTTGAACTAGATGACTCTATTAACATAAAGTCTCTGCTATTGAACCAAATTTTGTAGTTGACAGGAGAAACGGGAGGTAACTTTATATTCTAACATGAGTTCCAAAAAAAAAAGTGAGAGCAAAAAAAAAAGAAAAACAGACAGATTGGACCTTATCAAGCTCGCGGTTATGCTTGAGTAATTCACACAAGTAATACTTATTTGAGCCCGTGCATTAATGCACGGGCAAGAAGACTCGTGACAGCACTATGAAAACTCAAAAAGATTAAAAGTGAATAAATTGTAAACTAAATAATAGGGATGCCCAATTTGAAAATTTCAGAGGGTCTATTGTGAATAAAATCATGAGCGAGGATTCAATACCAGTGAAAAGGTAAATTGTGGCAACTTGTGAGTTTGTATAAAGGGAAGAACGAAAGCCGAGGGTAGCGGTTGGATCATCCAATTTCATATCCTATTGGAAAGACGGCTGGGCCTTATCCCTTCATTTTCATTCATTATTTATTTATTTATTTTTATTTATTGTTTGAAAAGCCTCAAATTGAGCATCCAAATATTATCTAAGGTTTTTTTTTTAATATCGGTGCCAAAAATATTTCTGCATTTCGTGTTACTGTCGAAATCTTCAAATTTCATATGGACACCTCAAATCTTATAAGTTTGAATAAAATATCTCGTTCCGTCAGTTGGTGCCTATCTGTAACAGTAAACATGCAAAACTACATTTTTACCCGAAATACATTTCTAACACCTGCAGCGCCAGCGCTAGCAGTTTTGGGAGCATGAGTTAAGAGAAAATGAGTTTTTTCGAAAGAGAAATCAAGAAGAAAGAGTAGAAGAATATAATGAAACTTTGCATCTTATTATAGAGTATCAAAATGTAAATATGAAATATTCTACGTATCTTTTAGCTTATATTCGGAAAAACTAACAGAGAGGATGTTTGCTCTAAACTTATAAGAGTTTTTGGTGGGGAAGGGGGGAGCCAATATGAAAATATAAAGATTTCAAGGATGAATATGAAATTTAGAAAGATTTCAATGTCCAAAAAAACCCAATTATCTAATAATATATCACACAAATCTCCACAATTATCGCACATTTATTATGCATCGAAGAAAAACAAAATTCAGTTTAGCTCCTTACCTTAATCCATTTATTTTTAGAATTGGGTCCAACTTCCAATTCGTCGGCGGTCTTTTCGACGGAGAGGAACCGTTTCCATAGAAGAAGTCATGACACCTCTGCGTTCTTCTTCGTATCCGTCCGTATCGCAAACTTTTTCAGCGTAATTGTTTTATTTATGCTATCTTCTAGATACTTTGGTTAATTACATATTAATATATCATTAACAATTTTTATAGCAGTTGATCCTAACCTTAATCCATTTATTAATAGAATTAGGTCTAACGATATGAAAGTATTCTCACAAACCCAAATACAAAATGTAAGGAAAAATATTTTATTTTCTCTACATAAATTTAAATGGTTTTATTTCATCGACATAGCCAAAACGTGCGTCTGAAGAGCTTGCTAGACTAACGACTGGCTACAATATTGAGGTGTCTAATTTTGTTTTAGATCAATGGCAATCAAATTAAATAATAGAGACGGATTGGTTATGAAAGTTTGATATTTGGAATGAATAGTTTTATATTATTTTACTGATTGGAGTTGCAGCAGGTGATGATTCTTGTTCATGAAAAACTCGTGGAAAAAATGGTTGGTTTATGGGCTAACAAAAATAGTTATTTACAGAAAGGTTATTTTTTTCCCTTCTGAGTAGTGATAATTAAACTAAACAAGAGAGACAAATTAGTTATTATGAGCATATCGTCACTGTGATTAAGAAACCGACCGATCGGTCAGGAGGAGGAGAGGAGAGGAGAGAGGAAGGAGAAGGAGGGGAGCTGAGAGAAGAGGAAGAAGAGGGGGCCAACACTGCTCTCTCTCTCTCTCTCTCTCTCTCGGATGAAGACGGACAGACGGATAAAGTTTTTATAAGGGTTACGCGAGAAAACCTCCCTTCAATCGGTTTTGATAATTTAATACTGAAGTATGAATCTTTACATTACTCTACTTATTGAGCCGCAACAGAAAATGATTCTTGTTTTCAGAAAACCCGAGGAATAATAGTTAGTTTATTTGCCAAAAGAAATAGTTATTTATAAAACTATTACTATTATCTCTATTTGTTTTCTAAATCAGAAATTATTATATCTTGTCCAGACTGAAACGAGAATTTGGCTTCTTTAAATGGTGTAGATAAATGAGAATTTCGCATAAGCTGCCTGTTAAACTTTAGTTAATTTCTTATAAGACAAAAAAGGAGAGGAAAAACCAAGTCAGTTTCTTTATTAAAAGTACATTATTTCATATAAAAAAAGATAATGACTCGACCTAATCAATTTAATGGGCCTTGAGATGTAGCTGACCATGACTCAGCATTAGCTCAAAATGTTAGAATCTTTAGCTGGAGCAAGCTAATCTAATTCTCGATATGCTTTAGTTAAAGGCAAGACAAGTTCAAATTGGACTACTTTAGCTAACTTGTGGGGCCTACTTGAATCATATATAAATGGAGAATCGTCAAATTAGTGCGAGGGGCACCCTTTGGCCCGAAACCTAAAGTTTTGAGAAATATGGTAACATGTGATAATCATTTTATGTTGATCATTTTAAAATAAATAAATAAAAATATGTTAAATTTAATTTTATGTACCAATCTTAGCATATGATTCATGATACAAAAATTATATAAAAACTCGTTACATATCTTAGAAAGGGATAAAATGAAGATGAACTAGAACTGAATTTGAAAACTCCTGACTTTTATCTATTAGGTAGTTATATATCACACAAAATAAATCTACTTTGTGAGAGTAGCAGTGAAAGAATTGGGGCACCATCTCAAAAGACTACTTTTTAATTGAAGTTGTCAAATTCTTATATATTCAAGACCGTCCCTATATCTAGCCGATGTGAGAATATTTGTTCGACCTAAATCGCAACAAATAGGTTCCTCCACGAGTAGGTAAAGTATTTCTCTTTGAGAAAAAAATTTAGTTCTTAGTTAGCTTCTGAATCTAATAAAAGATGGAACTAGAAATTTTATTAGGAGAGCAAGTGAAGACAAAAGAGGACGTAAAAACGATTTAGTTAGATATAAGTGAAGGATACAAAAGTTAGGGTTTTTTTTTTTTTTGCTTTATGGAAAATTTAAAAGGTAAATATTTCTTTAGCCCACTCTTGAATATAATTTTAGCAAGTTTTTAACTAATTAGGGTGACTAGGTGCGACGCAATGTAGATAGTAGGCACTAGATATAATAGTTTCTATCCTCGCTTTCAAAATATTTAGGTCCTTCAATTTTAGTTTGATCGTGATTTTGATGTTTAACAAACTAAATTTCAGTCTACTTTAAAGACTACAAGCTAATTCTTGGATTTAAGAGTTGGCCTTGTCATTTTGTTGAGATAGACGTTTTAATTAATTTTTTTTTTCAACTGTTTCAATTTTTTTCAAGGACACATCTAAAGCTACTCAAATAAAGTATTTATCTCTTTCTCTTTATTCATACATTTATAGCCAAAAAATTCACAGAACTAAAAGACAATAAAAAGAGATAAAATATTATTCCAAATAAATTTTTTTTTTTGAAAAAAGCTCATAAATGAAAATTGTAGAAAATTAGTTCTCTATTTTTTCATGCATATAATCAAATTTCAAAAAAGAAGAATTCAATCGCCTCATTCATCAACGGTGGTATCAAATTTTTTTTAAATCATTGAAAATATTAGCATATTTATACTACTATTAAAGATAAATATTTATTGGTAAATTTAACTCTAACTAAAAAAATAAGTAAATTAATATCTAAAATTTAATTCCTCCAAAAAAAAAAATGAAAACTCCAAAAGTTAATAGACAATAATAATAATAAAACATTGATACTTTTTTTAAAATATCATATGAAAATCATAATTTTACCAATTATACTTCACATAGCTTATTTCTTTTTCGACAAGTTCATAATAATTACTAACATAATAATAGTTTCTATTTTTATATTTTTTTATATAATGCTTAAATCTAGAGAAGCAATGAATTTATCACCAATTTTCTTATTGTTTCCTGGTTTTAGTTAAAGCAATTTTTTTTATAAAAGTAATAAAATACTTATACTAATATTAATTAGCATAAATATTTAAATATATTTCATATTAATTCTCTTATTACTTTTTATAAAAAAAATCATAAAACAAAGATTTTGAATCAACTTTCTTACAGAAAATATAAAATAGATCAGATGTTCTATTATCGTTGTAACTATCTAAAAAATATCCTTTAACCTTACAGCTGGATTAATGTACCCACACTGTTCTATTAAAAAATCTATAATAAAACATTTTTTTTTAATCATTATACTTTTGCTATAAGATATCTAATGTCTTTTAATTATTATACTTTTTGCTTGATCATGTTCAATTATTAATTGTTTGATCACAAAGTACTATACTTTAAGGCCAACAATAATCAAACTTCCAGATTGAATCAAAATTTCTGGTCTTCAACAGAGGACGGGGCTAAGGCTAATTAGGTAATGACCTTCATAATTTGACCAAAATCCTTCATTAAATTTATTGAGTTAAAAAAAAGAGGAAAAAGTAATAAGATATATGAGATAGGCTTGTGTCATTCTGGAAGGATTCGAGGCTGTATCTTTCTCACTCAAATACAACCCTACTATATCCGAATGCGAAATGCACTCCGTTGAAGTTGATCTGCATTATTTTAAGTAACTAAAATAAAAAATTATGTATTTTTAATATTTTTTTCAATTCATAATGTAGGCACAAAATAGACACCCGAATGATTAGTTTAACAGTGTAAATATTTGACATATAACAAAAATTGGTGTCTAAGAGTTTTTAAGCGTTTAGATCACGATGAAATGGTCTGTATGTCTAAAGACGTAGATACAAGAAATATGTTATTTTCGATCGTCTATTTTTTGCCTACTTGCTTGATGAGCAAAAAAATATTCAAAATATATGATTTTTGTTTTTTAGTTACCTGAAATAATGTAGATCAATTTTAACGGAATGAATCGTGTATTCGTATATCGTAAGGTTGTACTTGAGTGAGAAAGTTTCGACCTTAAATCTTTCCGGAATGATATAAGTCTATCTCATACTAATAATAATAAATAATAATATTTTATCCCTATGAATTGGGGCTCACTTTGTACTTTCTCTTGGATCCTTCCTTTTCTCTCTGTTCGTTTGTGATTATTCAATTTTGGCCAGCCAGAGAGAATGAGTCATAGCTCGTGAACCAAAAATAACGTTGATCGAGTTTGAGAAATCTAGACTGTATTCTGATTGCTGGCTAAAAGAAGGATTTTGCACCACTTCTTCGAGATATAGTGATTATGGGGTGTGTGGGTGGGGGAGGTGTGTGTGTGTGTGTGGGTGGGTGGGTGGGTGGGTGGGGGGGGGGGGGGGGGCGGGTGTTGGGGTGGTGGTAGCTTGGTTTGTTTGTTTGTATATTGTGGTGGTGGTGGTAGTTGTTTTTGGGGCACCAATTATGTACCCCGGGCTTGAAATTTCTAGGGCTTTTTGATTGTGACATTTTTTTAGAATGTGTGGTTGTAAGTTTTAAATTTTTTAAAACTTTCAATTCTACCGTGTATGGGAATATAAAAATTAGAATAGATTAAAATGAAGAATGATATTTTTTTATAAAGAAAAAATATAAGAGTACTGCTTTATATTAAGAATGATAAAAGTAATATTGAGACTCAAAATTAGCTGCTAATTTGAGACAATTATTTTTAAAAAAAAGGACTATTTCCGGACAGAGTGAGTAATATTTAATATTTGTATTCACAAAATTCTATTTTTTTTAATGAAATATAAGCTATTAATTTTGTTGAAAAAAGAAAAAAGAATAAGTTAAAGGGCTATTCACCAATGTTAAACATAAGAATTTTCATAAATCAGATTTCTGTTTTGTCACTAAACAACTAAATAACATGTTCGGGATTTCTTTGCTTAAGACAATGAGTAGACCGATTCACTGAGTAATTAAAATTATATATTTTATGTGGCCTTGGCTTCATTTAAGAACGAGTGCAATTACGACTAGGACCTGGGTGCCAGTTCCATTTGGATTAATTATAATTGATGGCTATGATTAATTAGCCAACCAACCGTTAATTATCATTATCGGAGGGAATTAAAACAATGTAGATCAACTTTAATGGAGTGGATCTTATATTTAAATATCGTGGAGTCTAAGTTGAGTGGAAGAATTCGAGTTCAAATCCTTTCGCATGAACCCAAATCTATTCCTATATACATGTCCCTACACACATATATATATTCAAGTACATATCCCAATCACTTCCCTTTCGAGATAGTGAGAGACCGGAGGCTGAAGGGCGGAGAGACCTGACGGTCCCAATCACTTCCCTTTCGAGATAGTGAGAGACCGAAGGCTGAAGGGTCCAGAGACCTGACAGTCCCAATCACGTCTCTTTCGAGATAGTGAGAGACCGGAGGCTGAAGAGTCCAGTCAATGGCACTCGGCCATACACAATTACAGGGACTCAGTCCAATACATAATATATGAAAACATAGAGTAAATTACATGTCGACCCGACAAAGCGGGGAAACCCAAATGGAGGCGAGAGCGAGGACACTCGCCTAAGTCTTCAGAAAACACAGTAAAATCCCTGATCTCCGGAATCCAGGAAATCAACGCGTCAACGCGTTAGGGAGAAAGTGATAGAGAGAAGAGGAAGTCAAGAGAGAGAAGGAAAGAGAGAGGAGAGAGAATGTGAGAGCTAGAGAGAGAAGCCCAGGGAGAGAGAGAGAGTACAAGGAGGCGCGAGTTTTGAGGGAGAGACGCAGGAATAGCAGACGCAGGAATCGCGTTGCGTAGAGATCACAACGCGGGGTTCGAGACACGCGTTCAAGTCAGGACGCGAGGAGAACGCGGACGCGGACGCGGGTTCTGCGTCGCGTTAACACAAGAAGGACACAAACGCGGGAATGGGATCCGCGTTGCGTTGACATGAGAAGGTCACAGACGCGGGCATGAGCTCCGCGTCGTGTCGATGCAAGAACGCGAAGGCCGCGTTATACAAATGTCAAGAACGCAAAGATTTGCGTTAAGGAATTGCCTAAACGCGGGAAGAACTCCTCGTTTAGCAATTAACAGAGAGAAGGGGAGAGACAAGGAGATGAGAGAGTGGGACGCAGGGAAAGAGTGAGACGCAGGAAAAGAGTGAGGGAAATCAGAGAAGAAAAAGAAATGAAAAGGGAAAGGAAAGGAAAAAAAAGGAAAAGAAAGAAGAAGAAAAGAAAGAAAGAAGGAAAGGAAAGAATGAAAAGAGGAAGGGAGGATGGCCGGCGATGGCCGGCGGTCACCGGTGGCGGCCGGAGGTGGCCGGAAGTGGTCGGAGATGGCCGGAATCCGGTAAGCAAGGCCCAAGCCCAAGCAAATTGTGGGGTGCAAGTGTAGTTCATATGGTGAAAATGGAGTTTCGGAAACGAGGCTTCGGAGAACGAAGCTATAGCTCGTCGGAAAGAGCACGACGAGGAGAAGGAGATGGCATGGTCGTTGGTGGCAAGGTGGAGTATATGGTGGTGGAGATGGTGGAGAAGGTGGTGGTGAAAATGGGTTATTTGATGGAAAAGAAGAGGAAGAGAAGATGGAAATGATGGTGTTATGGTTGTTGTTGTTGTTGGAATGGAGGAGGAGATGAAGGGGAGAATGATGGTGGAATTTGTGGTGAAAATGGAGAAAATGGTGGAGATGGTGAGCGGAAAAGATGGGAGTGTGGCTGGCCAAAGGAGGGCCATGGCTGCTGGTGCGTTCTCTGTTGGAACCAAGGAAGAAGAAAGAAAAAGAAATGAAGAGAAGGAAGGAAAAAGGGGGGGGGGGTGGTTATATATATAAAGGGAAAATATTATATTAAAATGCCACCCCACAAACCCCAAAATGAGACCTGCGTCTCACCAAAAGAATGGCTGCGTCCAGGCCAAAAGAATTGGACGCGGAGATTAAAAGTCGCGTTCATGAGGGAAAAACGCGAGATCTGCTTTTTAACAGAAAGGACAAAAAGTATGGTGATAAGACTTAGAGTTGATCTGAAATGCATTAAATGCAGTATGGAGAGGATCTCTTCATTAAATGCGGAATCCAAGGTTGGTGAAACTCGCGTCTAGCGAGGAGAGAGAAAAGTGAAAAAATATCTGGGTACTATTCCGGTATCTGGGAAAACACCGAAAACTCCGGAAAAGTCCAAAAAATAAAGTAGCTTGGAAAGCTTCCCAAAAATTCTCAAAAATAATAAATATTATATAAAGATTTTTGGCAAAATCGGTTTTCATAAATTCAATCTCATTTTCGAAATAAAAATCCTGAAGTCAACCGTCAATACCGCTCTATACCGGGTTGGCCGAATTTGATAAATTCTGAAAAATCCCAGAAAATGTAGTAAGGAAGAAAATACGATTCTAAGATACAATGCGAAAGCAGAATTTAGAAATTCAATTCCAATTGTAAACTAAAAATCCTGGAATCAACCAGCGATACTGGCCGACACCAAATCCGGTGGAATTTCATAAATTCATAAAATCCTCAGAAAAAGTATTTAGATAGGAAATGTGATTTTAAGAAATAATGTAAACAAATACTTCTAGTAATTTCCTATCGGTTTGTAAATTAAAAATCCGGGAATCGGTCAGCGGCACTGGTCGACACCGGTTTTGAAGATTCTCAATTTAATTCAGGAAAATTCCAGAAAATCATAGAAAATCTAAAATATTGGAAAATGATGTTTAAAACTAAAATCGGTCAAATCTAATTACCAGAAAGACCAAATCGAGTAATACACTAGGATCGGGTCCTCGGTTCAGACTAGGGCTGACTCCGAGTCCGTGAATCCGGATCCAAGACAAAACGATCATATAAATAATTCATAATACAAAACAAATACAGGAAGTAATTCGAAAAAATACGATCGAAAAATCTGAATACGCAACTAAGTACGTATTCCGGGAGCGGGGTGTTACATGTAGGCACAAAATAGACACCCGAAATAGTTAGTTGATTAGTTTAACAGTGTAAAATATTTAACATATAACAAAAATTGGTGTATAAGGGTTTTTAAGCGTTTAGATCACGATGAAATGGTCTGTATGTCTAAAGACGTAGATACAAGAAATATGTTATTTTCGATCGTCTATTTTTTGCCTACTTGCTTGATGAGCAAAAAAATATTCAAAATATATGATTTTTGTTTTTAGTTACCTGAATAATGTAGATCAATTTTAACGGAATGAATCGTGTATTCGTATGTCGTAAGGTTGTACTTGAGTGAGAAAGTTTCGACCTCAAATCTTTCCGGAATGATATAAGTCTATCTCATACTAATAATAATAAATAATAATATTTTATCCCCTAAGAATTGGGGCTCACTTTGTACTTTCTCTTGGATCCTTCCTTCTCTCTCTGTTCGTTTGTGATTATTCAATTTTGGCCAGCCAGAGAGAATGAGTCATAGCTCGTGAACCAAAAATAACGTTGATCGAGTTTGAGAAATCTAGACTGTATTCTGATTGGTGGCTAAAAGAAGGATTTTGCACCACTTCTTCGAGATATAGTGATTATGGGGTGTGTGGGTGGGGGAGAGGGGTGTGTGTGTGTGTGTGTGTGTGGGGGGGGGGGGGGGGGGGGGGGTGGTAGCTTGGTTTGTTTGTTTGTATATTGTGGTGGTGGTGGTAGTTGTTTTTGGGGCACCAATTATGTACCCCCGGCTTGAAATTTCTAGTGCTTTTTGATTGTGACATTTTTTTAGAATGTGTGGTTGTAAGTTTAAATTTTTTAAAACTTTCAATTCTACCGTGTATTAGGAATAATAAAAATTAGAATAGATTAAAATGAAGAATGATATTTTTTTATAAAGAAAAAAATAAGAGTATTGCTTTATACTAAGAATGATAAAAGTAGTATTGAGACTCAAAATTAGCTGCTAATTTGAGACAATTATTTAAAAAAAAAAAAGACTATTTCCGGACAGAGTGAGTAATATTTAATATTTGTATTCACAAATTTCTATTTTTTTTAATGAAATATAAACTATTAATTTTGTTGAAAAAAGAAAAAAGAATAAGTTAAAGGGCTATTCACCAATGTTAATCATAAGAATTTTCATAAATCAGATCTCTGTTTTGTCACTAAACAACTAAATAACATGTTCGGGATTTCTTTGCTTAAGACAATGAGTAGACCGATTCACTGAGTAATTAAAATTATATATTTTATGTGGCCTTGGCTTCATTTAAGAACGAGTGCAATTACGACTAGGACCTGGGTGGCAGTTCCATTTGGATTAATTATAATTGATGGCTATGATTAATTAGCCGACCGACCGTTAATTATCATTATCAGAGGAAATTAAAACAATGTAGATTAACTTTTACGAAGTGAATCTTATATTTAAATATCGTGGGGACTAAGTTTGAGTGGGAAGAATTCGAGTTCAAATCCTTTCGCATGAACCCAAATCTATTCCTATATACATGTCCCTGACTCCCTACACACATATATATATATATATATTCAAGTACATATTTATAATGCATATACAAATTTACTTACACGAACGCGCACACATGTTTGTATTTGTTTTTTTTATCACCCCATATCAAAATACACTTAAAACTTAAACATAAATGATTGCTCACTAATTAAGTAATTAAATTATCGCATCTAATTATTCTTGATATTTTCAAAATCAAATAAACAAAATTAAAATTTAAAAATTAAATAATTCAGGTAATACACTGTACTTGGACTCTCCAATCAAAAATCACACCATATAATTGGGCCTCTCAATTGCCCTGCAAGTAGGGCAGCTCTCCTCCTTCACCAGCCACCGGCCGAGGCAACGGAGGTGGAACCGGTGCCGCACTTGAGCTTGATCCGGCAAACCTCGCCGTTCTTGAACTCTTCAAGACACACATTGCACTTGCCCTCAAAACTCCAGCTCTCATATTCCAGCTTCGGAGCTTTTTGAAATTTCTGGCGTACATCTTTGAAGAGGAAACGCATAAAATATACGGAGTATTTGATGAAGTAGAAGAAAATCAGAGCGACGAGACCGAAGACGATGATGGCGAAGGCAGCGAGCGCTATAACAGCGAAGACTTCGATTAGAACGAAGAAGGAGTGGTTAAGGCGTTCCAGATGAATTCTAGGACTTTATCTAGATGATGCTCATCAACAATGAGACCCATATTAGAGAGAGAAAGTAGACAGAAAACCACAGGTTCTGATGATTTGAGTTTTGAGAGAGGAAGAATTTATGTACGTGTGTATATATATATACATTAGAAACAGAAATTCAAGTACCAATAGGGTACAGTATTAATCCTAGTGTATTTCATAGATGATAAATTGTAATGTATTAATCCTAGTATTTTACAAATTCCTATCTTGCTAGTCTCTGAGTTGTCGTGCTAGTAATACAAATAATTTTAGAATTTTATTGTTTCGAACCGAAAGAGGACAGAAAAGTCTTGAGCCGTGAAATTTGAATCAATGGTGAGGTCAGAATTATATACCATGTTTCCTCTCCCAAACAAAAACGAAAACTTTCATAAGTAGCATGACTGCTGCCTGATAAAATTTTATTAGGAACTTTCGTCAACTAGAGATCGCAGATAGCTAATGTCTTTTCTCGTTGGAGTTTATATATAGAGAGCTAATCGCTTAAAAACGGTTCTCACAGATTTCTGTGAGAACTTTCATGTGCTCTATCTGATCAATGATCCACATGAAAATTCTCACAGAAATCTGTGAGAACCATTCTTAGGTTGTGCTAATTTTGCTATATAATCACAATAGACATATTAGTGTGTTTATTTTTAGAGACAAGTAACTTTTTTTTTGAGAAATGAGAAATTAAATATATACTTATTGTGATATTCATGAGAATTATTGTTTTAGAACTAGTTGATAATTTACTTTTTCGTTGTAGTGACCACTCGAGCCAAATGTCAAGATCGTTTTCCACCGGAGTTGGTAACAAAAGAGTTAAGAGTATTTCCATTTTCTTAAACTGCAATTGTTTAATTGCTTTGGCTCAGATGATTTATTGAAAATTATTACCAGAATAATGAATTACTTTTTATGAAAAATAACTTTTTTAGTGACAAATCAAATCTATGTCTTTAAGTTTAGAAAAACAAAGACTTTTTCGGTGCTTTGCTATAAAAGGATAGAAGACAAATATAACTTAATTTTTTTCTCAAAGTTAGTAAAGTATTTATATATTTTTGATTAAGAGGTAGTTCCTTACGAACTTAAGAAAATAATGAACAGAGTTGATATTAGATGAAAAACAGAAAGAAATTTTTTTTTAGTTATTTAAGCAATTATAATATAGAACTAATCCAGATCAACAACCACCTCTATTTATTCGCAATCTTGTTGACATAAGATGAAAATATCAAATAATCTTTAACTATTTATCTAATTGAATTTCTAGACATATGCTTAATTCTCAAATCATTGGACTTAAAAGTAAATCTCGACAATATAACTTATATGAAAGGATTTGGGGCACCATCCCAAAAGACAAGTCTTCTTGGTGAAGTTGCCCAAATCATTATATATTCAAGACCATCCTCATGTCTAGTTGATGTGGGATTATTTGTTCGACCCAAATCCGACCAATCCCCCTCGAATAAAGAGTCTCCCTGCAAGCTCAACTTTCTTCACTTTCTTCACAATGGAAGACTAAATGATCGATCGAGATCCAACTCTTCACTGGGTGGGGGCAGATCACGTCTTATGTGAAGCACCAACTACAAACGTCCACTTCTCTACATTGTGTGGGTGATGGCACACCAATCGCAAAAGAAAATCACTGCCAAATATCTCGCGAGCCCAACAATTGCTTTACAAGGGGCCACTATACACATTGGGGGATCAACAACATCGATCATCACCTACACACTTGACTAAGTTAGGGGCATGACTCTGTTACAAATTGAAAGGACTTGGGGTACTATCCCAAAACACTGATTTCTAGGTGGAGATGTCAAAATTCTTATATACCTAAGACTGTCTCCATGTTTAGTTAATGTGAGACTATTTATCCATCCAACGCTATATTCATAAAGACCTACATGCTTCTCCGGGCGGATTAGAGTTGAAACTAGACCGGACTAGAGCTAGAACTCATAAAAGCCCGAGTTGAAAATAAACCGGGATTGATCCACACACTTCTCAACAATGCTTTGACGTCTGTTGGGCTCAATGACGTGGCAGAAGCCGGTCTTCCTTTGATGACATTATGGCGGCTCTTATTCTCGAGCAAGAAGAGAATTTTGCAAGCGGTAAGAACAGCAAGAAGGCACAGAGAGAAAAAGAGGACGAAAGTGAAGAGGAAGAAGAAGAAGAAGAGAAGGAAGAATAAGATGTTCGTTTCAATGACAAATATCTTCCAGCAAAAAATGAAGAAGAAGAAGAAGACGTTCATTTTGAACATGGGCAAGCCCTAGAAAATGGAAGAAGAAAAAGATGGAGAAGCTGCTGTTTAGCATTGTGAATGCTGTGAAGCTCCAGGGAGAACAAAAGCCTGCCAAAGTACTCAAATCTCCTACATGGCAAGTCGATTTCCCACAGAAGCTTTTATCATTTATGCCTACCTTTGCTTGTTTTTGTCTACATTTGAGATACTGTGTCCACTTTCCTATCAAATTTGGCCACTATTGTGCTTACAGGGCAAAAGGAAGAGAAGAAAGGGCAGAGCGACGCTCCTGAAATCTCTTCCCCTGCTGTAGAGATATCTCCACAATATATGCACCCCTCTGCTGAAAATGCCGCCCCATTGACTGTGGAACAATGATTTCACTGTGAACACATACTTTGAGCACAGTAACCACATTGGATTTGTCCACAATCTGAAGTGCACCAGCAGAACATGATTCTTTAGAGCATTTTATACAACTACCACTGATAATATTAGGTTATCTTTAAACTTTAGTTTTCTGTTTACTATTGTCAATTTCTGTCTACGTTTTTCTTTTTTCTGTTTACCCTTGTCAATTTCTGTTTACTATTGATAATATTGATTACTATTCACAATTCATGTCTCTCCTTGGCACCATCTGTCTAAATTGATGATTTAAACAGTAAGAATGAATATGTTTGGGTTGGAATGATTTTTTACTGACCCATCAAGACATTCTCCATATGTTCCACGGGTGCAGGCTGTCTCTGAAATTGTGAGTGGTCCATTTTAATTTTACACTGTTAATTTTTAGAAATTGTTCTCTATTAAAGTCTTAAAGTTAATTAACGAACTTTGCCAGATGTCAATGCGTTAATTGGGAGAGAGTTGCGGTGAATTGGTGACGGACGACATGAGTACCACTACAGAACATATGAAATAGTTGATTGTACACTTATATTGTATAATTTATTGCTACGTTCTCACATATATTGTGTCATAAACTCTGCTAATTAACTTGTTTTAATGTCCAATTTGTGCATGTGATTATTAATGGAGGGCGAGAAAATAATACCAAATAAATGCAAGTTAAAATCGAATTTTTATAGTTTTATTTGGCTAGCTTGAAGATCAAACGACGATATTACTAACTCCATTGCTCAAACTGAAAAATCAATTGAATAAGATGAGATATTAGAAGAATCAAGATTATACGCTCGGATCCAGCTTTATGGCCAGATCCAGGCTGCAGATCCACAGAAAAGCCACGGATCCGCGTCATAGTTGGGGTGGTTGGGGGAGTGTTTGCTTCCCTATCTTCGTATTCCTCTCTCCTATCCTTTTCAGTTCTAAACGCTGCAAATTTAGAAAGCAGACGGACACTGGAGAGACAAAGAGATTAGGATTTTATTCTAGTTTAACTTAGATTATTTTTTTTTCAATGTAATTTTCTATTTATTTGTAAACTTAAATAAAAGAAGAGATTCATGAGAGAAGAAGAGAAAGAAATGTATTTAGAGTGACACTGAATGTAATTTTTTTCTTTTATTGTTTTTTCAATTAATCAAAATTTGCTTTTTGTGTTCTTCTTCTTGTTTTTACTTCATTTCTTTTGTATCGATTGCAATCTAAGTGAATCAGATAATATCAGAATTGTCTTGCCTTTGTGAGTGTCACCGATAGCTCATGACGATGGATTCTAATCTCAATCTGTCTCATTTTATACTTTCGTTGTCTTGATAATGTAATGTGAAAGAGACACAAATTAACTCTTATGGGTTATGCGTTGATCACCTCTGAATTAAGGTAAAACAGTAACTAATGATCTAAGGTAAGTAATCAGCTAAAGAGATAAGTATACTTTTTTTTTCTTATAATTTCTTAGTTTTAAAAAGACTTTTTAAAAAAAAAAAAAACCAACTCTTTCTTTATTACTTTCTCTTTTAACTTAGTTTTTCTTTTCTTTTCTTTTTCAAAAACTATCTTCTACTTTAATTTCTACTCCTCTAATTTAACTCAGTTTTCTTTTCTCTTTCTTTTCAAAACCAAGAGGAAACTATTTAACCGATTTTTAGTAAACTTAAAAAGAATACTGAAAGGCTTCCATCACTTTTTCTCTTTGTGGATCACGATCCACATAGCCACTTGTTATAACAATAGTACCGAGAAATCTTAACACAATATTCTTATCAATTTCAAACTCAATTTTTCTGTAGAGATTTCGCCTCCATCTTTTCTTGCGGAAGAGAATGCTAGAGATGTAGGCTTTAATTTCTTCAATAATTTGCTTGTTATTTCGCTTCTCGTTTCCTGGATTTGAGCTCTAAAGCGTCAAAAGAACTTTTTGTGATAACAACACAGCCGGCTAGTTTTGTAGAACATTGCATTTCTTCTACCTTGAAGAAACCATGGACTCTGTTTCATGTAGAACACCCAAAAAACTCCTCCAACATCTCTGAGCTCTTCCTTCAATTCTCGAAGCTCAGCAAGCTGAGATCTTTTGGAGTTCCGTCAACTGTGAACCCAAAACCCACCATTGATTCCCACACTGAGAGCAGCGAGGAGAATGGTGACTACCCTCAGCCACTGGATGAAGCTATGCTTGAAGAGGCTACAATTCTAGAACTGTTCACTGCCGCTTCGGCTCTTAAATCTGCCTATGTCCAGCTCTAACGAGCCCATGTCCCTTATGAGCCCAGAAAGATTCAGGTTGCTGATGAGCTAATGGTGTCTGAGCTTGATTCCCTTTCGAAATTCGAGGTCTTGTATGCTGGAAAACAAAGAAGCAAGCCGAAGTCTCGGTCTTCTCTGTGTTTAGAGATTCAAGAGCATCACCAACTCATAGAGGAATTGGAATCCAGAATGCAGGCCAAAGAGAATGGGGAGTACAGTTGGTGCTTCACATAAGGCGTGAGCATTTGATCTTCCAGTGTGAAGATAGTGAGCTGTAGGAGGCTCTAAGAGAGGGAATATATTTGAAGAGGAAATTATGGCAATAACTAGCGAGGTTCAGGTCGAGCTAACAGTGATGCCAGGGTTTAATAATGGCTGCAATGTAACTCGCTGCAGGGTATATCCATGCAAGATAAAGTCTTCAAGGCATATGCTTTGATCCATTGTAGCTCCAGGAGGTAAGATTATGCAAAGTGAGCCTGACACTATGCAGAAGATTTTTATTTACATTTTGTTTGCCTTATTGTTTCTTAGAAGGAATGGAAACATTGAGGTTATGAATATATTTCTATGTTTGTACAGTTGTAATTTTTTTGTTAGAGTTATTAGACTGTTAGATTGATGTAGTTGTGAGATTAGACTGCAGCATCAACAAGTGGAAATTTTTACACAACTCATCATATGCTTTAATACTTAGTTACCTGATATTATGTCTGAATGTTTGGTTTTGAATGTGAAAGTGGTTTTGATCTGTAATTACTTCGGGCAACCAAAAATTTTCACACACAAAAGTAGTGAAATCGAGAGAGAATACTATCAATTCAATTGCACATGTTCTTTTCTGTCATCTACTGGGCAACCAATAATTGCATTAGGAGCCGGATTAAGTCACTACTAGCCGAGAGAATTTGAACCTAAGCTGTAGCTTGGAGATATAACTGGTCTTTGGATAGTATATTTAGCTTGTAATTTTATTTCAAAGTAATTTCAACAATAAGGAAGGTAGAAGATTTGTGCTTATTTGGGGTTTGGAGGAGAAGTAATTTCACCAGCAAAATTCTTGGGCAATTCTTATTAATCTCTAAATGGCTTAATGTTCCCAAAAAAATTTAAAAAAATGTATAAATGGCTTAAAGGCCCTAACCATAAAGGAAGGTGAGATTTTATTATCTCAAAAGGTTGCCGCAAACTATGTTTTGCTACTATAAATTATATGAGTCTCATATCTCCTTCTTGAAAAAAAGATAATGTGATTTTCTAAAAGATTACATTGTATGTATGAATATCATTGAAAGAATAACAAGGGAGATTTCATCTTGAGAAAAACTTGGAGAAGAAGTTGGTTGATTTGGATTTCTCTAAACATGCCACGTGGGTGTATCGTCCGAGCTTGTCCACCTGCCTTGGCTCTCCCCTGGTGTCTTTCTTGCAGACTTTGCAGGTCTTGTCCACCCATCCTTCTTCCACATATTCTCCATCAACTATCATAAATCATCAACAGTAATTTATTATATTGAAACGAGATGTGTGGTTATCAACGCAAATCTATAATCTCAAAACAATAGATCTCTGAATGAAAAATTCATTGTTATATTAAGATAGTATTCATCATAAGAAACTTTCTAAACTTGTTGAGTTTGATACAAATATATTTATAGGTGATTGTCACTTTCTAAGATTATGCCCCTTCATTGGGGGTTGTCATACACTTAAGAAGTTTCAGTTAATTCCCCAATCTTCAACAAATACCTCTATGAATTCTTTTGAACTTGTAGATTTTGCTCATCCAATTCTGGACATAGCCATACAGGTGGTAATTAATAAACTTTAGTTCATGTGTGTTGTGTAGATTTGCTTCTAAAGTCCAAGGATGATGCATTGGGCTATATTTGTCTCTAAAATTCCAAAGATGATGCATTTGGATATTCTTATCAGGTAGAAGTTTTACAATTGTGATTATTCTCTTCCAATTGGGTTAACCAACCCTTTGTTACATAAAATTCTTATGCAACAAAATATACTATGAAGTTTACCTTTGTGATTGCATGAACATCAAGATTTCTCCAATGTTTTACAATCTATTTCATGTGTTTTAGTTTGTTAATTTAGTTCCATAAACTCATTAAATGTTAAAATATCGCCTTCGAAGAAGCCATTAGCTTGAATTCTTTACGTACTACAACAAGTTTGTGAAAAATCTAGTATCGTGTTATGGTATAAGAATTTACCATCAACATAGGACTTGAAAAAATCTTTGTAGGTGCCACCAATCTTCCTCCTAAGTGCTCCATACTTCACAAAGAACAGAAAAATGTGGACAAGAGTAAGAAATTGTCATAACAGGTAAGAAAATGCAAAAGTTATTGTTATTATGATTGTACCTGTTCCCTGCTCATCTTTTCTCCAGACCTCGTTGCCTCCCTTGCCTCCTCGAGAAGCTGGGCGTCCTGCGCGGACCGGACCTGAGAGAAGTCCAAGGCCTCTGTTATGCTCCCAAACAACGACTGCTTGCTTTTCTTCTTCAGATCCTCTTCCTCTTTCTCACCCCCATTTTGCTGCTCAGCCTTAGCCCAAACTCCTCCAAATTTGGTGGAAACTCTGTTGGGCTTGAGAGTTGAAGTAGTTGGTGATGAGAGAGCTATGGATGGAGGGCAGCAGTTGTGAGAGGAAAGAGAGTGGGAGAGCCCTCAGACCCATTGTTCTCTTCTTAGAATATGCAAGTAGCAAATGAGGGCTCTTTGTTGTATATATGGACTTTGGGTGGGGTCAAGGAGGTGAGAGTTTGTGTGGCTGCGTTGGATCTTGATTGGAGTGATTAGTTGGCAAGTGGAGATGGAGATTCTGTGGTGAGAGAAGGGGAATGTGGCATGGTTGGCTGCCTGTTGAAACTTATGGAAGGAGTGAGGTGAAAGGTTTAATCAAAACACCATGTTAGCTTTTGAGTGGCATATGTATGAATTCATTGGCTGAAGCATAGGTGAGGCACATAAGCATGGATTTGAAATGTGTGAGGCATAAGGCCCTCATCATCTCTATTATTACAACACAAATCCTTTTAGTCTACTATCTCATGTTCGCGTTATGTTCTTAAGAAAATATTAAACTGATGTTGTTATCAAGTGTTATCAGATAATTGTGTAGTGTGTTGTCTTGAAAAATGTGAATCACATTTGCTAATTGCTATTAGAAAAGTTTTTAAATGTAATATTGGTGAATGAGTCGCATTAGTTGCTCAAGTGATTAGAATTAATTTATATTATAGCATTGGATAGTTTCTTGTGCTAAATATCTAATTCCTTAATGCCAATTTAATGAAAACCCTCCAAAATAGAAATAGATGGTCCCATGGGACATAACATGAATCTTTAAAACAAAAAGAGAGAAAAGGGGGAAAAAAGTTAAAAGGTTTATGCAAATTGATGATCCCATGGGTAAGAATAAACCATGTAAGTTGCCTTACTGTATAAATTAAGACCAATGATTGCCTTCACAATAATCATGTACCATACTTGACAATGTCATCACTGTAACATAAATGTTAATTTCGATAAAATTTATACGTTTACGGGTTCCATTTTTTCCCCAAATGAACTGCTCTTCACTTGTCCACTCTTTGTTTTGTTGTTTCAAACACACGCTAATGATGCAAGAAATGCAACATAGTCACTTTTTGAATATTTGAGAAAAACTTATATTATATCAGCAGGTCTATATTCTCCTGGTGTTATTATTTGCACCCTCCCTTACTTATTTTCATTTGCAACTATGTGTACACAAGACTCAGGTACCTTTCTTTCCTTTAAATTTTCATTTGCACATATTTGATCTCAAAAATCCTGGTCTGTTTTTTTTCTCTCTCTATTCTGTACTTTTATGTTGGATGATTGCTCTTCAAATTTAACTTTTTCAACTCTTTTGTCCGATTAATTTTGCGCCTATTTAATGGAAAGAAGTCCATTGCTTTCTCAATGGACTCCTGGTAGAAGTTTATGTGGAACAAAATTTGAATCATCTGTAACTCACGTCAATAAGACACATAAATTGAATACGCCGCGCATTATACTTGCTCGTCGAGTATTGTAGAGTAGCTTATGCATGTGCTCTGTAAAGCAATACAAGTGTGTTCAGAATTTAATTCTCTCTTTGTATGTGCGAGGAATTTGTGTTTACAGAGCACTGTGTTGCCAACTTGCCATAGTTGAGAGTGCAAATGGGAGCATCATCAAGAATTTGATCCCATACTCTCTCATTCTAAGATGCAAACTGAAATCTCCCTCCAATGACTATAGATGGGAGAAGGTCAAAGAACATGAGCAACAAACTTTCGCGTGAATATGGAGACTTTAAGTTTGGTCGTCCAAGCTTGTTTAAATAAATGAATAAACACACAAGCAGTCGCCCAAACTAGAAGACGATCACTTGAGGCCTTGCCATAAACTGGATGCTCTGTTGTATAGAATATGTGCTTGAGTTGTGCCTATTGTACTGAAGAGATGATATCAGAAGTGAGAAGGCATGATTTCTTTGTTAGATCTAATAATTATTTCAAATAAGATCTCATATATGCAATAGTCTATTTATTAAGATCAAATGGAAGGAGAGTTTAGGCATACCTGATTCCATTATGAAAGGGATATCGAAAGTTGAACGATCTCGAGGATGCCGGAGTTGAGGGAGGGGATTCTTCTCTCCAGCTACCAAGTTCTCTTCTTGATTCTTAGAGATGAGAGGCCTTCAAAAGAGATATTAGGTCATAATAAATGGTGGTGGAAAAGGAATCCTACTGATGATATATATAACATCAACGAATTCTATTCAACTCATCATAGATATAAACCCTTAATTGATAACACGAGTTCTACACGTGTGATGAGTCCCACATCTTAATTTAAATACACTTATGGCTAAATGTAATTGAAACGTGTCTAGACTCAAACTATTAAGTTTGATCAATTCTTTATTGGGTCCAACAAAATTTAGCAACATTTAATCTATCATAACAAAATTTAGCAAGATGGCCTTTTCGGCCACAATGTGTACATATGTACACATGAGCATACGTGTGATGGTGTCCGTGAGGAGCATGTGTATGCCGTGGAGGGGTGTGCATGAAAAGATGGAACTTGCTTCTTTCGAAGCAAGGTTTCCAATCGTGAGTGGTTCATGACACATTGACTCATAGTGGAGCCCAAACAATCTATTTTCTTCTTTAACAAATTATATCATTTTGAATTGTAGAAAAGTGGAGCATGCAATAGGTGAAGTGTGTGATACTACCCTAGCATAACAAACATGTGCATCAATCTTATTTTGCAAAACAATGTTTTTCTTTACACAAATATCTAAATCATTAGAAATAGAAATAATTTTATTTTCAAAGCAACATTTTCTTTAAAACAAAATCTACTTTAGAAGACAATTTTCATTTTTCTTCAAAATAGCAAGGCAATCATTTTTAGACTTTAAAAATTCATTTTCTTTAAGTGCAAGTTCCAATTGAGATCTCAATGAATCCCTTTCATTACAGACCTCAACCTTTTCTTGCAAAACACAATCAAGTCTAGAATGCAAACACTTATTTTCTTTTTCAATTTCTAGACTTTTCTTTTTCAAAATCTTATATTTTTCTATCAATTTTTCACAAACAATAGATAGTTCTTCATTTAAAGCATGGGGATCAACAAAATCATTTGAAGAACTAGCACAATCATTACTATCTAGTTGAGTTTCCGATTGTACCTCAAGGGAGTCATTCCCTTGACCATGTAGCATTTGTGGTTCGGATTCTCCACTAGATTCCTCCGGTTGGTTTGGCACTTGAAGCTCGGAGGTGGTGGTGGTTGTCAACATATTCCACACTACAAAAGCGGAATCAATGTTAGAAACACATAAAAGATAATCTTTAGATAAAGTGTTTCTAATGGCCTCTAGGGCTTGTGCATTGGCCCCTATATGATTGCAATCACCAAGATAACATCTCTTGGTGGCCGCAAGGAAAACATGCAAACCTAGGGTCTTTAGGTACATGGACATCCTATACTTCCAAACATCAATGTTGGAAGGGTCAAAACTAGGTGGGGTCATGAAGTCCATGGTATAAACTAAATATGTGCAAACAATCAAATGCAAATGAGATTAGCAAGCAAATGAATCACTCCTAGGATGTTAAGCCTAAGTATCAGGAGCACTAGCTCTGATACCAATTGAAAAACACTAGAGGGGGGGTGAATAGGTGTAAGTGCTAATCTAAGAAACTAAATGCAAACTAAGTGCGCTAAATGCGGAAGCTAATGCAAATCTTGCAACACACTTAATACAATACAACAAGTGTAGCCGAATTCCCCTTGCGAGGCTCTGGACTAACTCCCCTTGATTCCCCTTGAAATGGGTTGAGGCGCTATGTGAAGCTCTTGTTGGATGAGTATAAGTTAGGCACACACACACAAACAATCCAAGCAATATGAAATGCACACAATCAAGCCAAGCATATAAGAATGAATTGCAATATAAAAGATGCAAGGCAACACAAGCAATATATAAGATATGTATGCAATGACAAAATGATGCTTGCACAAAGTAAAGAGAGTAGAGTTGAGAGAAATTGGATCAAACGCTAACACAAAGATTTGTTTCGAGGTTCGAGTACCCAACTCTACATCCCCGCCTACACCACCGTGTAGGATTTCCCAATCCACTATAGGAGTACCGAACTGCTCTCTCAACCTTACAAAGCCACCGAGGCTAAACAACCACAATCCACCTCTACCGAAGAGGGATACGGCCCGTAGCCAACAACAAACAATAACAACAACTACCTCTACCGAAGAGGCTCACAACAAACACAATCACCTCTACCAAAGAGGGATCCAAACCAATACCACTCCGATCACCTCTACCGAAGAGGGATTCACAAAAGAAAGGAGGGTTTACAATAAGTGGTTACAAAGACCACAAACACAAATCTTTCTTTCTTTTCTCTTTTTTTCCACAAAAACAAGATCCTAAATAGATTAGGATAGGTGATAGCTCAAGTGTGGAAACAAGGTGTTTTTGGAAACCAGCAACAAAGAAAAACTACTTGGGAAATCACTTGTAAATGATAGAAAATGAAAAACAAAACAATCTCCCAAAACCCTAGCTTTCTTTGATTTTCCAAAACCCAAAAACAAATAAGATGAAATCTTTTGGCTTAAAAAACTCTTTTAAAAACTCTTTTAAACACTTCAGAAAACTGAAAATTTTTCTCTTAGAAAACTTGGCCAAAATCCCCAAAGAGATGGGGTTTATATAGCCCCTATACAAAACTAGCCGTTAGGCTGATGTGGCAGCCTGACAGGCCACCGGTCGACCGGTCCGGTCGACCGCCAACGGTCAGAATTATGACCGTTGGGCAACTGCGGTCGACCGGCCCGGTCGACCGAGAAAACCCGAGAGCAGAGCTCTCAACTCGGTCGACCGTCACGGTCGACCGTGTCTGTGCCTTACAGACGTGCACGTCTGTGCACGTCGGTCGACCCGAACGGTCGACCGGCCCTTGGTGCGGTCGACCGTCAGGGTCGACCGACCAGCCTGTCAGCACAAAAACAAGGTCAGAAAATTGGAAAAATATTTTCTAAAAAATCTTTTATCTCTTTTAAAAATACCATAAAAATTGTTTTATCATTTTATATTGAAACTCAAACAAGTGATAAAAATTTCAAGACAATATATCAACATATCAATTCATTTTTGTGTCTTGCCAATTTTATCAAAACAAAACTTGTATTTTGTCAAACTTGATTTTTCAATAGGAAATCTGATTTTCCTAAAAAAACTTATAGAAATACAAAAACATGATATTTGAACATTATTAAGCATGATGCATATGGACATAGGTCTAATACACATTCAACAAATATATCATAGTTTTTGTCTTTAATTACAAAAATATGTTTTATACCAAAACATAAAACTACATGAATAGGTATGTCAAACTAAGTTTGTATAAGTCATATAAGCATGTATGTATATAGAGCACATCTAATATACATATAAAACATGTAAACTTGTTTTGATCAAACTATTCATGAAACCAAAATCCAAATCATGAAACGTGTGTGTTGTGCACTTGAGCATATCAACTAAACTAAGCTTTACAAATGGATCTAAAACTCTATCTAAACTAGGATACCTAAGTCTTCTTGTCGATCTTCCATCTTCAAGTAGACTCGATCCCAAACGCGTGATCCTCCAAGTGCAAAGGTATGATCTTTAAGCTTTGGCACCGGAATCAACATGGAAAGCTTCTAAACTCCTTGTTGAAGCTAATCACCAACTAATATCCTGTTAATGATCTGAAACTTAGAAACACAAGAATATTAGTAAACATAACTACATGAGTTGATCATCATCAAAACTAGAGTGGAAGGCCATTGGGCCAACAATCTCCCCCTTTTTGATGATGACAAAACTCATGGAGTTATATATGCATGGATTAAAGATAAGCTTCAAGGAAGCTCCCCCTTAACTCATGCATAGGGATAAACAATAAATATATGCAATGAATATTAAACATGAAACATGCATATGCATAAACAATAAATGGTTCTAGATATCAAATGGAATATTCAAAACAAAATAAGCTCTAGATACCAATTAAAAAGCAAAACTCTATAAATCAATTAAACTAAAACATAATATATGCATAAACACAAGCATGCATATAAAACTTCATAAATCTTTCTCCCCCTTTTGTCAATCATCAACAAAGGGGTAATCAAAACCATAATAAAACGAGGGGTAAAAATCTTTCTTCCCCTTTATGTCAAACAAAACAATAAAAGACAATGTTCTCCCCCTTTTTGTCTAAAACAAAAACAAAGTCAATAAGGGGTGACTTAAAAACATGATATCAATTGAAAATATGTCAATGAAGCATCTTGATACCAAAAGAAAATAAATAAGGATAATAAGTGTTATATGTTATATACATTCATGAAGAGGAAGACGCTAAGTTAGCTTCCCTACACATATGCATTACATGAAGGAGGGAAGTTAAGCCCTAATTCACATAACACACATTATGTAATGAATAAGAGGAGATGTGAAGCTCCCCCTACACACGTGTACCACATAAAGAAAAGATGTGAAGCTCTTCAATACACAATACACTCAACATGAATCTATATGAAGAGATGTTAAGCTCTCCTTGCATATAAGCAATACAAATCAAAACTTTGAATATTTCTTTAAACAAAATTTTGGAAATACCAATTGTAATTAAACATAAGTCTTGAATTCTTAAACATGAATCTTGAACCAAAACAAATTTTGAATTTCTTAAATATGATACCAATTGTAAAATTTCTTAGAAACATTGATACCAATTGTAAGAATTGTTCATTTTAAAACATATAAACAAATTTGATGTTGATATCATATGTTTAAAATAACACCTTTAATCATAAAGTGTGGGAGTACAAATACCAATTGAAATACAAAATCAAATTTTCTCCCCCTTTATGAAATACAAACTAAAATATGCATAGTCTTGATACCAATTTAAAAGTAATCAATTGAAACAAAGTGAAACTCAAGGTGTTCGGTCATGCTAGAGCTTGAGTAAACAAAAACTAAAATTTGTGATTTTTTTTTTGAACACAAATAAAACATATATGTATGAAAATTTAGATACCAATAGAAATTGATACCATTGAAATTGAAGCATACATACATAAACAAATATATGAGTATATCAAAAATGTCAAAATTGATACCAATTGAAAGAGTTCAATGATACCAATTGAATCAACAATAATAATCAAGTGTATATCTCATATCATCTACCACCCAATCAAGGTTCAAGTTTTAAATGATTTCATTTTAAAGCATACATGACCATGATCTCCCATCCAACCGCCCTTAGAAGGTAGGGGTTTTCAAAAATAGATTTGAAAATTTAGTTTTGTTTGAAAATCTCTACCATATGAAGAATATCGCAACTAGTTAAATGGAAAAATTTGTTAACTAGTACGAAATCCTTCAAGCAAGGAATAAATATAAATCATTTTTCATAAAAATGAAATCCACATGATAATCAACACTCTAATCTAATTAAGCATAAATATAACTCATGAAAACAAAACATTATCAAGCGATAAATGTGAGTGTACAAGAACAATGTGAATATCAATATCATGAAAGATAATCAATAAGCTCATTTATTCCTTAAAACATTGAAAACATGAAAAACCATCTAAACTATTTAATCTTCAAGGCATATGTATGTCTAATACAAACTAAGGTATACATACATATCCAAAACATAAAGAGTCCACAAAATATATGCATTAAGACACGTGGCTCAAAAAGGATACTCATGTATAGTCAATAGTTTGGATAAGATGGACATATACATGAAGTTAAATATAAACACAAAAACATGAATCATGAATAACTAAATTTTTATTAAAGCAATATTCATTTCAAGGTATATGTATGATTTGTCAAACATGAAGTATACATACATATCCCTAACACAATTGAGTCCATATATATAGATTTGCATGAAAGGCAAATGACTCAAGGGGTATACATGTATATCTTAAAGTTTGGCAATACAAACATATACATGAAGTGAAAACTCATAAAACAAATCCAAAAATAGAATACAAGTTAAAATGTTGTGAATCATCAAAACTAGACTATACTAGCACATCTAATGGGTTCAAATAAGCAATCAAGCCCAAACATATATAAATTTATTTGTGGCCCACTATTTGTACAAGTATAAATCTTAGTTTTAATGAAAATTAACATCTAAACAAGTAATCTTAACATGAAGCATCAAAACACAATACAAAAATCATCATGATAAACCTAAAACATGATTACTATGTAAATTCACATGTATTAGATTCATGATGTACATTATAGCTTAAACAAAAGTGAGAACACTAAGTATGGATTCATACAAGCATGTGTGTCTCAAATACTATACATGTATGTCAAGGATCTAATAAACATGGAATGAACATACTAATTCATAGACATCAAAAACATGCTATAATCAATGATATGAAAGCATGGGAGTTTAGGAATCGTTACCAAAACCTCAAGGCAACTCTCCTTGTCTCCAAAACTTGGTGGTCCTCTCCACCATCTCTTCCCTTGAAAGTGATGCATTCATATGATTTCCTTTTAGTACGGAACGAATCCACTCCAAGGTGCTAACACTCTCACGTCATGTGAGAGCCCACACCTACATCAAAAACTTTAGGGGTGGTGGTCTTTGGTACCCATACTCTTTTGGGTCCATGGGGGTTAGTACCTTCTCTAACCCAAACAAACTTTCTTGGCTAAATTTGAAACATTTAATCTATCATAACAAAATTTAGCAAGATGACCTTTTCGGCACAATGTGTACATATGTACACATGAGCATACGTGTGATGGTGTCCGTGAGGAGCATGTGTATGCCGTGGAGGGTGTGCATGAAAAGATGGAACTTGCTTCTTTCGAACCAAGGTTTCCAATCGTGAGTGGTTCATGACACATTGACTCATAGTGGAGCCCAAACAATCTATTTTCTTCTTTAACAAATTTATATCATTTTGAATTGTAGAAAAGTGGAGCATGCAATAGGTGAAGTGTGTGATACTACCCTAGCATAACAAACATGTGCATCAATCTTATTTTGCAAAACAATGTTTTTCTTTACACAAACATCTAAATCATTAGAAATAGAAATAATTTTATTTTTCAAAGCAACATTTTCTTTTAAACAAAATCTACTTTAGAAGACAAATTTCATTTTTCTTCAAAATAGCAAGGCAATCATTTTTAGACTTTAAAAATTCATTTTCTTTAAGTGCAAGTTCCAATTGAGATCTCAATGAATCCCTTTCATTACAGACCTCAACCTTTTCTTGCAAAACACAATCAAGTCTAGAATGCAAACACTTATTTTCTTTTTCAATTTCTAGACTTTCTTTTTCAAAATCTTATATTTTTCTATTAATTTTTCACAAACAATAGATAGTTCTTCATTTAAAGCATGGGGATCAATAAAATCATTTGAAGAACTAGCACAATCATTACTATCTAGTTGAGTTTCCGATTGTACCTCAAGGGAGTCATTCCCTTGGACCATGTAGCATTGTTGTGGTTCGGATTCTCCACTAGATTCCTCCGGTTGGTTTGGCACTTGAAGCTCGGAGGTGGTGGTGGTTGTCAACATATTCCACACTACAAAAGCGGAATCAATGTTAGAAACACATAAAAGATAATCTTTAGATAAAGTGTTTCTAATGGCCTCTAGGGCTTGTGCATTGGCCCCTATATGATTGCAATCACCAAGATAACATCTCTTGGTGGTCGCAAGGAAAACATGCAAAACCTAGGGTCTTTAGGTTCATGGACATCCTATACTTCCAAACATCAATGTTGGAAGGGTCAAAACTAGGTGGGGTCATGAAGTCCATGGTATAAACTAAATATGTGCAAACAATCAAATGCAAATGAGATTAGCAAGCAAATGAATCACTCCTAGGATGTTAAGCCTAAGTATCAGGAGCACTAGTTCTGATACCAATTGAAAAACACCTAAGGGGGGGTGAATAGGTGTAAGTGCTAATCTAGAAACTAAATGCAAACTAAGTGCGCTAAATGCGGAAGCTAATGCAAATCTTGCAACACACTTAATACAATACAACAAGTGTAGCGAATTCCCCTTTGCGAGGCTCTGGACTAACTCCCCTTGATTCCCCTTGAAATGGGTTGAGGCGCTATGTGAAGCTCTTGTTGGATGAGTATAAGTTAGGCACACACACAAGCAATCCAAGCAATATGAAATGCACACAATCAAGCCAAGCATATAAGAATGAATTGCAATATAAAAGATGCAAGGCAACACAAGCAATATATATAAGATATGTATGCAATGACAAAATGATGCTTGCACAAAGTAAAGAGAGTAGAGTTGAGAGAAATTGGATCAAACGCTAACACAAAGATTTGTTTTGAGGTTCGAGTACCCAACTCTACATCCCCGCCTACACCACCGGTAGGATTTCCCAATCCACTATAGGAGTACCGAACTGCTCTCTCCACCTTACAAAGCCACCGAGGATAAACAACCACAATCCACCTCTACCGAAGAGGGATACGACCCGTAGCCAACAACAAACAATAACAACAACTACCTCTACCGAAGAGGCTCACAACAAACACAATCACCTCTACCAAAGAGGGATCCAAACCAATACC
The DNA here is from genome assembly GCA_038442645.1 of Agave tequilana. NCBI lineage: Eukaryota > Viridiplantae > Streptophyta > Magnoliopsida > Asparagales > Asparagaceae > Agave > Agave tequilana. The sequence goes on from JAVJIF010032751.1 coordinate 42,050, forward strand.
ACTCCGATCACCTCTACCGAAGAGGGATTCACAAAAGCAAGGAGGGTTTACAATAAGTGGTTACAAAGACCACAAACACAATCTTTCTTTCTTTTCTCTTTTCTTTTCCACAAAAACAAGATCCTAAATAGATTAGGATAGGTGATAGCTCAAGTGTGGAAACAAGGTGTTTTTGGAAACCAGCAACAAAGAAAAACTACTTGGGAAATCACTTGTAAATGATAGAAATGAAAAACAAAACAATCTCCCAAAACCCTAGCTTTCTTTGATTTTCAAAAACCCAAAAACAAATAAGATGAAATCTTTTGGCTTAAAAAACTCTTTAAAAACTCTTTTAAACACTTCAGAAAACTGAAAATTTTTCTCTTAGAAAACTTGGCCAAAATCCCCAAAGAGATGGGGTTTATATAGCCCCTATACAAAACTAGCCATTAGGCTGATGTGGCAGCCTGACAGGCCACCGGTCGACCGGTCCGGTCGACCGCCAACGGTCAGAATTATGACCGTTGGGCAACTGCGGTCGACCGGCCCGGTCGACCGAGAGAAAACCCGAGAGCAGAGCTCTCAACTCGGTCGACCGTCACGGTCGACCGTTGTCTGTGCCTTACAGACGTGCACGTCTGTGCACGTCGGTCGACCCGAACGGTCGACCGGCCCTTGGTGCGGTCGACCGTCAGGGTCGACCGACCAGCCTGTCAGCACAAAAACAAGGTCAGAAAATTTGGAAAAATATTTTCTAAAAAATCTTTTATCTCTTTTAAAAATACCATAAAAATTGTTTTATCATTTTATATTGAAACTCAAACAAGTGATAAAAATTTCAAGACAATATATCAACATATCAATTCATTTTTGTGTCTTGCCAATTTTATCAAAAACAAAACTTGTATTTGTCAAACTTGATTTTTCAATAGGAAATCAGATTTTCCTAAAAACTTATAGAAATACAAAAACATGATATTTGAACATTATTAAGCATGATGCATATGGACATAGGTCTAATACACATTCAACAAATATATCATAGTTTTTGTCTTTAATTACAAAAATATGTTTTATACCAAAACATAAAACTACATGAATAGGTATGTCAAACTAAGTTGTATAAGTCATATAAGCATGTATGTATATAGAGCACATCTAATATACATATAAACATGTAAACTTGTTTTGATCAAACTATTCATGAAAACCAAAATCCAAATCATGAAACGTGTGTGTTGTGCACTTGAGCATATCAACTAAACTAAGCTTTACAAATGGATCTAAAACTCTATCTAAACTAGGATACCTAAGTCTTCTTGTCGATCTTCCATCTTCAAGTAGACTCGATCCCCACAAACGCGTGATCCTCCAAGTGCAAAGGTATGATCTTTAAGCTTTGGCACCGGAATCAACATGGAAAGCTTCTAAACTCCTTGTTGAAGCTAATCACCAACTAATATCCTGTTAATGATCTGAAACTTAGAAACACAAGAATATTAGTAAACATAACTACATGAGTTGATCATCATCAAACTAGAGTGGAAGGCCATTGGGCCAACACATGTGTCATATGCCATCACAGACAATATAACATATGCCAGGTAACGTAACAAGTATACAGGTAACATGATATCGGATAAAGTAGCATAAACAATAACAAGATAGCATACATGTACCAAGCATGTCATGTGATTTATACAATAGTAGAAATCAGTACCACCTGATATTACAATCACTCTCTTCCAGTGTCCCATACCACTGGCAGTTCATACTGGAGCCCGCACTCCAGTCGAACCCATCCGGACATGGCATACGGGTACCATTATCCAAACGAGAGAGTAACCAAATAACAAGTGTTCCCGACATCACTATTGTGTATACTGTTTTATTATGTTAATTGAAAACGCATGGTCGAGGAGTTCTTATCGGGTAGGTGTATCCCGTGCATACCCGGGATCACGGCCTTAAACGGACCCCTGGCTGCTGAGACCAGGGCCCTCCGCTAAGAGGGGAGCACGAATCAAGTAACGGGAGCTCATGGAGCTAGTGGTAGGCAGCACTACCGTCCCCTGCAGTGGGACTAACAATATGGATCCAGTACATCACCCGATAAGATCTAATCAACCGTCAAGTCCCCCATACCCCAGTTAACTTTATGATCTGATATGTCATGTATACAATAGAACAAGAATAAATACAGTACATGATACGGATAACATAATAACTGGACCAGAGATCTGTTGATAGCAGAGAACAATGTAACGGGAAACGGGAACAATATCACATGAATAATATAACATGAACAATATACCGGGAAACGGGAACAATAGATGTGGAAGTCCACATATCGCATATCAACAGTTCTCATGTCCAGTATCGGAAATATCCATATCAGTAACAGGAAACATCATATATCATGAATACGGGAACACGGAACAATAATACATGTAATAAGCATGGTGATGCATATGACAAGAAGATAGAAACAACACAGGCATGTGTAACTGTCATATGTAAGCATGACCTGAATGTGTATGATGATCATGCTAATATGAAATGCAGTAGTCTGTGCAGTGATATGCCGAGAATCCATGTAACTAGGATAACAATACATTACATAACGGTATTTCGTGAAGTGGCGCCGCTACGTATCGGTGGGCCATGCTTACGAAATAACAGGTGTGCCGTGTCATAGTATCTGTATAACATGCACAGGTAATACCTGTGGTCAGTGTCTACTATCATGTACAGTGAACGATAGTATCTGTGTAGCCATAAGCCTGCGTAGCACTAATATATGTAGGAACAGTAGTCGACGGTGTATTATAGTAACGGTGTCTAGCATGCATGTCTAGTACCAGTGTAATGTTATAATGTATCTGTGGATCAGTATGCATGTAACGTGACTGTGATACAAGCCATGTCATAATGGTGTACACGAATATGGTGACTTGGTGGCCCGGGCGTCAGTGACTGTGAAGGTATGATGACTGTGTCCGGGTTGTCTCTGCCAGTATTTATTGGTACTCTAAGTGCCTCCTTATCTTTCTTCTAAATCAGGAAATACCTAACCATGTGCTAGGTTATTCCTATTACCATGCATGTCCAATTATTACCAGTTAAGAATTAATAGGTATCAATATTTATCTATAAGCAAGATCTACCAACTCATTGCACTAAACATGATAAAAGGTAATTATAAAATAAAACACTCACAAACTGGCTACAGGACTGTAGCTCTCGTTCTCACGATCGCAACGGATCCAGAATCGTCCAAATCGGAGTCCGGATGCTCCAGTTATCGCCCGAATACTGAAAGTAATAGAATAGGGTTAAATATGTAATAACAGAAATTATCCAGGGGGCTATTTGTAATTTTATAGGGGCCTAAAAGTAATTTAAAATATTACAGGGTCTAAAATGAAAATGTACCTTTAACGGGTCGGGTCCGGGTGTAAACGGGTCGGGTCCGGGTGTAAACCCAAAACCCGAAACCCTATCTTCTCAAAGAAGCCACAGCAGCAGCCTTGCGGCTGCTGCTGCCGCCCGTGCCCCGCCGGCGCGGCCGCCCTGCCGGCGCCGGCGCCACCCGGCGCCGCTCCGGTGTCACCACGGCGTCGCCGGGGGTGGTCTGCAGAGGGGAGGAGAGAGAGGAGTGGGGGCGGGCGCCTCCACCACCTGCGCCCGCGCCGCCCGGCGCTCCGCCGCTCGCGCGCCCCGCGCCCGCCCTGCTGCCTGCGAGCGCCGCCGCCTGCGCGACCCCGCGCCCGCCGCCTGCGCCGCTGCCCCGCCGGCGTCCACCAGAGAGAACAGGTGGGTGAGAGAAGAGAGAGAGAGAGAGGGTAGAGAAAGAGAGAGAGACTTTGGAGAGAGAGAGGAGAGAGTGTGGGAGAGTGAGAGAGAGGATAGAGGAGAGAGAAGAGGGAGGGAATTTAAAGGGAGAGAGAGAAAGGTCGGTTGGGTAAACAGTAGGGCGGTGGGAGTTCGCTGGAAGAATGGAGAAGAAAGAAAAGAAAGAAAAGAAAAGAAAAGGGGTTTTTAAATATTAAAATAATATTATTTAATTCGGCCTAAAATTCGACGTGTCCCGAACGGTGCCCCAAAAATTACAGAAAATAGAGAAAATTAAGCTGAGACGTAATATGAAAACGGTTTGTCAAAACTCAATCCGGTTTACCAATTAAAAATCCCGGAGTGTCTCGCCGATACGGGCGACACCGGTTTGGCCGGATTTTCGATAAATTCAGAAAAATCCCCAAAAATACCCGAATGTAGCTCCCGTGATTCTAAGACATACGGTGAAGGCCAATCTCAAAATTCTACTCCGTTTGTGAAAGAAAAATCGGAAAGTCGGTTATCGGTATCGGTCGACACCGACTACGGAGATTTTCCAAACTATTCCAGAAAAATTCCAGAAAATCCTGAAAAATTTAAAATATTAGAAAATGATTTTTGAAACTGAAAGCAGCTCAATCGGACTACCATGGAGGTCAAATCAATTTTGTACGTCATATCGCGTACCGTACTGTGATACGTACACCGGGGATCAGGGGGTTACATTTCTCCCCACCTTACAAAAAATTGTGTCCTCGCAATTTCAATCAGGTGTGAGAACAAGATTTTTAATCCCAAAGCCAAAATGTAACGGGTCCACGACACTTCCGCTACGCACTCTGATATCTATAAGGAACTCGGGATGAAGAAGTAATGTAGTGAACTACAACTCACAGAGTGAAATCAATAGGATGAAGAGAAAGTACGAAGAAAATCAAATAGTTGAGTGAGAACTGTAATTGAGGAAGATAACAGAGTCAAGGAAATGAATGGGCAAGGACATGGTATTCTTGTACTCGTTGCTGGAATCCCCACTTAAGATACAGATCAGTTAATCTGAACCTGACTGTACTGTTGGTAAGAGCCCAAGCATTGACCCAGGTGGTTACCCACACCAGGTGTGAACCTAGGCTCTGATACCACTATGTAACGCCACGATCCCAAGGATACGGAGACGTACATACGCGAGGTGAAAACAACCTCACGCGTACGTTAAGCCTCAGTACAGTACAATACCTCCATATAGATATGAGGTCCAGCATGAAAGCAGTACAAGAATACCTACAGAAAGAGGTCAGCGATCATAACAGATATGAAAATAAGGATAAATAAGATAACAGAAATAAAGCACTAAAATACCTATGAATAGTCCTGATGCAGAATCTCCCTTGTGACTCCAAGGCACTCTCTGAAGCTATGGTAACTCGGATCTCCAATCTGGGCATGCAAACCCAGGGTCGTCAGAAAGCGACCTAGTGAGTGGTAAAATGAAGGAGGCAATAATATATACAATAATAATACAAGCACGATACTAATATATAATACATGAGGTTGGACTAGTGATATCATATAATAAGAATATATAAACAGTAGAACTAGATAAACATGAAAGCAGTGCAAATATAGAAACATGTCATCTTTTATTCCCATCATTACCTAGCCGGTTATCATCGGGTCATGTCTATAGCCGTGTCCAGTTTATCGAATAAATGGTGACGTGATATAAATGAACATGGTAGTGATGTAAATGAACATGCAGGTGGGCATTTGCAATATGAACATGCAGGTGGGCCTATGCACTGTAATCACTATACGGTGTGGGTGTATATACAGTAATGATGTCTGCTATACAGAAAGCATCATATATACAATACAGAACATGCGTCGTATGCCATGCAATGTAGAACATGTGTCATATGCCATCACAGACAATATAACATATGCCAGGTAACGTAACAAGTATACAGGTAACATGATATCGGATAAAGTAGCATAAACAATAACAAGATAGCATACAGGTACCAAGCATGTCATGTGATTTATACAATAGTAGAAATCAGTACCACCTGATATTACAATCACTCTCTTCCAGTGTCCCATACCACTGGCAGTTCATACTGGAGCCCGCACTCCAGTCGAACCCATCCGGACATGGCATACGGGTACCATTATCCAAACGAGAGAGTAACCAAATAACAAGTGTTCCCGACGTCACTATTGTGTATACTTTTTATTATGTTAATTGGAAACCCATGGTCGAGGAGTTCTTATCGGGTAGGTGTATCCCGTGCATACCCGGGATCACGGCCTTAAACGGACCCCTGGCTGCTGAGACCAGCGCCCTCCGCTAAGAGGGGAGCACGAATCAAGTAACGGGAGCTCATGGAGCTAGTGGTAGGCAGCACTACCGTCCCCTGCAGTGGGACTAACAATATGGATCCAGTACATCACCCGATAAGATCTAATCAACCGTCAAGTCTCCCCCATACCCCAGTTAACTTTATGATCTGATATGTCATGTATACAATAGAACAAGAATAAATACAGTACATGATACGGATAACATAATAACTGGACCAGAGCTCTGTTGATAGCAGAGAACAATGTAACGGGAAACGGGAACAATATCACATGAACAATATAACATGAACAATATACCAGGAAACGGGAACAATAGATGTGGAAGTCCACATATCGCATATCAACAGTTCTCATGTCCAGTATCGAAAATATCCATATCAGTAACAGGAAACATCATATATCATGAATACGGGAACACGGAACAATAATACATGTAATAAGCATGGTGATGCATATGACAAGAAGATAGAAACAACACAGGCATGTGTAACTGTCATATGTAAGCATGACCTGAATGTGTATGATGATCATGCTAATATGAAATGCAGTAGTCTGTGCAGTGATATGCCGAGAATCCATGTAACTAGGATAACAATACATTACATAACGGTATTTCGTGAAGTGGCGCCGCTACGTATCGGTGGCCATGCTTACGAAATAACAGGTGTGTGCCGTGTCATAGTATCTGTATAACATGCACAGGTAATACCTGTGGTCAGTGTCTACTATCATGTATAGTGAACGATAGTATCTGTGTAGCCATAAGCCTGCGTAGCACTAATATATGTAGGAACAGTAGTCGACGGTGTATTATAGTAACGGTGTCTAGCATGCATGTCTAGTACCAGTGTAATGTTATAATGTATCTGTGGATCAGTATGCATGTAACGTGACTGTGATACAAGCCATGTCATAATGGTGTACACGAATATGGTGACTTGGTGGCCCGGGTGTCAGTGGCTGTGAAGGTATGATGACTGTGTCCGGGTTGTCTCTGCCAGTATTTATTGGTACTCTAAGTGCCTCCTTATCTTTCTTCTAAATCAGGAAATACCTAACCATGTGCTAGGTTATTCCTATTACCATGCATGTCCAATTATTACCAGTTAAGAATTAATAGGTATCAATATTTATCTATAAGCAAGATCTACCAACTCATTGCACTAAACATGATAAAAGGTAATTTATAAAATAAAACACTCACAAACTGGCTACAGGACTGTAGCTCTCGTTCTCACGATCGCAACGATCCAGAATCGTCCAAATCGGAGTCCGGATGCTCCAGTTATCGCCCGAATACTGAAAGTAATAGAATAGGGTTAAATATGTAATAACAGAAATTATCCAGGGGGCTATTTGTAATTTTACAGGGGCCTAAAAGTAATTTAAAATATTACAGGGTCTAAAATGAAAAATGTACCTTTAACGGGTCGGGTCCGGGTGTAAACGGGTCGGGTTTGGGTTAAACCCAAAACCCGAAACCCTATCTTCTCAAAGAAGCCACAGCAGCAGCCTTGCGGCTGCTGCTGCCGCCCGTGCGCGGCCGCCGCCCGTGCCCCGCCGGCGCGGCCGCCCTGCCGGCGCCGGCGCCACCCCGCGCCGCTCCGGTGTCACCACGGCGTCACCGGGGGTGGTCTGCAGAGGGGAGGAGAGAGAGGAGTGGGGGCGGGCGCTCCACCACCTGCGCCGCGCCGCCGGCGCTCCGCCGCGTCGCGCGCCCCGCGCCGGCCGCTGCCTGCGAGCGCCGCCGCCTGCGCGACCCCGCGCCGCCGCCTGCGCGCTGCCCGCCGCCGCCCCGCGCGCTGCCCCGCCGGCGTCCACCAGAGAGAGCAGGTGGGTGAGAGAGAGAGAGAGAGGGTAGAGAAAGAGAGAGAGACTTTTGAGAGAGAGAGAGAGAGGAGAGAGTGTGGGAGAGTGAGAGAGAGGATAGAGGAGAGAGAGAGGGAGGGAATTTAAAGGGAGAGAGAGAAAGGTCGGTTGGGTAAACAATAGGGCGGTGGGAGTTCGCTGGAAGAATGGAGAAGAAGAAAAAAGAAAGAAAAGAAAAGAAAGAAAGGGGTTTTTAAATATTAAAATAATATTATTTAATTCGGCCTAAAATTCGACGTGTCCCGAACGGTGCCCAAAAATTACAAAAATAGAGAAAATTACGCTGAGACGTAATATGAAAAAGTGTTTGTCAAAACTCAATCCGGTTTACCAATTAAAAATCCCGGAGTGTCTCGCCGATACGGCGACACCGGTTTGGCCGGATTTTCGATAAATTCAGAAAATCCCCAAAAATACCCGAACGTAGCTCCCGTGATTCTAAGACATACGGTGAAGGCTGATTCTCAAAATTCTACTCCGTTGTGAAAGAAAAATCGGAAAGTCGGTTATCGGTATCGGTCGACACCGACTACGGAGATTTTCCAAACTATTCCAGAAAAATTCTAGAAAATCCTGAAAAATTTAAAATATTAGAAAATGATTTTTGAAACTGAAAGCAGCTCAATCGGACATACCATGGAGGTCAAATCAATTTTGTACGTCGTATCGCGTACCGATACTGTGATACGTACACCGGGGATCAGGGGGTTACACCTTGTATAGTTGACTCTCACTGTTCTGAATATCCTCAAAAAAATTTAGTATTATCAGTCTTTATATTCTTAGTGGAGGGGCAGTTAAAACCTAAAAGCTATATACCTCACAGAATATCCTACGAATAAACAGCTAACTGTCCTTGAGTTCAGCTTCTTCTCATATAGTATATATGGTCGAGCTTCTGCTGGACAACCCCAAATATGTAGATGCCTAATACTAGGAGATTTCTCAGTCCATAACTCATATGAGGTTTTTTAGTTACTATTTTGCTAGGTACTCTGTTAAGGAGGTAAACAATCGTCTTTAAGCCTTCACTTCATAATGGCTCTAGTAGAATAGTGTGAGCTATCATACTCCTAATCATGTCTTTTAGTATGTGATTTTATCTTTCAGCAACATCATTCTGATGAGGTGTCCCTGGCATGGTGTACTAAGCGACAATGCCACACTCTTTCAGAAATTAGCAAATGGTCCTAAACATCTACCTGATACGTCGTATATGGCATAGTACTCACCACCATAATCAAATCTAACGACTTTAATTTTTCTATTCAGTTGATTTCAACTTCAGCTTTATAGATTTTAAATATGTCCAATGATTGAGATTTCTTATGCAACAAGTATAAGTATCCATAACGAGAGTAATCGTCTGTAAAATTAATGAATATTTATGACCATTCCAAGAAGTTGTAGGGAATGAACTATCAAAATCTATATATACACCAAATCCAAGACACCTAAACTCCGTCTAGCACCAATTTTTTAATATTTTTTTAATTAATGTTCGCTTAGTATCTAGGCTATTCACATATAAAGATTCAGTATATGAAGCATGAAGTTTCAATTTATACAGTCATCAATCAGAATTATAGTATCAATAACTTTAGATTAAAAAATAGACTAATCATTTTATTATCAAGAGTGACAATAAATCAGATCTATCTAATAATGAATAGAAATATGATTCTGCCTAAAAGGCGGCACATATAAAGTCTCATTCAAATCTAAAATAAAAATCAGAATCTAATCTAAACATATAAAATCCAACAGTTTCAACTGCAACTTTATTTCCATCATCCATCTATACGTATCGCGCAGCTGGACTGTGCCTCCTTTAGGTTTGAAAGTCCCGTATTGAATCGCTTATGTGAATTATTTATCTACCATGTAGGGTGGCACTAAAGCTAAATTAATTTCAGAAAAATATAATATGAGATATACCCTTCTTAATTAGTCATTTCTGATAGTTTATGCAATCCTGTTTGAGGTGACTTACTTTCTTGTAGAAGAAGTATGCAGTGACCTTATGATTCTTTTCCTGCACTTTTGCCACTTAGGATCAGTAACTGTAAGAGTGTTTATGTTTCTCCTTTTAATTACACCTTTTCTTTTCTTCTTAGAGGCATTACCTGAAATGCTAAGTGAGCACTTTCAGTCTTTTCTTATTTCAAGCTCTCTTCTTCCCGGACACAATGACTGATGAGCCCAATGAGACTCCATTTTTTCTTTGAGCATTATAAATAATCTTTTAAAAAGGGTTACACTGTGTAAGAAAAGAGATCAGAATGAAATGCATTAGAATCTCTTCAGAGAGTTTTAATTTTAGTGCTTTTAGTTAGAAACAAGATTGGATATTTCATAACGTACTTCCTTATGTTTTCTTTGCTGCTGTAGCGCATATTTATCAGCTTGTTAAGATGCGTGTTGCCTCAATTTTATCTGATTTAATAAATCGGACGACTATCAGTAAGAAAACTCTTAGAACTAACTTTATCAGGGTAAAACCCTTAATAGTCATAGGAATAATGTGCTTCATGACCATTAGACACATCCTATTGACCTCTCTTACTTATCACAATTGGCCTTTTAACTGAACTTTTGTTAGTGATAGTAGAGATCCATCAGTCTTTAAGGTGTATTTTAGGTCCATGAATTCAAGAACGATTTTACGTGGTCTTACCACTTCTTAAGTTTGTATCATTCAATTAATCTATATAAGCGTACAATTTCTCATCAATCTAACATAAACATTGCATTTAATAAATTCTAAACTGTAATAGCCATAAAAATTGAATTTTAGAAAATGCCACCAGTCTGACTGATAGAACTGCCAGCCAAAACTCAGAACAAGTTGTGTCTTTTTATGCCAACACTGTACTGGCCCAATATGATACCATAAAGTCTAAGTCTTATGTAAGAGAACAACCTTCTTTTGGCTCGACTATCCCTTTATAGGATTGATCCCAAAATTTAAGTTATCTATATCGATCATATAATATATGTAATGATCTGGCCATAATGACAACCTTCCTTTGGGCCGATTGTCATATGCCTGTGCCACACAAATCTACGCATATGAATTCCTGTTCAGCCGTCGGACTAGCTGATGAGGGTGATGCTTGAAAGGTTATGGTAAGGCTCTAGTTATGCACAATGCAAATGAGCTTTATACTACTATGTTTAGAAATACGTTACAGAGAAAGAAAGATTCTATAGCCTGGAAGTAGCGTTGATGTAGTTGGAGATGTTGTTCCTCATAGCTACTCCTACGCTTCATTCTCTTTCCCTCAATCGAGGCCGGAATAGGCCTTCTAGACCATTTGGAGATTAGAACTCTTTATAGCACCGCTGGAGGCCAGAACTAAAAATAGAAGAATAAGCAAAGCTTTTGAGAAGATTGTAGAGGCTAGCTAGCAAAGAAAAAAATTCTTGAGCTGCTTACCTTTGAGAATGCCAAAGCTTCTCTGTTATAGGGAGGAGAGGGGATAAGAGCTTAAATGCTCGGTTTAAATGGCCAGGCAAGTCTGACATGTACAGTGCACACGTCCGCTCTGGGACAGCCTGGCACTGGCTGTATGTCAACCATTTTCTTTGAGCTAGCCAGATCAGAACGTGTAGACCATACACGTCCCTATTAATGGGGTATTTTCTCATGCGCAAAAAATGCGAGACGTGTACAATATATGCGTCCCCATATTTAATTTTGCAGTTACAAACGTGCCAAAAAATGGGGACATATGAGATGTACATGTTCTCATATTTAATTTTGCGGTTACAAACATGCTAAAAAAAGGGGACATGTAAGATGTATGCGTCCCCATATTTACTTCAGTTATGAACGTGTCAAAAAATTGGGATGTGTACGATGTAAGCATCCTGCTCTTTGCTCTTTGGGCCTTTATTTCTGCAAAGTCGATGTTTTGTTAATAGACGAACACGTAGGGTGTACATGTCCGAACTGGAATATTTTGTCACGACTTTTTGGTGTCTACAGGGGGCAACTTTGGATGCAAAGCACAAAGTTGGTCCCAATCTCATTTCGACTTGTTTCAAGGCGATGCTTTGAACGCGTTAATGATGCAGCTCAGTGATCTAGTACGATTGGCGCATACATCTCATCCAAGCCTACTGCGCATACATCTCATCCTAAGGTGTTTTCTCACTCGGTGCCCTAAAACCGTTTGGTTGGGAGTCACTGACTAAGGCTCGTTACATGGGCAAATTAAAAAGCCTAATAGAGCTAAGTGATATTACGCTATAAATGTGTGTGTGTGTGTGTGTCTAAGGCATAAAAGTTAGAGTTGAAGAATCCCGAGTCAAAATTTCACGGTGAGGCTGTAAATGTTGAATTGAGAGGAAAGATGTGTGTTGTAATGCAAGTTTGGGATCAAGAGTTTTGTAACAACGATTCTTCAATAAAATTCAGTCTTCTTCTTCATACCGATCTTGCAGCTCAGTTTAAGATTTCTTTACTGCTCTCTTTATTTTTGTGATTCGATTTCTTCTTTTACTTGCATGTTTTATTCTATGATTTCATCAATAGTTTATTGATTGTTTTCTCTTCTTTTCTTTTGTAACTCTTTTGTTCTCAAAAACGTTTGGAAGAGGAAGACGACAAGGCGACGACAAGTCTGGTGCCAATTCCGAGTTCCATCTTCCTTCTCTCTTTCTTTCTTATTTTCTTCATCGCTTATTTCACTTCGTCTTTACATTGGTTAGTACTCTTTACTTCTTTTACTTTTTACTCTCTTTTATTTTTTTTTCCGCTTAATGATCTTAGTTTTTAGAACAAAACTCTAACTTCATCTAAGGATTTCTCAACTAGATAAAGATAAAAAATAGATTTTTAATAACTAGGATTTAACAAGTCTCTGTGGGTTCGACCCTTAACTTGTCACTATACAATTTTGCTAAAAAGATTTTAGTAAGTTTAGGTTTTCATAACTTGTCTGTAGTTTAACAACGATGAATTTCTTCATGAACTTCGAACCGCGAAACAGTTACCTGTGAAGCTAGAAACGAATTCAACTTCCATTGTTGAGAGTGCCACTATTATTGCTACACCAGGAGACGTCTCCTCCGAGCACGAATGCATATGCAGAAGTCGATTTACGTCAATCTAGATCGTCGGCGGAATCATGTCTATATACCCTTGGAGCTCCAAATCCAACCCGACATAATACAATACAGAGTCAATGGTACCCCTCAGGTATGTCAATACCCTTTTAATGGCATTCTAGTGAGAGGGACCGTGGTTTGAATAAAATTGTCTTAGTAACCCATTGGTGAAGGATATCTCAGAGCGAGTACACAATATCACATACATCAAGCACCCGACGACATTAGAGTATGATACACGCGCCATATGTTGCTACTCTTCAGGAATTTCAGACTATCTTGAAGCTTGAGGTGATGGTTCTTTTTATTTGGAGTCGATAGAGTTTCGAGTTGTACATCTTGAATCTTTTCTAGGCATTCTTCTGGTGCTCTCTTGTTAGAGACTGAGAACCCTCTTGGATCAATTTCTATGGACCTTAGCTTTGAGCACATAGCTCGCATCATCCATGTCCTACATATCGAAGTTAGACATTAGATAACCCTTAGTGGCGGCGATCATCTCCAAGTCATTAAAAGCCATTAGTATGTCATAGTCATGCATTGTCATGATTAAGGACTTGACATTGGATCGCTAAGATAAGACACAATGATCCTCTTTAATCATCTTGAACCCAAACTGAAGTATGGCTGATGAAATTGAAGATATCATTATCTGGACGATTGTTTCAGTCCATAGATGGACCATTTGAGCCGGCAAACTTTGCGCTCATGACTTTTAAATGCAAAATCCTCCAGCTGATCCATAAAGATTACCTTGTCCCGTTCTCTGTGAAGGAAAGTTGTCTTAACATCCATTTGTACAAACTCCAAATCCGTGCGAGCGACTAACGCCACTATTGTTGCGAATCGAGGCAAACCTCACCATTGGGGAGAAAGTTTCATCGTAGTCTACCCCTCTCACTAGGTATATCCTTTCGCCACAACGTGTGCCTTATACCTCTCAAATCCATCTACTTTTCAGTTGAACTTGAGAACCTACTTGTTTTCAATGGCCTTGTGCCCGCAAGTGGATTCACCAAGTCCCAGACCTTGCTTGTCCGCATGGACTCCATTTATCTTTCATGTTTCCATCCATTCTTTTACATGAGAGCTGAAGAGAACCTCTATGACAAATCTCGGTTTCATTTTGTCTTGCCAGTGCTACCATGCATACTGCCCCCTCAATCTCAAAGCTACAATGAGGGATAGTGTTTACAGTTTGCTTCGATGAAGCGTTGAGATCTTGTGATGGTTGCTTGCATCATCAGTAGGATGTTGCGCTCATTGTTCTCAGGAGGCGTAGGCTCAGAATTCTCTAACTCAACTAAGTATCTTGTTGTGCTCTGTCTAGCTCATACAATACAAATACTGGTGTACCTCACCTTGCAAGGAAACTCCTACTCTAAAATAATCACTTCACGCAAATAGTCGTTAATGCATGTGATGGTATTAAGAGCATTCATTCTGAGCTTTCACATTGAAAGGGGCACAGATGTTGAAATGAACTAGATCGAGTGGCGCCGATGGGCTTAGCCTTCTAAATGGATCTCTAGTTGATTTGCGTGAAAAACACTTCTCACTGGTGGGCAAGGTGACTGAAGTGCGTTTCGCGTCGAGCCAAACAGTCATCCTCTTAGTCCAATGTTCCTAATATAGTATGCCAAATAACAGAATTATTCCCAATATTCCAATATAATAAATGAGAATTTCATTATATTGCAAGACTACTAAGAGGAGTCAAGTCTACATAAGGCAAACCATACGACAAAGACCCTACCAACTGTCGATCAAAGACAAGTTAATAAAAACATTGTTTTGATGCCTAAGCTAAGAGTGAAGCTTCGGTGAAGAGGAGATTGTGCCGAATCTGAGGACGTGAAGGACATCAGAAGCAAGATAGATCCGCCTCTGAAAACTAACTTGAAAGTACCAATAACTTTCACGCGAGTAGTTGCCTATTCTGTGCCAGAATGCGTTGGTACTCCATGAATCCATCTCTATCTCATGCTATGTGATTTGATGACTGAGTCTTCTAACCACAAATGGCGAGAATCAATAAGTTTAGGCTGCAAAACTTTTTGATTTGCACCAAAATCATAACGATAGAGTGAGTGAGTATCTTTTCCTTTGCCTGTGGGCACTCCAGTGCAAAGTGACCCAAATCTCCCAAATCTCCTTAATCGTGACAAGCGATCTTAGCTTTGTCCTTCTTTCTAGCACGCTTTTGTGTTTGGTCTTCTTTAGTTCACCTTCTTATGAGAATTCTCCTATATGACACTTTCCCTTAGCTTTAGACTTACACATACTGAAGGGGTGCGCTCTCAACGGGGAGAGCTACACTCTCATTCACTAAGCGTGCCCATGGCCACACGTGCCCGACAAGTTTGGGACCTGTTGCATGTCAGCATGGGTGTGCCTGTGCGGCCGTGCAGTGGCCCGAAATCGGCCTGCTGTAGGCCAGGGGCCTCTAGCACCTCGGTGCACTCATATATGTGCCTGGGCACGCCGGTGGCTCCTTGGGCTCTGTCAGCCGATTAACGGCGACAGCCCCCTGCGAGGACATGTTGCCTCCGCGCAGAGGCCCGATAGGGCCTAAGTTCGTGTTTGTGCGTGTCGAGCAGGGTGAAGAATGGCGCATCTTTGCGTGCCGCCTTCACGCTACCGGCGCACTCGACCATTGGCTGAGTGCTGACACAGCGGCGCGTCGTAGGCGACGTGCATCTGGGCCAGTGCCGCTAGGGCTGCTATCAGACTCCCCAATTTCTTTTTGTTTCAACTAGAATTTTCAAGTATACAATTTTTAATTCCTTGAATTAAAAGAAGAAATACAATCTTTGAATAATAATAACACACATCATGCATCATATTGTACAGTCAATAAATTTGCAGAGAATCATAACCCTAAATATCACATACAGATCCAAATTCATAAACAGTAATCAATTCATAAAAGTTGAATTTTTATTAGCAAGTCTAGATTAGATGTGGACATGGCAATCTTCTTCG
>JAVJIF010032752.1:0-295170 GCA_038442645.1 Agave tequilana
AGGTTTTAGTTACTATTTTGCTAGGTACTCTATTAAGGAGGTAAACAATCGTCTTTAAGCCTTCACTTCATAATGGCTCTAGTAGAATAGTGTGAGCTATCATACTCCTAATCATGTCTTTTAGTGTGTGATTTTATCTTTCAGCAACATCATTCTGATGAGGTGTCCCTGGCATGGTGTACTAAGCGACAATGCCACACTCTTTCAGAAATTAGCAAATGGTCCTAAACATCTACCTGATACGTCGTATATGGCATAGTACTCACCACCATAATCAGATCTAACGACTTTAATTTTTCTATTCAGTTGATTTTCAACTTCAGCTTTATAGATTTTAAATATGTCCAATGATTGAGATTTCTCATGTAACAAGTATAAGTATCCATAACGAGAGTAATCGTCTGTAAAATTAATGAAATATTTATGACCATTCCAAGAAGTTGTAGGGAATGAACTATCAAAATCTATATACACCAAATCCAAGACACCTAAACTCCGTCTAGCACCAAATTTTTTAATATTTTTTTAATTAATGTTCGCTTAGTATCTAGGCTATTCACATATAAAGATTCAGTATATGAAGCATGAAGTTTCAATTTATACAGCCATCAATCAGAATTATAGTATCAATAACTTTAGATTTGAAAAATAGGCTAATCATTTTATTATCAAGAGTGACAATAAATCAGATCTATCTAATAATGAAATAGAAATATGATTCTGCCTAAAAGGGCGGCACATATAAAGTCTCATTCAAATCTAAAATAAAAAATCAGAATCTAATCTAAACATATAAACTCCAACAGTTTCAACTGCAACTTTATTTCCATCATCCATCTATACGTATCGCGCAGCTGGACTGGGCCTCCTTTAGGTTTGAAAGTCCCGTATTGAATCGCTTATGTGAATTATTTATCTACCATGTAGGGGTGGCACTAAAGCTAAATTAATTTCAGAATAAATATAATATGAGATATACCCTTCTTAATTAGTCATTTCTGATAGTTTATGCAATCCTGTTTGAGGTGACTTACTTTCTTGTAGAAGAAGTATGCAGTGACCTTATGATTCTTTTCCTGCACTTTTGCCACTTAGGATCAGTAACTGTAAGAGTGTTTATGTTTCTCCTTTTAATTACACCTTTTCTTTTCTTCTTAGAGGCATTACCCTGAAATGCTAAGTGAGCACTTTCAGTCTTTTCTTATTTCAAGCTCTCTTCTTCCCGGACACAATGACTGATGAGCCCAATGAGACTCATTTTTTTCCTTGAGCATTATAAATAATCTTTTAAAAAGGTTACACTGTGTAAGAAAAGAGATCAGAATGAAATGCATTAGAATCTCTTCAGAGAGTTTTAATTTCAGTGCTTTTAGTTTAGAAATAAGATTGGACATTTTCATAACGTACTTCCTTATGTTTTCTTTGCTGCTGTAGCGCATATTTATCAGCTTGCTAAGATGCGTGTTGGCCTCAACTTTATCTGATTTAATAAATCGGACGACTACTTCAGTAAGAAAAACTCTTAGAACTAACTTTATCAGGGTAAAACCCTTAATAGTCATAGGAATAATGTGCTTCATGACCATTAGACACATTCTATTGACCTCTCTTACTTATCACAATTGGCCTTTTAACTGAACTTTTGTTAGTGATAGTAGAGATCCATCAGTCTTTAAGGTGTATTTTAGGTCCATGAATTCAAGAACGATCTTTTACGTGGTCTTACCACTTCTTAAAGTTTGTATCATTCAATTTAGTCTATATAAGCGTACAATTTCTCATCAATCTAACACAACATTGCATTTAATAAAATTCTACTGTAATAGCCATAAAAATTGAATTTTAGAAAATGCCACCAGTCTGACTGATAGAACTGCCAGCCAAACTTTCAGAACAAGTTGTGTCTTTTTATGCCAACACTGTACTGGCCCAATATGATACCATAAAGTCTAAGTCTTATGTAAGAGAACAACCTTCTTTTGGCTCGACTATCCCTTTATAGGATTGATCCCAAAATTTAAGTTATCTATATCGATCATATAATATATGTAATGATCTGGCCATAATAACAACCTTCCTTTGGGCCGATTGTCACACGCCTGTGCCACACAAATCTACGCATATGAATTCTTGTTCAGCCGTTGGACTAGCTGATGAGGGTGATGCTTGAAAGGTTATGGTAAGGCTCTAGTTATGCACAATGCAAATGAGCTTTATACTACTATGTTTAGAAATACGTTACAGAGAAAGAAAGATTCTATAGCCTGGAAGTAGCGTTGATGTAGTTGGAGATGTTGTTCCTCATAGCTACTCCTACGCTTCATTCTCTTTCCCTTAATCGAGGCCGGAATAGGCCTTCTAGACCATTTGGAGATTAGAACTCTTTATAGCACCGCTGGAGGCCAAAACTAAAAATAGAAGAATAAGCAAAGCTTTTGAGAAGATTGTAGAGGCTAGCTAGCAAAGAAAAATATTCTTGAGCTGCTTACCTTTGAGAATGCCAAAGGCTTCTCTGTTTATAGGGAGGAGAGGGGATAAGAGCTTAAATGCTCGGTTTAAATGGCCAGGCAAGTCTGACATGTACAGTGCACACGTCCGCTCTGGGACAGCCTTGGCACTGGCTGTATGTCAACCATTTTCTTTGAGCTAGCCAGATCAGAACGTGTAGACCATACACGTCCCTATTAAATGGGTATTTTTCTCATGCGCAAAAAATGCGAGACGTGTACAATATATGCGTCCCCATATTTAATTTTGCAGTTACAAACGTGCCAAAAAATGGGACATATGAGATGTACATGTTCTCATATTTAATTTTGCGGTTACAAACATGCTAAAAAAAGGGGGACATGTAAGATGTATGCGTCCCCATATTTACTTCAGTTATGAATGAGTCAAAAAATTGGGATGTGTACGATGTAAGCATCCTGCTCTTTGCTCTTTGGGCCTTTATTTCTGCAAAGTCGATGTTTTGTTAATAGACGAACACGTAGGGTGTACATGTCCGAACTGGAATATTTTGTCACGAACTTTTGGGTGTCTACAGGGGGCAACTTTGGATGCAAAGCACAAAGTTTGGTCCCAATCTCATCTCGACTTGTTTCAAGGCGATGCTTTGAACGCGTTAATGATGCAGCTCAGTGATCTAGTACGATTGGCGCATACATCTCATCCAAGCCTACTGCGCATACATCTCATCCTTAGGGTGTTTTCTCACTCGGTGCCCTAAAATCGTTTGGTTTGAGAGTCACTGACTAAGGCTCGTTACATGGGCAAATTAAAAAGCCTAATAGAGCTAAGTGATATTACCGCTATAAATGTGTGTATGTGTGTCTAAGGCATAAAAGTTAGAGTTGAAGAATCCCGAGTCAAAATTTCACGGTAAGACTGTAAATGTTGAATTGAGAGGAAAGATGTGTGTTGTAATGCAAGTTTGGGATCAAGAGTTTTGTAACAACGATTCTTCAATAAAAATTCAGTCTTCTTCAATACCGATCTTGCAGCTCAGTTTAAGATTTCTTTACTGCTCTCTTTTATTTTTGTGATTCGATTTTCTTCTTTTACTTGCATGTTTTATTCTATGATTTCATCAATAGCTTATTGATTGTTTTCTCTTCTTTTCTTTTGTTAACTCTTCTGTCTTCAACAACGTTTGGAAGAGGAAGATGACAAGGCGACGACAAGTCTGGTGCCAATTCCGAGTTCCATCTTCCTTCTCTCTTTCTTTCTTATTTTCTTCATCGCTTATTTCACTTCGTCTTTACATTGGTTAGTACTCTTTTACTTCTTTTACTTTTTTTACTTCTCTTATTTTTTTTTCCGCTTAATGATCTTAGTTTTTAGAACAAAACTCTAACTTCTTCTAAGGATTTCTCAACTAGATAAAGATAAAAAAATAGATTTTTAATAACTAGGATTTAACAAGTCTCTGTGGGTTCGACCCTTAACTTGCCACTACACAATTTTGCTAAAAAGATTTTAGTAAGTTTAGGTTTTCATAACTTGTCTGTAGTTTAACAACGATGAATTTCTTCATGAACTTCGAACCGCGAACAGTTACCTGTGAAGCTAGAACGAATTCAGCTTCCATTGTTGAGAGTGCCACTATTATTGCTACAACAGGAGACGTCTCCTCCGAGCACGAATGCATATGCAGAAGTCAATTTACGTCAATCTAGATCGTCGGCGGAATCATGTCTATATACCCTTGGAGCTGCAAATCCAACCCGACATAATACAATACAGAGTCAATGGTACCCCTCAGGTATGTCAATACCCTTTTAATGGCATTCTAGTGAGAGGACCGTGGTTTGAATAAAATTGTCTTAGTAACCCATTGGTGAAGGATATCTCAGAGCGAGTACACAATATCACATACATCAAGCACCCGACGACATTAGAGTATGATACACGCGCCATATGTTGCTACTCTTCAGGAATTTTCAGACTATCTTGAAGCTTGAGGTGATGGTTCTTTTTATTTGGAGTCGATAAGAGTTTCGAGTTGTACATCTTGAATCTTTCCTAGGCGTTCTTCAGGTGCTCTCTTGTTAGAGACTGAGAACCCTCTTGGATCAATTTCTATGGACCTTAGCTTTGAGCACATAGCTCGCATCATCCATGTCCTACATATCGAAGTTAGACATTAGATAACCCTTAGTGGCGGCGATCATCTCCAAGTCATTAAAAGCCATTAGTATGTCATAGTCATGCATTGTCATGATTAAGGACTTGACATTGGATCGCTAAGATAAGACACAATGATCCTCTTTAATCATCTTGAACCCAACTGAAGTATGGCTTGATGAAATTGAAGATATCATTATCTGGACGATTGTTTCAGTCCATAGATGGACCATTTGAGCCGGCAAACTTTGCGCTCATGACTTTTAAATGCAAAATCCTCCAGCTGATCCATAAAGATTACTTTGTCCCGTTCTCTGTGAAGGAAAGTTGTCTTAACATCCATTTGTACAAACTCCAAATCCCTGCGAGCGACTAACGCCACTATTGTGCGAATCGAGGCAAACCTCACCATTGGGGAGAAAGTTTCATCGTAGTCTACCCCCTCTCACTAGGTATATCCTTTCGCCACAACGTGTGCCTTATACCTCTCAATAAATCCATCTACTTTTCATTTGAACTTGAGAACCCACTTGTTTTCAATGGCCTTGTGCCGGCAAGTGGATCCAAGTCCCAGACCTTGCTTGTCCGCATGGACTCCATTTTATCTTTCATGGTTTCCATCCATTCTTTTACATGAGGGCCGAAGAGAACCTCTATGACAAATCTCGGTTTCATTTTGTCTTGCAGTGCTACCATGCATACTGCCCCCTTAATCTCAAAGCTACAATGAGGGATAGTGTTACAGTTGCTTCGATGAAGCGTTTGAGATCTTGTGATGGTTGCTTGCATCATCAGTAGGATTGCTGCGCTCATTGTTCTCAGGAGGTGTAGGCTCAGAATTCTCTAACTCAACTGAGTATCTTGTTGTGCTCTGTCTAGCTCATACAATACCAAATACTGGTGTACCTCACCCTTGAAAGGAAACTCCTGCTCTAAAATAATCACTTCACGCAAATAGTCGTTAATGCATGTGATGTATTAAGAGCATTCATTCTGAGCTTTCACATTGAAAGGGGCCACAGATGTTGAAATGAACTAGATCGAGTGGCGCCGATGTGGGCTTAGCCTTTCTAAATGGATCTCTAGTTGATTTGCGTGAAAAACACTTCTCACTGGTGGGCAAGGTGACTGAAGTGCGTTTCGCGTCGAGCCAAACAGGTCATCCTCTTAGTCCAATGTCTCCTAATATAGTATGCCAAATAACAGAATTATTCCCAATATTCACAAATGAGAATTTCATTTATTTGCAAGACTACTAAGAGGAGTCAAGTCTACATAAGGCAAACCACTACGACAAAGACCCTACCAACTATCGATCAAAGACAAGTTTAATAAAAACATTGTTTTGATGACATTCTACGCCTAAGCTAAGAGTGAAGCTTCGGTGAAGAGGAGATTGTGCCGAATCTGAGGGACGTGAAGGACATCATGAAGCAAGATAGATCCGCCTCTGAAAACTAGCTTGAAAGTACCAATAACTTTCACGCGAGTAGTTGCCTATTCTGTGCCAGAATGCGTTGGTACTCCATGAATCCATCTCTATCTCATGCTATGTGATTTGATGACCTTGAGTCTTCTAACCACAAATGGCGAGAATCAATAAGTTTAGGCTGCAAAACTTTTTGATTTGCACCAAAATCATAACGATAGAGTGAAGTGAGTATCTTTTCCTTTGCCTGTGGGCACTCCAGTGCAAAGTGACCCAAATCTCCCAAATCTCCTTAATCGTGACAAGCGATCTTAGCTTTGTCCTTCTTCCTAGCACGCTTTTTGTGTTTGGTCTTCTTTAGTTCACCTTCTTATGAGAATTCTCCTATATGGCACTTTTCCCTTAGCTTTAGACTTACACATACTGAAGGGTGCGCTCTCAAACGGAGAGAGCTGCACTCTTATTCACTAAGCGTGCCCATGGCCACACGTGGCCCGACAAGTTTGGGACCTGTTGCATGTCAGCATGGGTGTGCCTGTGGCCGCGCAGTGGCCCGAAATCGGCCTGCTGTAGGCCAGTGGGCCTCTAGCACCTCGGTGCACTCATATATGTGCCTGGGCACGCCGGTGGCTCCTTGGGCTCTGTCGGCCGATTAACGGCGACACGCCCTGCGAGGACATGTTGCCTCCGCGCAGAGGCCCGATAGGGCCTAAGTTCGTGTTGTGCGTGTCGAGCAGGGTGATAATGGCACATCTTTGCGTGCCGCCTTCACGCTTGCCGGCGCACTCGACCATTGGCTGAGTGCTGACACAGCGGCGTCGTAGGCGACGTGCATCTGGGCCAGTGCCGCTAGGGCTGCTATCCAGACTCCCCAATTTTCTTTTTGTTTCAACTAGAATTTTCAAGTATACAATTTTTAATTCCTTGAATTAAAAAGAAAAATACAGTCTTTGAATAATAATAAGGCGCATCATGCATCATATTGTACAGTCAATAAATTTGCAGAGAATCATAAACCCTAAATATCACATATAGATCCAAATTCATAAACAGTAATCAATTCATAAAAATTGAATTTTTATTAGCAAATCTAGATTAGATGTGGACATGGCAATCTTCTTCGAAAAAGAATCACACCTAACCTGGCGCTCTGATACCATGATAAATCTCTATGTCTAATCATGAATTATTGATGTCATATAGACATAGACTTGGAGGAAGCATACTTTAAGCCGATCACAAGTTTCCCTTTCCAAAAGTAGAAAATGCCTTGATCGATGGAGCACGCTACGGGCAATGTCGATGCAAGCGGTGCCCAATCACTGTACACGAGCCACACAACAGAGAGACTAACAATGGAGGAGAAGTGAGGTTTGTGGGGCGTGTGCCAAAGATGGCCTCCCATCTCCTTGTATAGAGAGAGAGCCAAAACCCTAACTTGTTCCCCAAGGAAACTCACATCACTAGATTGATCTTTATCCATACGATTGAGATCTAGCATCCCACAATGGGCACTTAATCTAGTCCTATTTCATAATGGGCTTGGACTTAGGCTTGACTGATCCCGCATATTTACTCTAGCAACTCTAAACATAATAGGTTTTCTGCTGGTGAGCATACCCAACATATAGGAGCCTCTTTAAATTTTGAGAAGAGACACTAGAGCTCTGCTTTGAAGATGATAATTTACATTAAGCAGAAAATGGAAACTAAGTTCCAATCTCCTCTATAAGACATATTAACTATATCAAGCTACATAAACTTTGAACATCAACTATTTGTTGGGTGATTCCATTTGTAAGTGCACATATTAGCATCCATCCAGTCTCTTAGCTACAAAACATACACCATACCAACTTCAAGAAGTGAAGCTGGTGGCACTCGAAGTGCCACATCAGGACCTCGGCAATTTCTTTTCAGGAAATTGTACCCAATTTCAATGGCCACCTTCTTGATGATCGACGAACCAGGCTTCGTTCGCACATGAGAGTGCCCAGTATGAATGCAGTACCGGACTCGCACGCCTCTTGTAACTCTCGTAGTTCTTCCCTCACTCTTCGATCCATCACCGTGCTCCTATCGTCCTCTATAAAGAATCTCACCTTCTTTGTTTTCCTTGAAGTTTCCAATTCTATCCCGTTTCCCTCACTCGAGAACCTCAATGGTGTGCTCGCTGCCTCCTCTATCTCATTGCTAGCAGTGACCAACGATGAAGTCCTTCCGATAACCGTCAACCCCCTACTACCATCAACATCAATTTCCGCAGGATAAGAAGCCTCAAGCTTTATGAAGTCTGCAATACTAGCAATGAGCTCTGATTCGAACGAATCAATGTCCTGGTGGACATCTCGGTAACCATAGCGAACAATGCAACGGTAAGAGCGGTGGTCCGGTGGCCCAACACGCCCTACAAGATACCTCTCAGCTGCAGGCACAAAGGGGACAGGGATGTACTTGACACAGACAAAGACCAAGACACGGTGGAATGCAGGGAGGTTGGTGATGAAATGGGAGAAATTGGCGGGAACGCCAGAGATGAGATCAGTGTAGACGAGACCGATACCAGGAACTCGAGCAATGCCTAGGCTTTCACCAAGGGCGAGGAGCCAATCAAGGAAACTTTGTTTTGGAGATCGAACTGGTATTTTTTAATGGTGGCATAGTGCCAAAGGAACATGACGGTCATGAGGTGGAGAGCGAGGAGGATGGGGACCCAAGCACCTTCTCGGAATTTGATGAGGGCGGCAGATAAGTAGAGGGACTCGATGGAGCCGAAGAAGAGGAGGAAGGCGAGGGCTAGGTAAGGGGGCTTGTTCCAGCAAAGGATTATTACAAGAGAAGTGAGACATGTGGTAACCAGCATCACCGATATTACTGCTAAACCTGCAGGAGAAGCAGAAAGGGAAAAATCAAACATATTAGCAGGAAAGTCAAAGCAAATGGTTCTATACAGAATAGAGAGAAGAGAGAGAATGATGACATCTTTTATCAAGAAGTTTAAGGTAAATATTAAAATCATGTACAATAGGAAACTGCAATTCTTTAAAAAATGCAAAATCTCACAATACTAATAGAAGATGAAAGAGGAAATATGGTGTTCAATTCCACATGTTAACTTATAGACATGTAAAACATCAAAAATGAAGAGCAATCCAAGTTGTCGATCAAATAACGAGATTATTATTTTATTTTTTTTGGGTGACATATTTGAGTAAAAGTTGAATTGAGAGAGAGAGAGAGAGAGAGAGAGAGAGAGAGAGCAGGGTTTCATACACTCAGCAACTGAGTTCTAGTTATTTCACAATCATCACCAGTTTGTGATAAATAAGAATTATTATTAGCACACAATTATGCAAATTAAACAGGATGCAAATCTCAGATGCAGTAATGCCAGCTTGAAAGATGCTACAATCATAACATGGTATATGGGAAAAATGGTTAGTTTGGGTCATTCAATGGGCTTAAATAATATTTTGAATTTTAATATCATCAGAAGTTCGGAGGTTGCAAACTTGGTCAAACTTCATGGTATGTAGCAAGAGAAAAAGAGCAATTAGGTGGTTCAAATGTACAATTTACCTGAAGCATTTCCCATGTGTTTGGTGTTTCTGAATCCAACGGCAACTGATAAGCACAGAATCATAAGCATCCAGTTGACCTCTGGGATATAGATCTGCCCATGCATCTTATCAGACGTGTGGACAACCTTGACCCTTGGGAAGCAACCAAGGGATTGACTCTGATTTATGATGGAGAATGTCCCGCTGATGATTGTCTGGCTTCCGACCACAGCAGCCAGTATGGCCCACAACAAGCACAGGCCATCTCACACTCTCTACAGATTGAATATTGTTTCAGATATACAGAAAGATGGCAAAACTGATAGGCGCAAGAAAATGTTTCTTCATTGTTCATGTAGTAACAGAATAGATAATTTTGCTGTCCTACAGAAAATTTGTAGACAAAACTAAATGGTTATGCGCAACTAAATTTTTTAATATGATGCAGGACAGTTAAAGGACATATCATTCTTCTGTTTCATGTACAAACGCTAGATGACATAGTTGACACTTCTTGAGCCATATATATTGAGAAGCTATTTTGCAAAATCATTGCTTTGTCAAATGAGTAACAATGGTATAATAGATCTTACAGAAATGCGTAAACTAAGGTGACCAAAAAAATGACCTATTTTGTTATAGTTTCCAAATATCCCAATACAACATGGAACAAAATTACTAACTGCATTAAAAGAGTAGTTAAAGATATACTTGGTGAGTCACGGGGTGGTGCTCCACCATGTAAGGACACATCATGGTGAAATGAAGAGGTAAAAGTAGTCATTAAGATCAAACGAGACTCTTATAAAGATTTGAAGAAAAATTATGATGGAGTGAATTTTAAGAGGTATACGGTAGCCAAGAAGGAGGCTAAGAAAGCTATTCAAAATGCAAGAGTTAAAGTATACAAAAAAGTATATGAGAAGTTGAACACCAAAGAGGTTGAAAATGATATATATATATATATATATATAATATATATATATATATATATATATATATATAGGGCTTACTGTACCTCAGCCCGCGGGCTGAGAGAGTTTTCTCAGCCTGCGGGCGTGGCAACATCACCGCCCCACATCTGTAATAATTTTGGCGGGCAAAATCCTGTAAAATCCCGCCCAATTTAATGCCAGTCACCTCAACATTGTAATTTCCAAAAATACCCTCCCTCACAACTTTTACCGACCTTGGTAGCAGTCCTCAGAAAAAGACTGCGACCTTGGTAGCAGACCTTGATAGCAGTCCTCAGAAAACGACTGCGACCTTGGTAGCAGTCCTCAAAAAAAGACTGCGACCATGGTAGCAGTCCTTAGAAAAGACTGTGGCAGCAGACCTTGGTAGCAGTCCTCAGAAAAAGACTGCGACCATGGTAGCAGTCCTTAGAAAAGACTGCGACCGTGGTAGCAGTTCTCATAAAAACACTGCGACCTTGGTAGCAGTCCTCAGAAAAAGACTGCGACCTTGGTAGCAGTCCTTAGAAAAGACTGCGACCGTGGTAGCAGTTCTCATAAAAACACTGCGACCTTGGTAGCAGTCCTCAGAAAAAGACTGCGACCTTGGTAGCAGTCCTCAGAAAAAGACTGCGACCGTGGTAGCAGTTCTCATAAGTACTGCGACTATATAAAAATCATTAAATATCAAATCAGATAAAAAAAAATTAAAGAAGCAGCATTCACTGTCTTTTACCAAAAAAGTAGTAGCTTTTCATAAGGGGTATTTGGTAATTTAACTTCTTTCGATAAGCGGGCCGCAAGTTAGTGGGGTGCAAAATTGAGCCACGTCAGCGCAGGCTGAGAGAGTTCTCTCAACCCGCGGGCTGATATACATTTTTCTCATATATATATATATAATATTATATATATATATATATATATATATTATATAATTGCTTAAATAAGGGAGAGAAAGACTAGAGACTTATGTAGTGTGAGGTGTGTCAAAGATGAGGATCAGAAGGTTTTAGTTCGAGATGAATAAATCAAAGAAAGATGGAGAGAGTATTTTGATAAATTGTTCAATGACCCCAAGACTTGAATGACCTTACTATTCAGTGCCAGGATATGAATCATAGTTATATATACAGAATTAGCGAATCTGAAGTAAAGAGGCCTTAAAGAGGATGAAGTCAAGAAAAGCCGTTGGCCCAGATGGAATTCTATTGAGGTATGGAGATGCTTAGGAGAGGTGGGCGAGAGTGGCTAACAAACCTCTTTAGCAAAATCTGGCTAATTAAAAAGATGCCTAATGAGTGGAGGAAGAGTACCTTAATACCTCTCTATAGAGCAAGGGTGATATTCAGAGTTGTTCAAACTATCATGGAATAAAACTTATGTGTCACACCATGAAACTCTGGGAAAGAGTAATTGAACAACAGGTTAAGGCAGAATGTTCAATATCATAGAACCAGTTTGAGTTCATACCGGAGCGATCGACAACAGAGGCTATTCATTTGCTTCGTCAATTTATAAAGCGATTTCGAGAGAGGAAGAGAAATTTACATATGGTCTTTATTGATTTAGAAAAAGCTTATGATAAGGTGCCAAGAGAGATATTATAGTAGATATTGATGAAAAAGAGAGTTCTCATCAAATATATTGAAATATTTAAGGATATATACGATAGAGTAGTGGCAAATGTCAGAACTTGTGAAGGCATAACAAGTGACTTTTCTCTCACAATTGGATTGCATCAAGGATCTCCATTGAGTCCATTCTTATTTGTCATAGTGATGGATGAGCTTACTAGAGCTATTCAAAATGAGTTACCATGGTATATGCTATTTGCTGATGATATTGTCCTAGTCGATGAGATGAGAGCTGGGGTAAATGCCAAATTGGAGTTATGGAGGCAAACTCTAGAATCTCGAAGTTTTAGATTAAGTAGAGCCAAAACAGAGTATATAAAGTGTAAATTCAGTAAACAGAGAATCCAAGATTATAGTATTGTGAGATTAGATGGTCAAGAAATACCGATGAGCAGTCATTTTAAGTACTTAGGTTCTATTATCCAAAAAAATGGGGAGATTGATAGTGATGTCAACCATAGTATCCAAGCTGGCTGGTTGAAATGGAGGAACGCAACAGGAGTTTTATGTGATCGTAATATTCCGTTATGACTGAAGGGAAAGTTTTATTAGACTGCTATTAGACTAGCTTTATTATATGTCACAGAATGTTGGGCTATAAAGAGACATCATGCCCATAAGATGAGTGTAGCAGAGATGCGCATGCTTCGTTGGATGTGTAATAACACGCGGAGAGATAGGTGGGAAATGAGAATATTCGTACTAAGATAGGTGTAGCCTCTATAGAAGAGAAGATGAGAGAAAACCGACTATGATGGTTTGGTCATGTGCGATGTAGACTTACAGATGCGCCAGTCCGGCGAGTAGAGCGTATCAATTTAGGGCAAGTTAAAAGAGCGCAGGAAAGACCAAAGAAAACATGGATGGAGGTAATACGACAAGATATAGAAGCTAAAGGTCTTAGTGAAGACATATTGCTCGATAGGAATGAGTAGAGAAAGCTGATCCATATGCCCAATCCGGTGTAATTCTCTTTTGGTTCATGTAGCCTATCCCAAATACTTGGGACATATGGCTTAGTTGTTGTTGTGTTATAGTTTCCCCCATTTCTAATGATCAGAGATTCATAATACTAGGTAATGCATTTTACCATCTGAATATGAGGCTGCAAAGGTCTGCCTTCTTAGACTAACAGTATCTTGTCACTCATTTGAATTTCCATAGAATATTTCATTACAAACTACTACAAGAGGCATATACATAGTAATTTGCAATAGACTAAAAACAGATGATATGATGATATCTTATTAATAGATTACTTCTTTTTAGAACAACATGAGAGACTCTAGATCTCCAGATACCTGGGACTGTGGCATAAAATCCAATCCGGTAGACTGTTGACAAATTGTGATGTTTTGAAAGGTAAGCAGCTTGGCCCATGTAACCTAAAATCAGTGCTGGATAAACAAGTGATGTGAAAGCAATCTGTAGAAGGAAAATAAAGCATATTAGTAACTGCATGGAAAAGCAATAAATTAATCAGTAATAGTAGAGAAGACACACTTGAATGGCAATATGCGAGAAGTGGCCAAGATCCGCAAACATTGCCTCTGAGCCTGCATCAATAATAAATCAACGTATCAACCATTAGAAGGGAAAAAAAATGTCAATCCTTAAATTTGGTTATGATAATGGCCTCTCTCTCTTTTTTTTTGTTGGGACAAAAGCAGTAATATCCATGCTTGTTACTACAAGCTTACTATGCGACTAAGTCCTTGTATTAAGGTGTCATATATTTCATTCCCAGAAATTATTTACTACCCCCCTATTTCCATTGGTTCTACTACATCAAAGTTCAGAATTAGATCAGGGGAACTCAATTGCTCCCGCAGCATGTTTAGAGGTGGTGGAATGAGATCTGGGGGTGCACAATCATATGTTTCTTTTCCAATCTTGTTAAAATGCACATCCAGATAAATTTGAACCTAGGTGACTAACAACAGCCTAATGTCCTTGCTACCACACCAAAACTTTCAAATTCTTGTAAGGTTTGGGAAATATTGTATAATCCAACACACTCTGTATGTTTTAAACCAAAGTTCGAAATCTTGGTATCGGTATTAATCTCAGATATAGGTAGCAATATCAGCCACTTATCGATTGTTTTATCTCAATCGTATCAGCACTATCGGTATTATCTCGGTTGTATCAAATCGTATTGGAAATATTAGTATCAAGCGAAGATATCGGTAGCAGACAATATTTCAAACCTTGGTTTAAATTTACCTTAAACGTATTATCACTGAGTTCCTGTAAATTTTAGTATGACAGAGGTCAAGCATTATATACACCTCCCAGCTAAGAAGCATGGAAATGGCAAGTCAACAAGGCCATTCGACACACCATAGCATAAATATTAGCATACTACATGAAAAACACCAATGACTCCATAATAAATGTTGTGCTGGATATGTGTCTAACATTATCTTCAAAGACAATATGGCATCACACCAGAAGCGTCCATACCATATCCTCAGTATACCACTTAAGAAGTATCTATGATCCAGCATGAACATTGAGATTGTTTCAACACATTGATAATAAAGGACAACTTTGAAGGTCAATGGGGCCTAATCTTTCTTTCCATACAAATATTAGAACAAACTTAAGTAAATAAGTAGCTTCTGCTTTAAAATCTATCAAAGGGATTACCTGTCATGCATAATAGAATTCCTCCCAAGGACATCCAACCACCTTTCTTCGTTTTCTTCAAGAACTTGAACATGTAATGCGGAGAAAGTGCTTGGTAAACATGTGGGTTCCAGTGAAAAATGTTGTATATGCCAATAGTTGCCATGCACAATAGCCATGTAATGATGATTGGAGCAAACAAGAATCCCACCCGATGAGTGCCGTAATGTTGAAGTGCAAACAAGCAAATTATTAAGAAACAAGTGATGGGAACGACCGCATCTACAAAACAACAAATTACTCATCAGCCACTTTAATAAGAACACTACACTATATCTATCCACAAGACCACAGCGAGAAATCTGCTGTATGCCACGGCATTGTAAGAGAATGGTGATGCCAAAGTGGTTTCTCAAAAATTCAGCTATGTCAAAGTGCGCTCTACATTGCACATATTAAACAATGAAATACAAATTTTGATGAAAAACAACAAATGTATTTTCTATGATATTCTAACTGAAAATTATATTGATTGATATTTTATTTAATGCTCTTTGCAACTACTTCTCAACAGCACATTATTTAGTGAGACCTCTGAAACTAATCAAGTACTGGCAGTTTACTATCAGTCCAAATTTCCATTAGGTAAATAATAATAAACGAACAAGCTCAATAACTCATCTAGAGTTAATTGTGGTTTCATGATGATTATCATGATTGGCTTCCCATTGGCCATTAGTGTTTTACTATTGATCTCAACAGGATACAAGAAAACTAGTCAGTTTCAGCTATAGGTCATAATATGAATCATACTCTTTTACTTTATGACTTGATATAATTCAAGGAAGGCAATTAAAGTTAGTCAACAAAAATTAATGCTGAACATGGACAATAAGAAAGAAACGCATGCCAAGTTTGAAGGATTGTTTGGCTTAGTGGTGTCAGTAAACAACAAAAATGACCTCATTGTTAAAGTTTACAGTTGATCTACTTATGCCAGGTTGCTTTTCACTACAGGCATCTTTGTTTTGATATTGTCGTCTATAGTTTCTCATGCCATAAGATATAAGAAACACTTAAAAATAATAAAGGATTGGATTGAAATATTTCAATTGTATACAGAGGCTCCTAACAAGCTTCAAATCACTTCAAATCAATTAATAGAACACTGTTTCAATTTTAAAAAATTATGATGGAGATAAGAAGCTCACATTCATATTGGCTTTTCGACATGGACAATTCAAGCCCTGAAACTGCAGAGAAGACTGACGAAAACAGAAAAAGAAAGGAGCAAAAAAAAACCATCAGGAAACTATAAAAACTTTCAGGAGCCACAGTAGAAAAGAACACCAAAAGTGGGGTGATCAAACAAATGTATACCAGATATAGCTGGAGTCAGCACTCCGTCTCCAATAACCATACAAGTACCTAGCATGACAACAAGCAGCAGAGTGGTATGCAGGTTCTTGTGCTTTTCAAGCATCTGTTTAATACATGATTTGTCCTTTGTCTCTAGAGGGCATTCTACCTTGTATGTGGAAAGTTCTTCGTCAGAAACCTGTTTGTTAGGCAGAAGGCTCACATTGGCATGTCTACAGATCAAAGAATACAATGCAAAAGTACCACCTGCAGTATTGTTAACAGTTAAATCCCCTAAGCTTATTGGTTCCAGATTTTACATTTCTCGAAGTTATCTTACTTACCCTGGCCATTATCATCCGCGCGAAGAACTATGAAGACATACTTGAAGAGTGGAATAAGTGTAAGACTCCAGAACACAAATGAAAGCACACCAAGTATCTCTTCGTTCGTGTCTGAATGAGTGATGTCTTCTGCAAACGTGCTTTTGTAAACATATAAAGGGGAAATGCTCAAGTCACCATACACCACACCAAGGCTTTCATAAGCAAGAAGCAAAATAGTCTTC
Source organism: Agave tequilana (assembly GCA_038442645.1). NCBI lineage: Eukaryota > Viridiplantae > Streptophyta > Magnoliopsida > Asparagales > Asparagaceae > Agave > Agave tequilana. The sequence goes on from JAVJIF010032752.1 coordinate 16,761, forward strand.
CAGGAATCCTTCTGAAAACAACTCAATACACAATATTTCAGAAAAATATCAAAAAGCAAATACGTAGAGCATAATATTTATTAACCAGTTACCTGATATTCTAGAAAACTCACTACCTTTTTCAAGTAGGAAACATGTGCAAAGTTTCAACTTTCTTTTTCCTTCTGGCTTGGTGAATTTGCAATTCACATAGCCAATATGTAAGACAACTACCGCATTTTTCTTTGAACCAACAAACTGAAAATATAGTATTTCAAACTTTCTGATGGAGGGGAAAGAAAGAAAAAAAAAACAAACAGAGAGAAAGGAACCATAAATTTCCAATTAATATGTAAATGATCTGTAGCTTTGAACTTGAAGAACTAAATAATGTCCATAAAGCAGGTCATCTGAGTCCCACACATAGATTTACAAAATTCATTTCTCACCAAAGCTAGCATCATGATCGAAAGCACTATTCTAGTCAAGCACACACAATTAACGTGAAGGAAGAAGTAAAAGAAAAACATTCATAAAAAGCTAATACCAAAATTTACCCATATATAAACCTGTTGAACCCAAAATTATTTCATAACATTCAAATTTTCAAACAAAACTGCAGAAAAGCACATAATCATACCGTTGGATATTTTGCACCATTTCCGAACTCAAGATCCATTGCTCCACTGAAATTAGATCTTCACATAAACTCTTCAGCCTTTCGCAAATCTAACCAAAGATCTGCAGTTCAAGAGCAGCAAAAGTAGCTTAAAAATTGCATACCCCAACAAATGATCAAGGAACGGAAAGTAACACAAGCTAAAAGAGAGCTAATATTTTCCCAAAAAAAAAGAGAGAGAGCTAATATTTGAGAGGAAAGAAATAAAGAATACCTAATACTACAAAAAAAAGAAATATCTATTACAAGTACTTTATCATGTTCTTATATGAACCACATGTCACATAGAGAAGAAAGTCACTTTGTAGACAGTCTCACTTCCTGATGTTCATTAAACAAGGAACAAAGAATCCTTTAAACACCTTCTCTCCTCTGAGAGCCACAGGAATCAAACATGGGCTACAATTAATAGGGGAATACTGCCCCCATGTGAGGAGCTCAAAGGTTATTTTTTGCCAGTTTTTTCAGTGGAGAACCGCCCACATGCTCTTAAGGCTCCACCATTGCTTTTGGATGAAAAGAGTTGGGATTAGGTGAAGAGGCAACAAGGGAGACAGAGAGAGATCACCCGAGAGATGGTGGAGCCAGGCAGGTGTCGACGTGTCATAAGATGAGGAAGAGATCAACTCATCAAACTTCAAAAGGGAGCATTGCCACGCGAGAGAATGCTCACCAAAATCTCTTTTGTGTTGAGGCCCACATCACATGAAACTGATCACAGTGAAAAATGTATAGGCTGTTGATGGGAAATGATGAAATTTGTAGATGAACTCAGTTTCTCTAATTTTCAGGTTCAACTGTAAAAAGAAATGAGCATTCTGGAAACCACTCACAAAAAATTTAATAGCCCAATTCTCAAACCTACGTATTAAGCTGTGAAAAGAAAGAGGAATCTGCAAACGCATTTGCAAAAGATTTCATAAGATCCAAAAGTCAACACCTAAGTGCCTCATGAAAATGGATCTTTTTGTAGAACCTAATACTCAAAATCACACCTTAAGCTGTAAAAGTTGAACCCATATCCACATTCTCTTCCAATAATTGCAAAAGATACGAAATTTTAAGCAGCCAAGCGATCAAAATCACAGCATATTCACTTCCATTTAACCTTGAGCTAAAGCCACATAACGAAAAATTATTAGCGATTCAGAAACCAACTTGCAAAATTATACCTCAGCAATAAAAGCAATAACCCATTTCCTGTAGGATGAAAAAGTTGAAATTTTGAAGAGTACCCAGTTTTCAAATCAACATTTTGACTGTAAAAACAAGAAACAAGAACTAAGAAACAACTTTTAACTTACATTTTCAAGTTCAATGGCTATTGCTTGATCCAGGCCACGAATGAAAATAGGAGACCGTGTGAGGCACTGCTGAGGGTTTTTATTTATAACCCAAATCCCGAAATGACATGCCCATTTCCTAAAGATTTCGTAAGCTCCACTTTACCCTTCAACTAAATACGCTCTACACGATAATAATGAACCATATTATAAGAATCCAAATTTAAAAATCGCACGTTGTGTTGTAAAAATGACCCCATATCGTCATTCACTTTCAATAATAGTAAATGCAAAAGCTATGAAATCTTAATCAACCCATTAATCTTTGTTCTAAAGCCACACGACAAATATTAATAATTTATAATTGTAAGTCACTCAGAACAAGAACCAGCTCTCAAAATCACACCTTCAGCAGCAAAATCAACAACCCATTTCTAGTCTCGTCAAAAAGGTGAAATTTTGAGGAGAACCCAGTTCTCAAATCACCATTTTGAGCAGTAAAATAAAACCCTGTGAAAAAAATTGAAAAAAAAAAAAAAAAAACATTACAAGAACAAACAAGAACGTCAACTTAAGGGCCAGTTTGGTTAAGGGTAAAAGTGAAAAGTAAAGAAGTGAGAAAGTGACAATAGTTACCTTTGAAACTTGAGAATTGGTTAGCAAGTTTTTCGGTGTTTGGATGTTGTTGGAAAGTGTGATTTGAAAAATATTATCTCTTTTTCGGTATTTGAATGGTAATGTAAAAGTGGAAGTGAAAAAATTCACCACAAAGTTAACAGCAAAATAATATTAAAATAAAAATTAATTAAGAAAAATAAAAAATGAACTGTAATTAAAATGCAAGTGAGAGTCGCATGATCAAAAAATTAACTATTTTGTACTACAACTTATTACAAATGAGATTTACATGACCACAAAATTAGTTGTACTAGAAAATAATTGTGTAAAAGAGAAAAAAAAATTCTTATTTTTTTTTTTTCGATCTTTAAATAGATAGGGAAGTGATCACTTATACTTCTGATCTTCCCAATTTTCTTACTTCCGCTAACTTCCATGCAACCAAACACCCCCTACACGGTCAAGTTCAAGGCCCTTGATCGGACTCACAACCTAAAACAACGACAGACCATGTGGGGGGCAACTGCCCAACGTTTTCAGAGTGCGCCAGGAATGAAAGCGTTTTGGTCCTGAAATCACGTGGGGATGAAACAGATAAGCCATCGCGCCTAACGCTCCCAAAGTCCAGATGCCCCCAAACTCGAACTGAGTAATTCGCACCGAACCTGATGATTCATTCAAAATAATAATAAAGTATTGAACAGAGTTTCCTCTGCTTTCTCTCCACCCCCTTGCGCTGTCTCTTCTGTCGTTCGAGAATGCTGGACTCCTTTGACCCTTGTTGGTGATGATGATGCCATGCCATATGATAATGAGAGAATCTTTCATCATTGCTTCTGGCCACTACTTTCAAGGCTTTATTTGGGGGAGTTAAGTAACCAACCAACCCAGCCACCCATGTAACGAGGGAATGGATATTGTCACTCTCAAGAATGAGAAAGACACCCCAAATTTGATTAAGGCACCTCAAAATATTCAAAAAACCTCACAACACCCTCTTCTTATTTCCTCTTTCTCTCTTCCATGTCAGCGGACCCCGGCCTCCCCTCTTGCTGGTGACACCTCCTCCCCCAGTCTCCGCCCGCTGGTGAACCCCCTCCTTCTCCCTCGCCAGTTACCCCCTCCTCCCCCCGAACCAGCCACCCTTCCCCCCCGACCTCCCGCATAGACACCCCCCCCCCCCTCCTTCCCCATTCGCCGGAGTGGCTGAACAGAGGGGGAGTGGGGGAGGGTGAGGGAGGGGAGGGTGAGGGGCTGCTGGGAGCGAGAAGACCGAGGGGAAAGACCGAGAAGGGGGAGCCGGGAGGGGGTGTCAGAGAGGGTTCCAAAGAAAGAAGATGAGAGGGTCAGTGAAAGGAGGAGGATAAAAAAGATTTTTTGGATATTTCACTATGAGTAAAATTGTAAAAAACAATAATAAGGCACTTGTAAATATTTTGAGGCGCCTTCATCAGTTTTGAGGGTGACAATATCTGTTCCGATTTAATGAAAAGTAGACAACTTGTTAAATAGGTATTAAACTTAAACCCCATTATAATTTTATTTCATTTTGCTGCTAGAAAAGCCTATTTTTTTATATCTGGTGTCAGAACATAAAAATATTATTTTTAGCTCTCACTGTGATAAAAACTTTAAAATCGTATCAAACATTTTAGATTTAAATCTCAGTAGATGTTTATCAAAAAACAGAATAAACAAAATACCCCTATGAGAAAAAAAACAGATATCACTCCATGAAAAATGTGCTCATGCTCTTGAATATGGAGTTAATTTATGGGATGACGAACTAACACCACGTGAGATCACTGTGAAAACTATAAGGTTCATCTATGACGCGATGAACCAATTAGAGAGAGTATTGTGATTTTAGTGGCTCTTTTATATTTGATATTATTACAGAAACGATGAATCTAACATTAGTTGGGATCGTCATTAATGACGAGCAACTAGATCTGACAAATAGCAATGCAGTGACAAAGGTGAATGAATTTGATAAACATTAATTGAGTGACAGGTTAATAGTCGAACAATAATAGAAGGAAGACCATGGTGGTATTTTGACGAGAAGCATATATTAAATAGCAATGCACCGGCAAAGAAGAGTGAATTTGACAAACATTAATTGACTGGTGGATTAATAATCAAACATTAATTGAAGAAAAATCATTGAAGTATTTTGATAAGAATCGTCTGGATCTGGCATTAGTTGATACAATATGGATTTTGTAAACTATATTTTACAAACTTCTAACTATAACTTAAAAATAAACTTCAATTTAAAATTATTTGTCAGCCAAATAAGCTCCTAGAAACTAAATGTAAAGTTATTTCAACGTGTTTTACTAATGAATTAAGTGTCTACAAAATCAATATTTTAAAATCAGTGAAATTGATCAATTTTTTCCGCACTTGATGCATAAGCATAACATATCGCCGTTTTAGAGTAATATAAATATGGAATAGATGAGATTAAAAAAATAATAATAAAAGGGAGGAATTTGAAGTTACAAACTGATGTTTCACAAAATTTTATGTCGTTTATTGCAAAAGAAAATAATATTGTTAATTTAACGTAGAAGTCACACCTTCAACAGAGATGAATGGAAACGAGAGAAAAAGGTGAGCCAATAAAAAAAAAAGCATACAACATAGATTTAAATGAGTGGGAAGGAAAGGGGAAGGGAAAAATAAAACAAGAAAAAGAAAAAAAAATAATAAACAAACACAAAGGTTTGAAATATAAGTTTATTGTCGCTGTCTGTATTCAACAAATTCATAACAATTCGTGTGACTCATGCAAAAGGGAACACGAAATACCATTCAAAAATATCATTTTTTTTTTTTAATTTTCCTCTCTAATTTTTCATCACAAGAGACTCATTTCAGATACAATTAGAAAATAAACGAATGGGATGAGTAAAAAAAAATGATCGGTTGTCCCTTTCGACATTGATAGAGACCAGTCCGATAGCAATGTTAATACTAATAATGGTTTACTCAAAAAAAAAAAAAGTATAATAATAACGAAAGCTATGTCTTTTTGAGCACTGGATGGATAGAGACCAACCAGCTACACCTACGGAGTTTTGTTGTTGAACAAATCTCTAATAGAAGTGCTTTGATGTTAACTTGTGCACCTAATTACATAAACAATGATTAAAGATTTAATAATCCAATAAACTTTGAAGAGGATATTAAAATATTTATAATAAATTTGTTGAAAGAACTTAGAATAAGAATGAATGTGTGAGATAGTCTAGACAAGATTCATAACTTAATAAGAGGAGCGTAGAATTTCGTTAGAGGTCATGATGCTTCGAGGTCATGTGGAAAAAAATACGAAAAAGTAAATTGTTGAAAATTGTAATTCAAATTCTCACGAGATAACAAAGTCTGTATTTTTCTTCTTCAAAATCAATAAAAACTAGTTTTTGACTTCCATGATTGAGAAAAGTTAGATTTTCGGGTTTCTTCAAAACACAATTTGACAATTGTTGATTTTTAACTAAAAAGGGGGGCGAAAAAATATTTTGGCTTTTCTTAAAAGCTTTTCCCCATAATGATTATCAAACATCTCTGTTTGTTAGCCACAAAGCCTTAACACTTAAAAGTTAAAATTAATTGCATTGAGATAAAAGGATGTTTCCCATTCAAAGAGTGGGTAAGGAGATGGGCTTCGGCCCGCAACTTATCCTGTTAATTGTAATTTTTTTTCCATTTTGGGATAGTCTAGGGGCGCAGGCATCCAAATGTCATGCGTGCGTGAGAGTTCAAACCGGCAACTTGTGAGTGAACGAAACTTTTACGAATTCAAAATCTGACCGAAATACCACTTGCGGGGGACTGTTAATTATAAGTTGAAGAGCTTAAATTCAGTCATCAACGTTAAACAACGTGCGTATTGGGCTGAAAGGGGATTTTGTCCCTAAGGCGAATGAGCTGGGCCCAACTGCTTAATTATTCCACTCTAAGTCCAAGCAAAGTAAAGGATCGAATCTTCTGCCGGTAAATAATTTGGACAAAGACTAAAATTCAAAAAAATATCATGAACTTTCAATTACAAAACACTGCCTTAAACTTTGATACTTTCAAAAAATTACGACAAACTATCAGATGGCTACTGCGAAAAAATGGAAAGACAAGTTTACCCTCATCTAGCACAACACACAAAATTTTAAAAAAATTTGAGAAATAGAATGATAGAAAAAAATTAAATATTAGAGATAAAAATATAAAAAGAGATTTATCATAGAAGAGGAAAAAAATGAAATAAGAGAAATAAAAATATGAGAGATAGAATCGAAGAAAGAAAAATTGAAAAATGAGAAATAAAAATAGAAAACTGAGATAAAGAACGAGAGATAGACCCAGAGAGATAATAAAATAGAATAAATAAATAAAAATAAATAAAGAAATGAGAAGTCGCATAAAAAATAGGAAATAATAAAATGATAAATGAGGAGAGAGCTACAAGAGAGAGTGAGAGAAAGAATGATGAAAGAGAAAATGCATGGGGGGGGGGGGGGGGGGGGGGGGGGGGATGAGGGCGATGAGGAGGATCCAGAGAGAGGGCAGTTTTTTTTTTTTTCCCCTCTTTTTTTTCCTAAAAAATTGATACTGGATGTTAAAAGAAAAAAAAAAGGATATTTTCATCCATACATTGTCACGTGATTACATATGACCATCAACTTAACATGAGATTAAAAGATGGCATTTTCTTGAAAATTTAAGAAAAAAATCCTGATAGTAAAAGTTTATGATATTTTTTTTCAAAAAAGCTAAAAGTTCATGAAGTATTGTATTGAATTTTAGCCTATTAAGAAAACCAAAAGGAGGTTTATTCTTAGACCCTCGGTCTTGAACCTGGGACATGATCTCAATGTAACTTAGAAAGAGTTAATACAAGATGTAATTTCTAGCAAATTAGAAAATTTAATTTGTCACCAATTTGTATTTTAAAGAGAATTTATCTTCTGAATTGGTAATTGAGAGTTCGGAAGAGGTGGAACACATTAAATTTCCAACAAATTTCGTTATATATATATATACACACACACACACACACACACATATATGTATATGAGAAAAATATATATCAGCCTGCGGGCTGAGAGTACTTTGTCAGACTGCGGTGACGTGGCTCAATTTGTTACCTCACTGACTTGCGGCCCGCTTTTAGGAAGAAGTTAAATTACCAAATACCCCTTTTCGATAACTTTCCTTATTGTTTATTATTATTTTTCTCCCTTTTTTTTTGCCGCTCTTTATACGATTTAGGTTATTATATATAAATTACTTTTCGCCCTATTTCCTTACCTCTTTTTTGAAAGATCTAGTTTCTACTTTTCAGCCTGCGATAAATTTTTTTCTGAAAATATAAAATCTTTTCAGATCAATTTTTTCAGCCTGCGATAAAATTCTACTTTATAGTTTAATTTAAACTGCGACCTTAGTCAGAGACTTTGGTCGCTGTGTACATTTAAACTGCGACCTTAGTCAGAGACTTTGGTCGCAGTGTACATGGTTAATTGCGACCAAGGTCGCAGTGTTGTTATTGATAAAGATGGCCAGCAACTGCAATCTAGGGTTGCATTACATGGACTGCGACTTAGGTCGCAGTACGTTAAGTAAGTGTTTCCTTTATATTAACATGCATAGCGACCAAGGTCGCAGTGTTGTTTTATTAAGTGTTGTTTTGGATTAAGTCATTTTTTGAATCTAAATGAAAAATGAAAAGTTTGCTGAGGGGACGCGATTTGGAGTCACTCTGAGAGATGCGGCCTGTCATAAAGATTTTATGAGATCTTTAAATGTTAAGTCTACGTTGTCTACGCGTCGGCTCTTCATTGGGTTAGCGTTAATGTCTTTTAATGCCAAACCAGCACTAGCGGTGGAGACCATTAAAGCCGACGGTTCTGATTAATGAACCATTAATTATGGTTATTATGGGCTGCCTATAAATAGGGCTCACCCTCTCCCTTAACAGCCCATAATTAGACTGTTTTCTTTCGAGAGCAATTGCTCTGAGAATTCTGCCTTCTTCAGAGTCTCTAACAGGGGCCTGCCTCCATGGATGAAGATGACCCTATGGACGAACTTGATCGATGTTCGTCCACAAGGGAAGAAGTCATAGACCTCATCGTCCACAAGGGAAGAAGTCATGGTCCTCGTCGTTTACAAGGGAAGAAGTCATGATCCCTGACGAGGACTTAACCCTCACCAAGATCTCCTCGGACTTGATGCACCAGTCAAGCTTGCTGGCATGGCATGGTCAGAGTGGGTATGGCGGCGGGGATGTGGTGGATATAGTGGTGGGTAGCATACCTTGTGAGGTCTCACTCTCCCTTTAACAGCCCATAATTAGACTGTTTTCTTTCGAGAGCAATTGCTCTGAGAATTTTCGCCTTCTTCAGAGTCTCTAACAAGGGCCTGCCTCCATGGATAAAGATGACCCTATGGACGAACTTGATCGATGTTCGTCCACAAGGGAAGAAGTCATAGACCTCATCGTCCACAAGGGAAGAAGTCATGGTCCTCGTCGTTTACAAGGGAAGAAGTCATGATCCCTTACGAGGACTTAATCCTCACCAAGATCTCCTCGGACTTGATGCACCAGTCAAGCTTGCTGGCATGGCATGGTCAGAGTGGGTATGGCGGCGGGGATGTGGTGGATATAGTGGTGGGTAGCCTACCTTGTGAGGTCTCAAAGCCTCCTCTCTTACCCCAGAAGTGACATCGAGGAAATTTCATGCTCACTGGATAACCTTCTGGTGGAAGAGATGTTCATCAACGAAGGATCGTATCCGCACTTTGAAGGGTCAGGTGGAATCGGAGGATTCTGCTGCCACCAGACCTCAATAACACCATTGCTCTTAGTCAACAAGAGCTCTTTTGATGTTTAGTCGTGCATTACAGTGCAATCGGCTTCGATCGTCGCAACAGTGTCCAATCCTCGTTTGGCGCCCTTCCAAACATCCTGTACTTGGAATCATATGCAGCTTTAAGGAGTGAGTGCAGCCTCTGAGAAAGAGAGAGGGACTTCTTTGTACTGCTGTATTGTAACACTCAATCTTATTATATAAGAGAGCGTTTTTTGTATCATTTTCACATGCCTGAACATAAATGCCGGACATAAATAAAAAGCATATTTGTTTTTTAATAAACTACGACCTTGGTCGCAGTCATGCATTGCAAACAAAACAACTTAGAGCAGAGACGACACTGCGACCAAGGTCGCATAAGACTACAGTGCAAACACAAACAACTGCGACCAGGGTCGACATTGCGACCAAAGACTGCGACTAAGCAACTGCTGCGGTGACGTGTCACCTCGTCGTAGTGTTGTTGTTGATTAAGACTATAGACCAGCAACTGCGACCATGGTCGCAGTGTATTTATTAAGTCTGCGTCCAGCAACGTCGACCAAGGTAGAAGTGTTGTTGTTGATTAAGACCATAGACCAGAAACTGGGATCAAGGTCGCAGTGTATTTATTAAGTATGCGTCCAGCAACTGCGACCAAGGTAGCAGTGTTGTTGTTGATTAAGACTATAGACCAGCAACTGCGACCAAGGTCACAGTGTATTTATTAAGTCTGCGTCCAGCAACTGCGACAAGGTCGCAACCTTTCATTTTAAAAATTTATACGGGTGAAGTAATATAATTATTAATTGTGTCCATGGTCGCAGTATATTCGTTTAGCGTAAAATATTTAAAATGAAGGTTTGTAACAATGTACAACATTTCAACTAAGACATAGTAGTAAAAAATGTAATTCACACAATTAACCTTAGAAAACAGATTTATATATATTTAAAAAAAACAAAATACAATTTTTTAAACTTCTAATCCTCGTCATCAACATCGTAATCAGATTCGTCGTCAAGAGTCATGCTTTCGTCTTCTGTATCGCTTTCCGTCTCTTCCTCCTCTTCAGCGACAGTCTTCTCTTCGCTTTCTTCCTCTTCATGTTTGTGTTTGGTTCACCAATGAAGTCCCAGAACGGGTCGTCTGTATCAAACTCAGATTCTGACCGTAGCGAGGCATCGGTTCAGAACTATACATCCAATCATCATTAGATGATTGGCTTCTTTCCTGTGAAGACGGTGGTGAAGACATTTTTTGAATCTATTTTCCGAACAGTGAGAGTAACGAGTTAAGCAAAAATAACTTAATATGTTTTAATCCTTTGCTGATGACCCTTATATATTTTAATCCCGTAATTCCAAAAGGTTTAAGTTCTCGGACCACGTGAATATCTGTCAAATATATTTTCTACCTTTTCCAAAAATTTTATACTTCCTAGGTGACTGTTCAGTTATCCAAAACAGATTAAAAGTTAATACACTATAATTTTAAATTATTTGAACTCCAAAACAGTTCATTATTGAGACTATAGTCGCATTGGGAACTGATAAATGATTAAGTAACTGCGACCATAAATTGTCAACTGTTAGTCATCAAATACTGTCCTTCGTATAATTTCTGAATGTTATCTGATACTCTTATGAACAATTAAATTGGTTTTTTTTACATATATTATGCGACCATGTACTGCGACTATGATCGCAGTACCGCGACTATGGTCGCAATACTTAACGAGAGCGATAGTATAATCACAGTTACGTATTATTTTATAATCTTTTTGTTCTTTATTTGTGACTGTTTCTGAATAAGGACCGATTCTACAGTCGCAATTCAATGTAACTTTTTATCTCAGCAGCCTATAAACTATGAATTATTTTTACTTATTGCATGCGTAGTAGGACTACGACTATAGTCGTAGTGTTTAAGAACAGCGGTCGCAGTTTCATATGTAATTAAAAAGAGTTTATAAGTTAATACAGTGAGAAAGAGACCTTACAAAAAAAAGAGAATTAAAAGCTTTTAAAAGAAGACAAATATTTCGTCGTCTTTACAAAAAAAAAGAGAATTAAAGCTTTTTAAAAGAAGACAAATATTTCGTCGTCTTTATCAGAAGATCAGAAGATCAGGAAATCTAATCCTCGTCATTATCACCATCATAAGCAGATTCGTCGTCTTCATTCTCCTGGTCTTCCTGTTCATCACTTATTTCTTCATCATCTTCCTGTTTCTGATTTTTTTTCACCGATAAACTCCCAGAATGGATCGTCTATATCAAGCTCTTCGTCCGACCTGTTGTGAGGAAGCGAGCCTACAGCATCAGAGGACATGCTTTCATCAAGTATGTCTCCGTCAAGTGGCAGAGGAATAATGTCTTCCTCACTAACTCATTTAATTCAGTTTAATTAATATAGTAATTTTTTTAAGATTTGATATACACGAATGATCTCAGGGTCGCATGGCTGAACTACCTTGTAAAATTATAAAAAATCTTTTTACATAAGCATGAGAAAGAAGATTGCGACTTTGGTCGGAGTACTGAAGGAGGTCGCATTGCTATACGATAGCATGTTTCCTCTGGTATTCTTTATTCTGTATTAAGTCTGCGACCATGAAATGTTTTTTTTTACTTTTCAATGCTAGAAGTCGCAGTCGTCATATAAAAGGGGTATTTTGTCTATTGTTTCACGATTATTTAGGCGGGATTTTTAGATTTTTTGGCGCCCATACTCTGCGGCCGATGTGTGGCATATATTCAGCCACGTCCCGCCGGCTGAGAAACTCTCTCAGCCTGCAGGCTGAGTACAGTAACCCCTATGTATATATATACATATATATATATATATATATAGAGGTCTTCGTGTGAGAAACTTTCTCACACGAAGACTGTAAGAAAACCATATAGGGGCGATCATGTGGATGATCCGAACCGTTCATCTTGATCTATATACTTTATTTAGGCTACAATAAAAAATCACGTGAGTTTAAGTCTTTTTACCCATGCAACAAGTGGTTACAAAAACATACGTTTATTCGCCGTAGAATAAACACGTCACTTGATGCATGGGTAAAAAGACTTGAAATCGCGTGATTTTTTATTAGTAGTCTAATTAGAGTATGTTGATCAAGATGAACGGTTCGAATCATTCATAAAATCTCTCTTATATGGTTTTCTCACGAAGTTTATTTTGAGAAAGTTTCTCATTTGAAAATTTTTCTATATATATATATATATATATATATATATATATATATATATAATATATATATATATATATGTATGTATGTATATGTAACTTTTTTATTTTTGAGTTTCAAAAACTAACTATGTGTTAATTAGCAAATTAAACTAGTTTCTTAAAGTTTAAAAGACTAAAGTGTACATGTGGACTGGGGGTCTGAGCGGAGAGTCGATGAAGACAAAATTGTTTGGGAAGCAAACTAAAGGCATTTTCCGTACCAAATGAATTAACAAGATGAAAAGCAAAATAAAAGCGATAATTCATACTGTTAATCTGTTATTAAGGCCCACAATAGTTCTAATCTTGCTCAGATTTTAGGATTATATGTTGAGCACAATTACTCAACAAAAGATATTCGTAATTTGAGAGGTTTAATTAGAGTTGATTGAAATGAATATTTCTACTAATGCTACATATTTTGAAGTTAATGTGTTTGTTAGTAACTCCAAGCCTTCACCTACAAGTTGTATTGGTTGGGCAGATGTGTCACGTGTTTTGGATTACATACAGCCCATATAGCTGCTCAGTTGCAGCTATCTTTAGTAGACTCGGTCACGGTTCCGGTTCGAACTGACGAACCGAAACTAGAGCAAGACCAGACCGTCGGTTCCCCGGTTCCAATTTGGAACCGGAACGGGTCCTAGCCGTCCGGTTCCAATTCATTTTTTAAAAACAAGAACCACCAATTCCGATTCAGGAACCGGTGCTAACGGTCCAATTTTGAACCGTTGGAGGCCAAGCGGCCGCCGGCAGGTAGAGGCCGAAACTGAAAAATGTGACACGGAAGGGGAAGTGAAGAAGACGAGCGACACATGCTAGATCTGGTTCTAACGCTAATGAACCCTGAAGAGATCTCCAGGTAGGGGTAACTACTCGAATCCATATCAAGAATGATCCAAATCCATGAGTAAGAATGACCCGAATCCACGAGCAAATATGAGAAAAAAATTCAAAGTATTTTAATTAAAATGTGAATAAAAGATTGTTTTAAAATAAAGAATACAAGGGCTTTTATATAGGCTTAAAAAAGAGTACTACACCTACTTGGAAAGTATATTTTTTGTTAAAAGAAAAGAAAAGAGTCCTAATCTATCTAGGTAATCTAAACTTAAAATAAAGAAACAAAAACTCAATTGGAATCCAAATCAGACCAAAAATAAAACTTAATCAAATCAAACACATTGATACGCAATAAGGTTGTCGACAGCAGAAGGGAGCTGTCGATACACCCCTTCAACAGCTGAAGGGGAATACTGCTAAACCCTCACTTTCGAGAAAAGCCTGCCGACAAGCCAGAAGAGGGCGTTGTCGATAGGTCTGAAATTTCCTGTCGCTCAGAAAAAGCTTGTCGATAATCCAAAAGAAGGCTGTCAATAGGTCAGTTGTTTTGGTCTGTTGTTAGTTGTGTTCTCTTCCTGCATTAGTCTTTCCCTCTTCAAACGAACTCGTCCTCGAGTTCCTATCAGGATCTAGCTGCTTGATAGGGACTATTAAATTGGGATTCTTCTTCTCCTCAAATATACCACCATCATATATTTCTCCTCGAAGAGTTTCTCTCACCTCTTCTTGACAGCGGTTGCTTTATACTTCTTATTAAATTTATCAAACTCTACTCGTGAAAAAGTGTGACCCAAAAATCTTGATTCGTCTCGATGATCTTCATCAAACTTCATGTAGTGTTGCATCATCGAATCTTCAATGCAATCTTCATCTTGGATCAGTTGATAATATTTGCTAATTGATTAGTGCTCTTCCTGTTGGCCCAAAGACCCATCACTCTAGTTTTGATGATGATCAACTCATGATAGTTATGTTTACTAATGATCTTGTGTTTAATTAGTGACAGATTTATGATCAAGATCTTAATTGGTGCATAGCTTCAACAAAGAATTAAAGTCAAGTTTGGAGCTAGCACGGTGTTTGTACCAAGTCAAGAAGGCTTCAAGTGAAGACTTCAAGAAGATGAAGACTTGTGTCTAGATTTGTTTTAGAAGATTTTATTTTAGATAAAATATAAAGGATAGAGTAGTTGGTGGATTGCTCAAGTATATACACACACACTCTTAATAGTTTTGTTTTACAAAAGATTTTCTATTTTAGAAAATACATGTTTGGTTTTTAATATTATAGTTTACATATGTTTAACCAAAATCATGTTTAGTGCATAATGTCAAAAACATAGATATTTCACCATGTTTGTGTAGTGGATCATATCCATACACACTATGCTTTAAAAATTGTTTAAATATCTGTTTTTGTATTTGGTGAAGTTTTGGAAAACAAGTTTTAGAAAAATCAAGTTTGGAAAAATACCATTTTGTTTTAAGCCAATTTTTCCAACTTACAAAAATAGTCCAAATCATTTGTAACATGCCTTGATTTTGTGCAAGCATGTTTGTTTATCATAGTATATTAGTAAACTATTTTTGTAGATTTTCTGTGAATTTATGGGATTTTATGTGAGCCAAAAGACCTAGTTTTTTAGATCCCTATTTTTCTGTACTGGCTTAAGCCGGTCGACCGACCCGGTCGACCGACGTGCACGGACGTGCACAGCCAGTTCTGCAGGATGGCCGGCCGACCGACCCGGTCGACCGTCCAGAGAGCTCTGCTCTCTGGAAAGGCCCCGGACGGCCGGGCGGCCGACCGGACAGAGAGATTGCTCTCTGTATCCTGGCTCGGTCGACCGCTCGGTCGACCGATGGCTCAAACGGTCTGAAATATGACCGTTGGCCGGCCGACCGGACGGTCGACCGTTAGGCCTGACAGACCTCCAACGGCTAGTTTTTCTAGCCCTATAAATTTGGGGGTTTGGGCATTGTTTTTCACCAAGATTTTTAGTGGACTTTGAGCCAGTTTTTCCAACTCCATTAATAGAGTTTTCTCCACTAATTTGAGAGCTAATACTTCCAATCAAAAGGGGAGTTTTATCAAGAGTGTTAAAAGAGATTTCTTTGAGTTTTCCTCCACCACCTCTTTCCTTGTTTTCTCACACCACACTTGAGCTATCCATTGATTATTCATTCTATAGGTGTGTTGTAGTGAGAGTGTTTATTGGTGATCAAAGTGTTGTGATCACCAAAGATCTTTTCTTTGTTCTTTGAGGAGGCGGACAAGTGTGTTCGCGGTGGTTTAGAGTTCGTCTGTGAACTCTTGGTTTGAGGTGCGGCCTTGGCGAGCTAGTGAGCTTGCGGTGTGTACGGACTAGGGAGTCCGAGAGCTTGTAGGTGTTGTGGCACCGGGTGATCCATTGGGATCGTTTATAGTGGAAATCCTTCGTGTGTCGAAGGCGGGGATGTAGAGTAAGTGTGCTCGAACCTCGAAACAAATCCCTTGTGTTTGCGATTGCTCACTCTCACTCTCTCTCTATCTCCTTGTCTATATCTTGCATTCAATTATTGTGTTTATATTTATATGCTTGATATACTTGTGTGCTTAATTGTTATACATGCTTGGGTTGTTTGCTAACACTTGTATTTAACCAAGAGAGCCAACGTGGCACCTCAACCCTTATCTAGGGGAATCTAGAGGAGTTTGTCCAGAGCCCTTCACGGGGAATTCGGCAACACTCTTGTGTTATACATGGTGTTTAGTGTAAGAGTTTAGTTTAGGTCATAATAATTTTTAATTTCGCATTATTTGTCATTAAGTGACCATTAGGTTAGTCATCACCTATTCACCCCCCCTCTAAGTGAACTTTCACTTCCATCATTCAGTCATACAAATGCATCATGCTCCCATAATTCATAGGCTTGCTTCCAAAAAGAAGATCTTTCAAAGTACGAGTGGAGATGGGATTTGGCATAACTTACAGAACATGTTGCACCCACGTGCTGATAGCATGTGACATGAACTTGAAGAAATTAAAGCTTTCATTTCTAGCACTCTTCTTTCACATGAAAGGATCCTCGAAATCATGAAGAATAAATGCACCATGATGCAGGATATCTTTCACGAGTTGTGTTACTTCAAATAGCTCGTCATGTCCAACTTCTTATCCTCGTTTAGTGATTGTTGACCTCCTCGGGAATTTCAGTGGTTGGAGAAACTTCTTCTAAAGCAATGCCTTTCCTAAAAAGTCAAGAAGGCCCGAAAAAAGTCAAGAAAGAAAGGAGCAAGCTGAAGGTGCATAAAAAGAATGTATACTCTTGTAATCTAGATGTAGATTTATCAGGAAGGTGAATACTCTTGTGTCATCAAGAGGAATGTTAGATCTCTTTGTATCAAGTTTATTAATAAACCTCTCTCAAGTTTTCTCCCGTGGACGTAGGCCAATTTGGTCGAACCACGTTAAATCATCATGTGCTTTCTTATTTCTCTTTTGTCTAGGTATTGCTAGTTTATTTTACAATAGTTTTCTTTTGCAAGTACTGATCATATTGTCAAGTTTCGTAAAAATCAATTCTGGGAGTAACAATTAGTATCGTAGAATATCAATTTTCGTCACAACAATTGGTAACAGAGCTAAAGGTTGACGAAGGGCGATATATCGAAGATAGGAAGTTCTGTGACAAAGTTCGAGGTCAAGAAGTTCAATGATAAAGAAAACTTTAGTTTATGATAAAAGAGGGTGAAGGCGTTGCTGGTGCAACAAGGTCTTCACAAGACCTTGCAGGGTAAGTCAGTAAAACCTGCGGGTACATTAAAGGAGGATTGGGAGGAGATGGATTTAAAGAAAACACGATTCAACTATGTCTCACAGACAAGGTGACGTGCAACGTGATGGATGAAGAAATGGCTACAGAATTGTGGTCAAGGTTAGAGATATAACGAAAAGCCTCTCCAACAAGCTGTATCTCAAGAAACAACTATATGGGCTACGTATGAACGAAGGGACAGCAGTGTTGGAGCATCTAAACTTCTTCAACAAGGTCATCAACGAGCTTCTAGCTGTTGATGTCAAGATCCACGAGGAGCACAAGGCGTTGATACTTCTCACTTCACTTTCAGAGTCATATGATCACATTGTCACCATCATGCACTATGGTAAGGAAACTTTCATTTTGGAGGAGGTCACGTCAATTCTCTTATCTAATGAGATTAGGAAAAAGCCAAATCAAGAGGAGCAGACAGAATCAGTTTTGGTGGTCACGGGAAAGAAAGGAAGAGGAAAAGGAAAGAAAGGTCCGGGCTAGTCAAAGGCGTGCCAATTTTGTCACAAGGAACATCATTGAAAGAATGAATGCAAGCACGAGAAGAGTGATTAAAGAAGAAGGGGCAAGCTGTGGAGGCAGGCGTAGCATTGAACGATTAAGAGAAAAATGAAGTGTTAATGACTTCTAACGAAGATAACACTTCCCAAGGTAAAGACTAGATACCTGATTTACGTAGTACGGTTCATGTATGTTTCCAAAAGGAGCTATTCAACTATTTAGTTAAAAAGGAGGAAGGGATTGTTAAGATGATGGATGGCTCGGCTTGCGAGGTCATTGGCACTGGGACAATCAAGGTTACAGAAAGAGATGGGACGATGCGTGCTTTGGGGGCGGTCCGGTATGTCCCGGAGGCATGCTACAATCTAATATCCATAAGGGTGCTCAACGAAGAAGGATGTCAGATCCAAGTGCAACAAGGTGTCGTCACAGTTAGCCAAGGAGACAGGGTAATCCGGAAAGGAGAGAAGAGTGAAGGGTTATACAAGCTAAAGGAAGGAAACTCGGTTAAGCTTGGAAGGGAGTCCATCGCGAGGTGGAGCTTAAAGGAAGACTGCAACAGGATGTGAACGGGTTAAAGTGTTATGGGAAGGAGAAAGGGTGCATTTGGGAAGGCCCGAGATGGCCTAAGCTATGACACTAAATCAGTGATTGAAAAATGAAAGAGTAAGGAATTTACCGTGTAGCTTTGGGCTAACGGGTCGTGTCCACGAGGAGAAATGCGATAGAAGCTTTTTGACGTTTTTGTTAAATAACAAAGAGTGAAGTTGGTGTCTTTCTTTTAAGTTGAAAAAGAAAATGGAGAGAGGGAAATGATTAAAAGAAAAGTTACAAATTTAGAGAAGGCTTTGGAAAAGGTGAATTTTGTATAAAGTTTGAAAAGTGATTTGTTATTTTTTAATAAAGAAGAAAATCTGGGCTCACTATCTTACTACTCAACGATGTGTTCTTCTCTTGAAAATCTTAATGCCTCAACTTGATCATAGGCAAAAACTCAAGTTTTAGTTTCAAAAGTTTTAAGCAAAGCAAATAA
Organism: Agave tequilana; assembly: GCA_038442645.1. Taxonomy (NCBI): domain Eukaryota; kingdom Viridiplantae; phylum Streptophyta; class Magnoliopsida; order Asparagales; family Asparagaceae; genus Agave; species Agave tequilana. Next base: position 35,611 of record JAVJIF010032752.1, read on the forward strand.
GATTGTTTGAAAAAGTTTAATTCTTTTCTTAAGAAATCTTCTTGAACTGAATGTTAAATCATCAAGTTTTAATTCAAGTATGAAATAAAAGCAAGCTCAAGTGATATTTTAAAAGAAGTAGAAGTTTAGAAATCCAAACCCATCCTCATATGCAGAAGGCTTAGTTTAGGCATGCAAATGATTCCATTAGGTCTTTTACATCAAAGCCATTAAAAAAATAAGAGGGATCGAAGAGAGGGATGATAGTGAGCCAAGAAAATAAGTTTATCTACTCATGAATAATATAAAACTAGACATGAAAATAACACAACACATACCCGTGAATTGGATTGGAAGAGGAGAAAGCTTGATCCTTTATGATGTCATTTCAATTTTCAGATTACAATCACTCAGTTCCTCTCTCTCTCACTGGTATTTGGACTAAATTATAAATTAAAGAACAGAGATACAACTTCTCTACACTATCTAACAAATAGCCTAAACCTTAAAAATGAGCAAGAAATTTAATCCTAGTCCTCGTTATTTTTCAGTACAAAATCCTGCCTTTTATAGGCAAAAACCCAGAAGGAAAGAAGTGAGGAGATAAGGGGAGTAAACACTCCCCTTATCTCATCCAACAAGCCACGGATCCGCGGCCAGGATGTGGCCAATTAGCCACATCCAGGTGGAGCGACGGTTGGCGTGGATTTGGGCTCCCTTTTGTCTTGCTGGATTCACTGTTGCAGCTCCCAGATTTGACGAAACGATCTTTGATTTGTTGGCTTCAACCGCTTGATTTGGGAAGATTCATTTCAACCGGTTTTCAACCTCTCTGATTTATCAAGATCTGCCCTGATTCCCTGATTTCGAATTTATTCTGAATTAAATGGGCTTTTGGGCTCGTTTCTCTGGCATATCCTTTAGCAATGGGCCTGCATTTTATGAAGAAAAATAGGACTTATTAATATGATTATTTAGATAATAAGCATGGTAATGTGACAATATGTATGCAATATATGTGACCGATCACACCCCCACACTTATCTTTTGCTCGCCCTCGAGCAAAACATCAAAACTAATTCTAATCAATTATTAGACCACTTTCGTAGGTCACTCGATTGCACTGAGCATGTGCAACAAGCCGTTAAACTTCTAGGTTACCCCTAGAGGAGGAGTTTTTGTCTCGTGAGGGTTTTCAGTGGATTGCACCCACAAAATCCATAAAGAAGAGAAAAAATTTAGTATTTTTGAAAAGCATTTTGAAAGGAGAAAATATTTGAAGTATATTTGTAAAGTTTAAGTAATCTATAAGTTATAGGAATATCAAACTTTTCATTCCTAAACTTAGTCTCTATTCAAAAACATGTCATCGATCAAAGTAAGGAGTCAAATTGTATTTCTCATCTAGTCTATTACTTTATCCTGAGTCATATGCATTATCGTAACTGTGAAGTTTGACTAAGGGTTCTTTAACATTAACTCCTATGCCTTATTTATATTATTTTTGGTGGTAATTATTCCTCAATTCAATTAGGCTTTCTAATCTGCCCTTGTAACGAGCATTTAGTCGGTGACACCTAAACGGACAGTTTTAGGGTACCGGGTGAGAAAACACCCCTAAGGACTTAAACACTCGAGCAAATAAGGCCACGGAACCAAGGTTTTTATTTATAAAATGTACCCCTTTTAGGCGTGAATACTTATGCTTCATGAGGCACAAATACCCAGCTTAATCAGAGGATTTATATATATATATATTAAACTTATCTAATTATCTTTTACATAAATACCAAGACTTGCTTAGGCCAAAGCGCCTAGCTAATCAATAAGTAGACTTGTTTATTTTTATTTTTTTATACATATATATATATATATATATATATATATATATTTCTTTTTTTTTTATAAGGCACAAGAGTCTTTGTTTTTGAACCCTAAGTGTGTAAGTGTATATAGTGTGTATATTTATCAAGGTAAGGATCAATACTAAATTACTTTCACAAATTTTACCCTAAAAATCAAACAAGTCATCTTATTTTGACTAAGTATAAGAAATCCTAATTATGATTTTCATATTCCTTAAAATTGACTTAATTTCTTACAAAAAATATATCAAAATATTGTTCTTACCTTTCAAAAAGGATTTTTTTAATATATATATTCCTATCTTTTTTTTTAGTTATATTAGTCATGTTAGAACCCTCCCCCACACTTATCTTATGCATTGTCCCTAATGTATGAAAGAAATGTATAGATGCATGAAATGAAATGTAAAAGAGGTGCAAATATTATACACAAAATATGTACAACATCAAGTTTCTCCCACACCTTTATCTTTTTCGATCTCATCCCTCTAGCTCTTTTCTCATCATTCCAATGGGTCCTCTTTAAAGGGCATAGTAGGGAGGCCAATTTTTCGTCATTTTAGCTCTCTTCCTTCCCAGTCTCACCTTCTTTACTTGTTTCTTCCTCATATTACTACATTCATTATTCAAAAATTGATCTCCACCACACTTCTCAGTTGGAACTTCTTCATTATGAATGCCTAAGAATTCTAACTCAGTTTCATATATCTCCTCGAAACTTAGGTCAACACTTTCCCCTAGAGATGTGTAATTGTAACCCCTTGATCCCTGATGAACGTATCACAGTATCAGTACTCGATACGACGTACAAACTTGACTTGACCTCCTTGGTAGTCCGATTGAGCTGATTTTAGTTTCAAAAATCATTTTCTAAGATTTGAGATTTTTCAGGATTTTCTGGAAATTTCCTGGATTATTTTGGAAAATCGCCGTAGTCGGTGTCGACCGATACCGATAATCGGCTCTACGATTTTTAAGTCACAAACAGAGTAGAATTTTGAGAATCCGCTTTCACCAGATGTCTTAGAATTGTGTTATCTACGTTGGGGTAATTTTGGGGATTTTTCTGAATTTATCGAAAATCCGGCAAAACTGGTGTCGCCCGGTATCGGCGACAGCTTCCGAGATTTTTAATTTACAAACCGGATTGAGTTTTTGCAAACCGTCTTCATCTTAAGTCTCAGGATAATATTCTCTATTTTTTATAATTTTTGGGCATCATTCGGAGCTAGTCAATTTATGACCATATTAAAATATATTAAATTATTATTTTAAAACTCTTTTCTTTTTCTTTTCTTTTCCTTTCTCTTCTCTTCTCTGGCTTCTTCCAGAGAACTCCCCCACTGACTCCCACCGCCTCTCTCTCTCCCTCTATTAAAATCTCTCTCCCTCTCTCATTCAAAAATATCCTCTCTCTCTCTCTCTCTCTCCTCACAATCTCTCTCTCTCTTACACACACTCTTTCTGTCTCTTAAACTCTCTCTCTCCCCCAAATTCCCCCTCTCTCCTGGCCCGGACCCATGCCCGCGGCCAGAGGCGCCGCCGGCCAAGGGCGCCAGCACCTCCTCCTCCCTTTCTTCCTCTCCTTCTTTTCTTTCTTCTTCTTTTCTTCTTCTCTTCTTTTGCTGTAAATCCCTCCCCCTCACTCCAGCTCACTCTCTCTCTCCTCTCTCTCACCGGACCTACGGCCCACCGCCGGCGGCCGGGACCGCCGCCGGCGGGTCTCCCCGTCGCCGGCCAGCTTCTGCTGGCCGGACTGGGCGCGGGCACAGCAGCAGCGCCTGCTGCTGCTGCTGCATCTCCTATGGGTTCACACCCATAAATGGGTGTGAACCCAATAACCCGTTTGGGTTTATTTGAAAACCCAATAAGCCCTAAACCCATTACACCCGTTAGTTACCCGTTTCATTAAGTGAAGGGTTTGGGTCATGGATCCAAACCCGACCCGTTAAGAGCCCAACCCGCGTCCACAACCCATAAAGGTAATTTTGCAGAAATCCCCCTGCTCTTATTTATTATTTGCATGTAAATATTGTTATTACATATTTAACCCTTTTTGTTATGATTTAGTATTCGGGCGATATCGGGAGCATCCGGACTCCGATTTGGACGATTCTGGATCCGTTGCGATCATGGGAAAGAGAGCTACCTCCCCATGGCTAGTTTGTGAGTGTTTTTATTTTCTAAATATATTTTATCATGTTTAGTGATATGCATTGATTGCTTTATGTGATAGATATTGATTAGAGATAAAATACGGTAACGATTAAGTATTAACTGGTAAGGATTGGACAGTCAGTGTAAGAGGATTAACTCAGAAGATTGTTAGGTATTTCCTGATGTAATATGAGGTAAGAATAGGAACTATAACTACTGACATAGACAACTCGGTCACAGTCATCAGACCTGCACAGGCACTGCCACTCGGGCCACTATGTCACCCTCTGCTTGGACACTATTATGTCATGTATTGGAGCACAGTTAGATAACTATCGTCACATGTATACTGATTCACAGTATTCAATAACACTACACTCTCACTAGATATGTCTGCAGGACACCGGCATTGCATGCACTGATAGTACCTGTACATGTATCCCCGCTGCACTGATACTATGACACTGTCACCGTTATAGACCCACCGAACACTCGACATAGTGATTGCATGGCAACCTTTGATACACTACACGAGACACTGTTATTGCATTTACATGTTGCACAGCTACTATGACATGTCTTGCACCACTTCACGGCATACCGTCATTTCATATATTGTTATCATCGTTACATGGATTTTAGGCATATCACTATTACACATGCATGTATGGTTTCTCTATTCTTGTCATATGGATCCCCATTTATATTACATGTATGATTGTTCCATGTTATCCCCGTATTCCTCTTATATGATTGCTTCCTGTTACTAATATGGATATTCTCGTTACTGACATGAGAGCTGTTGATATGCGATATGTGGGAATCCCACATCTATTGTTCCCGTTTCCCATTATATTGTTCATGTTATATTGTTCCCGTTTCCCGTTATATTATTCTCTGCTATCAACAGAGCTCAGGTCCAGTTATCATGTTACCCGTATCCTGTACTGTATTTATTCATTGTATACTTGACATATCAGATCATAAATTTAACTGGCGTATGGGGGAGACTCGACGGTTGATTAGATCTTATCGGGTGATGTACTGGATCCATATTGTTCTCCCACTGCAGGGGATGGTAGTGCTACCTACCAATTGCTCCATGAGCTCTTGTTACTTGATTATTGTTCCCCTCTTAGCGGAGGGCTCTGGTCTTAGCAGCCAGGGGTTTGATAAAGGCCGTGATCTCGGGTATGCACGGGATACACTTACCCGATAAGAACTCCTCGACCATGAGTTTCCAAGTAACATAATAAAACAGTATACACAATAGTGACGTCGGGAACACTTGTTATATGGTTACTCTCTCGTTTGGATAATGGTACCCGTAGGCCATGTCTGGATGGGTTCGACTGGAGTGCGGGCTCCAGTATGAACTGCCAGTGGTATGGGACACTGGAAGAGATTGACTAAAATACCAGGTGGTACTGATTGTTATTATTGTATAAATCATACGACATGCTCTACTCATGTATATTATTGTCCCTTCGTAATTGTTATTATTGCTACTATTGTATAAATCACATGACATGCCTGGTACATGTATGCTATCTTGTTATTGTTCATGCTACTGTATCCGATATCATGTTACCTGTATACTTATTACTTTACCTGGCATATGTTATACTATCTGTGATGGCATATGACGCATGTTCTGCATTGCATGGCATACGACGCATGTTCTGCATTGCATATATGATGCTTTCTGTAGAGCAGACATCATCACTACTGTATATACACCACACCGTATAGTGATTACACTGCATAGGCCCATCTGCCTGTACACGTCTATCACGTCGCCACTAGCATGTTCACTTCTATCACGTCACCACTAGATAACATTTTATATTATATAAACTGGATACGATTAGAGACATGACCTGATGATAACCGGTTAGGTAGTGATGGTATTAAAAGATGTCCTGTTTATAGATTTCTACTGCTTACATGGTTATATACTCTGCTGCTTATTATATACTTATAATATGGTATCAATATATATTATTATCGTGCTTGTATTATTATTGTATCTATTACTGCCTCCTTCATTTTACCACTCACTAGGTCGCTTTCTGACGACCCTGGGTTTGCATGCCAGGTTGGAGATCCGAGTTATCGTAGCTTCAGATAGTCCATTGGATTCACATGAGAGACTCATCATCGAGACCATTCATAGGTATCTTTGTGATTTATTTCTGTTATCTTATTTGTCCCTCTTTTTCATATCTGTTATGATCGCTAATCTCTTCTGCAGGTATGCTTATACTTATTTCATGCTGGAACTCATGTCTATATGGAGGTGATTTATTGTACTGAGGCTTAGCGTACGTACGTGAGGGTTTTCTGCCCTGCGTATGTACGTCGCCATAACGTCCCCGTACCTGCGGGACTGGGGCGTTACATAGTGGTATCAGAGCCTAGGTTCACACCTGGTATGGGTAACCACCTGGGTCAATACTCGGGCTCTTGCCAGCAGTACAATCAGATTCAGATTCCAACTTATCTGTATCTGAATTTGGGGATTCCAGCAACGAGTACAAGAATACCATGACCTTGATAATCTATTTCTTGACTCGTTTGTATTCCTTCCTTCCAGTTATCAACCAGAACATCCGATTTCCTTCTCGCTTTCCTTACATCGTCTTGCTTCCCATTCGTTAGGATTAATTCATACCATACTTCTCTATCCCGAGTTCCTTATAGATAGCAGAGTGCGCAGCGGAAGTGTCGTGGACCCGTAACATTTCTACTTTGGGGTTAAAAATATTGTTCTCACACCTGATTTGAAATTTCGAGGACGAAATTTTTTGTAAGGTGGGGAGAAATATAACCCCTTGATCCCTGATGTACGTATCACAGTATCAGTACTCGATACGACGTACAAACTTGACTTGACCTCCTTGGTAGTCCGATTGAGTTGATTTCTATTTCAAAAATCATTTTCTAAGATTTGAAATTTTTCAGGATTTTCTGGAAATTTTCTGGATTATTTTGGAAAATCGCCGTAGTCGGTGTCGACCGATACCGATAATCGGCTCTACGGTTTTTAAGTCACAAACAGAGTAGAATTTTGAGAATCCGCTTTCACCAGATGTCTTAGAATCATGTTATCTACGTTGGGGTATTTTTGGGAATTTTTCTGAATTTATCGAAAATCCGGCAAAACCGGTGTCGCCCGGTATCGGCGACAGCTTCCGGGATTTTAATTTACAAACCGGATTGAGTTTCTGCAAACCGTCTTCATCTTAAGTCTCAGGATAATATTCTCTATTTTTTATAATTTTTGGGCATCATTCGGAGCTAGTCAATTTATGACCATATTAAAATATTATTAAATTATTATTTTAAAACTCTTTTCTTTTTCTTTTCTTTTCCTTTCTATTCTCTTCTCTGGCTTCTTCCAGAGAACTCCCCCACTGACTCCCACCGCCTCTCTCTCCCCCCCTCTATTAAAATCTCTCTCCCTCTCTCATTCAAAAATATCCTCTCTCTCTCTCCTCACAATCTCTCTCTCTCTTACACACACACACTCTCTCTCTCTTAAACTCTCTCTCTCCCCCAAATTCCCACTCTCTTTCTGGCCCGGACCCATGCCCGCGGCCAGAGGCGCCGCCGGCCAAGGGGCGCCACCACCTCCTCCTCCCTTTCTTCCTCTCCTTCTTTTCTTTCTTCTTCTTTTTCTTCTTCTCTTCTTTTGCTGTAAATCCCTCCCCCTCACTCCAGCTCACTCTCTCTCTCTCTCCTCTCTCTCACCGGACCTACGGCCCACCGCCGGCGGCCGGGACCACCGCCGGCGGGTCTCCCCATCGCCGACCAGCTTCTGCTGGCCGGACTGGGCGCGGGCACAGCAGCAGCGCCTGCTGCTGCTGCCGCATCTCTTATGGGTTCACACCCATAAATGGGTGTGAACCCAATAACCCGTTTGGGTTTATTTGAAAACCCAATAAGCCCTAAACCCATTACACCCGTTAGTTACCCGTTTCATTTAAGTGATGGGTTGGGTCGTGGATCCAAACCCGACCCGTTAAGAGCCCAACCCGCGTCCACAACCCATAAAGGTAATTTTGCAGAAATCCCCCTACTCTTATTTATTATTTGCATGTAAATATTGTTATTACATATTTAACCCTTTTTGTTATGATTTAGTATTCGGGCGATATCGGGAGCATCCGGACTCCGATTTGGACGATTCTGGATCTGTTGCGATCATGGGAAAGAGAGCTACCTCCCCATGACTAGTTTGTGAGTGTTTTTATTTTCTAAATTATATTTTATCATGTTTAGTGATATGCATTGATTGCTTTATGTGACAGATATTGATTAGAGATAAAATACGGTAACGATTAAGTATTAACTGGTAAGGATTGGACAGTCAGTGTAAGAGGATTAACTCAGAAGATTGTTAGGTATTTCCTGATGTAATATGAGGTAAGAATAGGAACTATAACTACTGACATAGACAACTCGGTCACAGTCATCAGACCTGCACAGGCACTGCCACTCGGGCCACTATGTCACCCTCTGCTTGGACACTATTATGTCATGTATTGGAGCACAGTTAGATAACTATCGTCACATGTATACTGATTCACAGTATTCGATAACACTACACTGTCACTAGATATGTCTGCAGGACACCGGCATTGCATGCACTGATAGTACCTGTACATGTATCCCTGCTGCACTGATACTATGACACTGTCACCGTTATAGACCCACCGATACACTCGACATAGTGATTGCATGGCAACCTTTGATACACTACACGGGACACTGTTATTGCATTTACATGTTGCACAGCTACTATGACACGTCTTGCACCACTTCACGGCATACCGTCATTTCATATATTGTTATCATCGTTACATGGATTCTAGGCATATCACTATTACACATGCATGTATGGTTTCTCTATTCTTGTCATATGGATCCCCATTTATATTACATGTATGATTGTTCCATGTTATCCCCGTATTTCTCTTATATGATTGCTTCCTGTTACTAATATGGATATTCCCGTTACTGACATGAGAGCTGTTGATATGCGATATGTGGGAATCCCACATCTATTGTTCCCGTTTCCCGTTATATTGTTCATGTTATATTGTTCCCGTTTCCCGTTATATTGTTCTCTGCTATCAACAGAGCTCAGGTCCAGTTATCATGTTACCCGTATCATGTACCGTATTTATTCATTGTATACTTGACATATCAGATCATAAATTTAACTGGGGTATGGGGGAGACTCGACGGTTGATTAGATCTTATCGGGTGATGTACTGGATCCATATTGTTCTCCCACTGCAGGGATGGTAGTGCTACCTACCAATTGCTCCATGAGCTCTTGTTACTTGATTATTGTTCCCCTCTTAGCGGAGGGCTCTGGTCTTAGCAGCCAGGGGTTTGATAAAGGCCGTGATCCCGGGTATGCACTGGATACACTTACCCGATAAGTACTCCTCGACCATGAGTTTCCAAGTAACATAATAAAACAGTATGCACAATAGTGATGTTGGGAACACTTGTTATTTGGTTACTCTCTCGTTTGGATAATGGTACCCGTAGGCCATGTCCGGATGGGTTCGACTGGAGTGCGGGCTCCAGTATGAACTGCCAGTGGTATGGGACACTAGAAGAGATTGACTAAAATACCAGGTGGTACTGATTTTTATTATTGTATAAATCACACGACATGCTCTACTCATGTATATTATTGTTCCTTCGTAATTGTTACTATTGCTACTATTGTATAAATCACATGACATGCCTGGTACATGTATGCTATCTTGTTATTGTTCATGCTACTGTATCCGATATCATGTTACCTGTATACTTGTTACTTTACCTGGCATATGTTATACTGTCTGTGATGGCATATGACGCATGTTCTGCATTGCATGGCATACGACACATGTTCTGCATTGCATATATGATACTTTCTGTAGAGCAGACATCACTACTGTATATACACCACACCGTATAGTGATTACACTGCATAGGCCCATCTGCCTGTACACGTCTATCACGTCGCCACTAGAATGTTCACTTCTATCACGTCACCACTAGATAACATTTTATATTATATAAATTGGATACGATTTGAGACATGACCTGATGATAACCGGTTAGGTAGTGATGGTATTAAAAGATGACCTGTTTATAGATTTCTACTGCTTACATGGTTATATACTCTGCTGCTTATTATATACTTATGATATGGTATCAATATATATTATTATCGTGCTTGTATTATTATTGTATCTATTACTGCCTCCTTCATTTTACCACTCACTAGGTCGCTTTCTGACGACCCTAGGTTTGCATGCCCAGGTTGGAGATCCGAGTTATCGTAGGTTCAGATAGTCCATTGGATTCACATGGGAGACTCATCATCGAAACCATTCATAGGTATCTTTGTGATTTATTTCTATTATCTTATTTGTCCCTCTTTTTCATATCTGTTATGATCGCTAATCTCTTCTGCAGGTATGCTTGTACTTATTTCATGCTGGAACTCATATCTATATGGAGGTGATTTACTGTACTGAGGCTTAGCGTACGTACGTGAGGGTTTTCCGCCCTGCGTATGTACGTCGCCATAACGTCCCCGTACCTGCGGGACTGGGGCGTTACAGTAATTAACAAAAATATCCCTAGTTGGTTCATCCAAATACATGAGTTCTTCAAAGAAGTTTTAAAAGAGTATGTCAATCGGAGGTTCTTGAATTATATTCTCATGCGATATATTATTGGTTGGCTCAGTGAAAGTGAAGATATTCAAATCAAAAATTTCTTTTTTAAAGGGTAATCTAAAATTAGGATCTCCGACATATGCTTTCTCATTAAGATAATCGCATTCATTCTTAAATAATTCATTAAAAAACATCGACTCATTCTCTATTCCTTCACTTTCTTCATCACAATTATTTTCAACAAAGTTTACCTCAAATGTTTGGTCTCTTATCTTACGAGGTTGTTTTTTTCTAGGTTGAAGACATTGACTTCTCTAGTCATGTCCCCAAAGGTTAATCTCATAAACCTATTCCTACAATTGATAATAGCATTAGCAGTAGTAAGGAATGAGCGCCCTAGGATAACAGGAATTTGAGCCCTAGGATTGGACACAGGTTGTGTCTCAAGAACTATGAAATCAACTGGGTAAATAAACTCTCCGACCCGGATAAGGACATCATTAATTTTTCCCTTTGGAACTTTCACAGAACGGTCAGCCAGTTGGATAGTGACTCGGGTTGGACTAAGATTGCCCAACCCGAGTTGTTGATAAACTGAGAATGGAAGCAGGTTGATACTTGCTACCAAATCAAGAAGTGCATGACTAATCTCGGCTTGTCCTATAGTGCAGGCAATGGTGGGATAACCCGGATCCTTGTACTTGACAGGGATCGGACCCGATAGTAGCTCACTAATGTTAGTGGCTAAGAAGACTTTCTTGGATACATTAGTCTTTCTCTTCTTGGTGCACATGTCCTTAAGAAATTTTGTATAGGATGGGACTTGTTGGATGGCATCAAGGAGTGGCACATTTATCTTAACTTGATTAAATATCTCAATTATCTTATCCATATGTGAATTTTACTTGTTGTTCTTTAGCCTATTAGGAAATGGTATTATAGGCTTGTGCACTTGACTGGTTGACTTATCTGTTTCAGATTCGTCAGATTTAGAAGGATTAGGACTAGATGAGGTGGATGCTGGAGTGTGATTGTGCTGACTGGGATTGGGCGGTGTTGACACTTGGTTATCAACTTTCTTTCCCGACCTCAATGTATGAATAACATTACATTGATTCAATGATTGATCCTCAACCAAATGAGCTTGTTGTAAATTCCTGGGATTCATAATTGGTTGACTGGGCAAGGTACCCTTTTGCCTCTCATGTTGTGGATTGGCTAAGTGGCTCATTTGACCCTCTAACATCTGTATTGTTTGCATGAGGGAATCTTGATTCTTCATGTGCCTTTCTATATTTCTCTCAAAGTCAGTCATTCTCTTTTCAAGCTGAGGATTCTGAAAGGAGGGTTGTGGAGCTTGGTTGGGAAAATTTTGTTGATAATGTGAAAATTGTTGGGAGAATTTTGAGGGTGATTTGGAAAGTTGGGTTGATGATTGAAAGAATTATTAGAATTATAGAAGTGGCTTGCATGGTTTGACCGTGGGTGATCATTATTTTGTTGGCTTCATGAGAAATTTGGGTGATTTCAACCAGGATTGTACGTTAGAACGTAAGGATCATTGTTCGGCCTTGAAAAGGCCGCATTCATCAGTTCAGAAAAGTGTTGTTGAGTTTGAAATACAGGATACTCCTCAAACACATGATTCATGGCCTGACAGTAAGTACAACCCGGAGTTGAAAATTGATTTGGGTTGACTTGATTGACTGGACTGGTTCCTTAGTTTTTAAAGCTTCCAGTCTTTTCGCTAGGTTAGCTAACTTTACCTCGTTAGCTATGGATGATTCAATTGAATGGAGACCTCCTTTTGAAGAGATGGAGTTTGAATTCCTAGAGCTTTCACTAGTTGGTTCCCATTGGATGGTATTTTCAGCTAGATTCTCATATAAATCCCATCCTTCATTCTCATCTTTCTGCAAGAATCCCCCTTGGCACATGCTTTCTAAAAGGGTCTTGGTTGAGTAGTCTAAACCGTCATAAAGAATTTGACATTGTCGCCATTTCTCTATTCCATGATGAGGACATTGGACAAGGAGGTCTTTGAAGCGTTTAAACTACCTCCAAAACGGTTCACTAGGTTCTTGCTTAAACTGCATGATATTTTCTTAGCGAGAGCGGTCTTATGATTTGGATAGAATTTCTTCAAGAAGACCTTGATGAAACCATCTCAGGATGTGATAGAGCTGGCCGCTAAGCTGTATGGCCATTTCTTGGCTAAGTCCTTAAGAGCGAAAGGGACAAATCTCAACCTAATAGCATCATCTACAAGGTGTGGGATTTTCATCATTAAGCATACTTCTTCAAATTCTCTTATGAAGAAATAAGCATCTTCGGACTCTAAGCAATGGAACTTAGGGAGTGTCTTGATGAACTGTGGCTTAAGCTCAAAGTTGTGTTCACCAACCGATGGAAGTTGGATGCAGGATGGAAGTGAGGTTCTAATGGGATAGAACATATCCTGCAAAGATGTCGATTGAGACATAACCGAATCTAGTCTTGGTTCGAACTGGGTGGTGATGTGTTTCTAGTTAACCTAGATAGGGTCTCTTGACCACACTTGCATACACAAATACAATCCCAAACAAGTTCACCAATAGTCAACAAAAGTAAACAACCAAGCCTAGTCTAAGGTAACCTTGACCTAGACAACTCCTAACTGGTTGATTGTCCACAGGAGGGTATAATGCAGACTTTGACCACAAGCTAATCAGCCAGGTCAGGGCAAGATTGGTGGGAGGTATCCGCGCAAAAGCGACGGGCCTAATTAAGCCAAACCACCAGCCTTCGGGGTTTCGCCCCTAAATCCCTTTCCTAGACACTGATTTGGCAGGAGTCTAATTCTAACACCTTCCCCCTTAGGATAATCTCCTAGTGAGTTCGAGATGTCCCTAAGGCCAATGTCTATCAGATTTTACTTAGGCTTAGATTGTGCGTGTTTGGAGATGGTTTGTGGGCTAAGGAAGGGTAATGACTTTCCCACCTTATCTTGATTTAGATTTTGCTCTTAGAGTTAATTGTGCAAAGTGTGCAAGATATAGAAAAGTAGCATTCAAAAGCAAATATCACCCAGGAATATTTCCTAAACTATATGCTATGCATACGTACCTTGTCTCCAGCTATCTTCAACAGTAATTGTAAAGTAAACGAATTAGACAAATGCCTAAAATGCAAGTCTAAACGTTTTTTAAGCAATTAACAATCACTCAAATTACGGTTGGATTAAAACAAGGATTGTAAATAGCAGATATAGCAAGAATAATAACACAAAAAAAACTTAATTTTTGCAAGCAATATGTCCTGCAAAAAAGAGTTTTTAGTAGTCCAACAAAATTTTTAACTTTTACAGCGCAATTTCTTGAAATTTTGTTTCCTACTTTTGAGAGTAGGGGAACAGAATAACAAGTCTTCTCCTGTAAATCTTGAATGCTAAATCTGAATGTTGACGTCCTTGAAATAACACACCAAACTTATTAAAATAAATACACTGTTCCCTCCCCGACAACGGCGCCAAAAAATGATTGAAAAATGAAAGAGTAAGGAAATTACCGTGTAGCTTTGGGCTAACGGGTATCCACGATGAGGAATGCGATAGAAGCTTTTCGGTGTTTTTGTTAAATAACAAAGAGTGAAGTTGGTGTCTTTCTTTTAAGTTGAAAAAGAAAATGGAGAGAAGGGAGATGATTAAAAGAAAAGCTGCAAATTTAGAGAAGACTTTAGAAAAGGTGAATTTTATATAAAGTTTGAAAAGTGATTTGTTATTTTTAATAAAGAAGAAAATCTGGGCTCACTATCTTACTACTCAACGATGTGTTCTTCTCTTGAAAGTCTTAATGCCTCAACTTGATCATAGGAAAAAACTCAAGCTTTAGTTTCAAAAGTTTTAAGCAAAGCAAATAAGATTGTTTGGAAAAGTTTAATTCTTTTTCTTAAGAAATCCTCTTGAACTGAATGTTAAATCATCAAGTTTTAATTCAAGTATGAAATAAAAGCAAGTTCAAGTGATATTTTAAAGAAGTAGAAGTTTAGAAATCTAAACCATCCTCATGTGCCTTCAAGAACACTTTCAAAAAGAAAGGCTTAGTTTATGCATGCAAATAATTCCATTGGGTCTTTTACATCAAAGCCATTCAAAAACAAGAGGGATCGAAGAGAGGGACGATAGTGAGCCTAGAAAACAAGTTTAGCTACTCATGAATAATATAAAACTAGACATAAAAATAACACAAGACATACCCGTGAATTGGAGTGAAAGAGGAGAAAACTTGATCCTTTATTGATGTCACTTCAATCTTCAGATTACAATCACTCAGTTCCTCTCTCTCACTGGTATTTGGACTAAACTACAAATTAAAGAATAGTGATACAACTTCTCTACACTATCTAACAAAGAGCCTAAACCTTAAAAATGAGCAAGAAATTTAATCCTAATACTCGCTAATTTTTCAGTACAAAATCTTGCCTTTTATATGTAAAAATCTAGAAGGAAAGGAATGAGGAGATAAAGGGAGCAAACGCTCCCCTTATCTCCACCAACAAGCCGCGGATCCGCGGCTTTGGCCGCGGATCCGCTGCCAGGATGTGGCCAATTGGCCACATCTAGGTGGAGCGACGGTTGGCGTGGATTTGGGCTCCCTTTTGTCTTGCTGGATTCACTGTTGCAGCTCTCAGATTTGACGAAACGATCTTTGATTTGTTGGCTTCAACCGCTTGATTTGGGAAGATTCATTTCAACCAGTTTTCAACCTCTCTGATTTGCTAAGATCTGCCCTGATTCCCTGATTTCGAATTTATTCTAAATTAAATGGGCTTTTGGGCTCGTTTCTCTGGCTTATCCTTTAGCAATGGGCCTACATTTTATAAAGAAAAATAGGACTTATTAATATGATTTATTTAGATAATAAGTATGGTAATGTGACAATATGTATGCAATAAATGTGACCGATCAATCAGCCAAAGGCCCAGGGGAGAGAAGGCAAGAACTAAAGGCTTCATGATACAATTACAACCAATGACAGAATCAAGGTATTAATCCGAAATCTCAAGTTGTTCTACTAAAGGCTTGAAAAGCAAATCAAGGTGGAGATTGTTAGGATTTTGCCTTGTTTTCAGGAAGAGATGATGGTCCAAGAAAATCCAATTGAATTGGAGAAGACGATGACTTAAAGCAGATGAAGCAAATCAAGGTAAAACAGTTTCTTTTCAGGCAATTGCGAGTTTCCTTCAGGATGAGTATGAATATGATTCAATTGTTTGTTTCTAAAGATTAAAGGGTTTAGAATCCTTCTAAATCAAGGAGAACAACTCCCAAAAGGATTGATCAAGATTCTTCAACCATCCAAAGCTCAAGATCTTCTCATAGTCCAAATAGGAATTGTATTATAAAATTCTATAAATAAAATTGTAACCAAGCGTTGTAATTGCCTCAATCAAGCTGATCTCAAGGAGAAAAAAAGATGGAGAACACCAAGGAGATCAGAAGGAAAGCAAGAAAGAGAGAAGCAAAAAAAGCAGAAGAAAGTTGTGGTGAACAACAATGTAAAGGCACTAAAAAATCAAAAAAGAAAGGAGTAAGGTGAAGATGCATAGAGAGAATGTATACTCTTGTAATCTAGGCGTAAATTCAAGAGGAAGGTGAATACTCTTGTATCAACAAGAGAAATATTAGATCTCTTTGTATCAAGGTTATTAATAAAGTTCTCTCAAGTTCTCTTCCTGTGGACGAAGGCCAAGTTGGATCGAACCACGTTAAATACTTATGTGCTTTGTTATTACTCTTTTATCTAGGTGTTACTAATTTGCTTTATAATAGTTTTCTTTTGCAAATACTGATCATATTGTCAAGTTTCACAAACATTGACTCTGAGAGTAACAATTGGTATCGTAGAATATCAATTTTCGTCACAATATTTCAATGGTTGGAGAAACTTATTTTAAAGCAATGTCTTTCTCTACTTCATTGGGCTCCACGAAGAACTCGAATTGATTGCATATGGGCATGAAAATTGGTTTCTCCTCTTTCAGACTAAGAATATGTGGCATAGGCTTTATGATCTCATCTAGAGACTGTCTTGACTGATAGTCGCTTGAAGATTTAATGAATCTCTCTTGGTTGATTGCTCTTCAACTGGTGGTTGTTGATATTGCTCTGCTGTCTTGCTTGACTGATGAAACCTTATGAAAAGTCGGGGTTGATTCTTCATCTCTTCTTCCTCCAAAGCAAAGCTGCGGGCTTGTAAGAGTCTTTTCATCCAGCTTCATTTTCTTATAGGTGGTTTGCCTTGGTACATGCACATGTTTTGAAATCGATCTCACCATGCCGCTGTCTTTCCTCTAAGCCTATAAGTCACAAACTCAACTTGATCTTCCATGAGGATATACTCCATGTCAAACAACTCACCAATTTATCAATCCAAAGCAAATTTGACTCAACATCCTGACTCCATCAAAAGGAATCCTAAACTTATAAGGGTTCGAGTATCCTCCTCCTATGTCATGGACAGAACTAGAAAACCTATCTTTCATATCAGAGTTTGGAAATCCGCCTCTTCTATTAGAGTTAGGATTAGCGAATCTCCGTTGTCGTCTATAGTACATCCCTTAATCTTCATAATTTTCTTCAAAATCATTGTAGTCTATAGATGGGACTTTGCAACTTCTCTTCATAGAAAATTCAAAAAATTGAGAATATTGTAGATGATATCTTGGTGGTGGATGATCTGGTGATGATCGATGTAGTGGTAGTTGATATGGTGGTTGATATTGGAAATTTTATACTATTTTCTAAAACATGCAATATCTTTACAAATTAAATTAAGATAAAACAATAATTATTCTAGCATATCACGACAATTATAATTAAAATAAAATAAAGAAATCTGGCCTGGGGAATGCAGTCGCGATGTCGCTGCCCTAAAGGCTTAAAAGCCCGTCTCCTTGTCCAGACGTTGAATCGACCTTGTCCCCTAACAGTAAAGGATTCCCCGGATTCACCAGCACTCAGCCCAGGACGGTGGGCAAAGCCTCTGCTCAAATGAAGAAGTTGCCCAGAAAAATGAAGATAAAAATTCTTTTTAACACTGAAGCCATTCTCACGAAGAGTAGTCTTCAGGTTTTCTTTTAAGATGGAAAAAGAGAAATGAGTTGTGTGTTTGCTATTGGAGTGAGGGGTCTCTTTATAACCTTAGAACTCAAGTTGTTATAACAACTCCAACAGAAAATTTAAGCAGTTGAGATATTTTCTAAACTGATTTAGATTCTGAAACTTGGTCAAAGTTGACTTAGTAAAATAAAATTTGAAATGAAAGTTTTTCCTTTTATTTTAATTTAAAAAATCCAACAGTCCCCCACAGAAGCTTGAGTTTCAGGGAAGACAAAAAAATCAAATCAAATAATAAATAACAATCAAATCATAAAACATAAGTGAAATTGGGCAACATCATACTGTGAATTCGGGACAGGTGGACTACGCCTGGAACCTTTCTTAGTGAATTCATCGCCATCTGAGAGACATAGTGGACTACGCCTGTAACTAGCCTCTTTTATCAGATATTGATAGAATACGCACACAATAAGTTTTCATCTATTGAGCGAGCGGGTTGAGCGTTAAAGGCCATGCTCACAATAACTGACTCATGAGAGTTTCTAGGGTCAGCCCTGCCCCCCCAACCGTGGCCATCACGGTTCCTCTCACGTAGGTAAGTCCTCCAAGGGTACTACAGCTGGATAGTATACCCTCCACACTACATGCGTTGGACTTATTAAGAGAGTTAAACTCATTCTTACCTAACTGTATCATAAGAGCATCTCACCATAAAGAAGGGGTAGTAGTTACAACGCTACATATAGGATATAAATATATTCGGGTTAATACTCCATACGAGTTTCACCAGTCCAGCTTGTTAATACCACATTGAACCTCTTTCATGGAACCAGCTCCTAATCAAGTAGGTTGAGTTCCCGCTGTCGGTGAACTCTACTATGGGCTTAACCCATCTTTCTCAATGAAACTAGGGCTATACTATTAGAAAGACCCTTAATCAGAATGACTTTATGTTTTTTTGGGTCAGAAAATTGGCTTAACAGCCTTTTATTTTCAAGTGGTGACAGTCAGAGATTTAACCCTTCATGACCACATTATTATGACTCTTGACATCTTTTATTAGACCTATAAAGTCTTTGGGTAATTGTGAGAGTCTCTCTCCCATATGGAATTATAAGGTAGTTATAAAGTTTTCCTTGTAAGCTTAATTTCAAAACGAACAAATTATACCATAATGGTTTATAGTAAAGCATATATACATTGTATTTGACTATTCAAATATTTAAGGTATATATGTCTACATTTATATGCTAAAGAATAGTCAAGAAATTTATATTTGTCAAATGTCATAGAATGCACAATTAGAATCAAAGTTTAAGAATTAACATGTAATTCAGATATATCTGAAAAATAGTTTAAGCATATACTTGATCAAAACATTAAGAACTATACATGTACTAGAGGAAAATATTTATTATCCATTCTATTCACTTTATTAAGACATTGATGATGTCACAGATGAGATTTGATATCTTATAAGATGACTGCAAATTGGTTCCTTATCAGATAACAAAGCATCCTAATTTGTCTTACCATTTATATTATTAATAGTATCCGAATTTTCATCTTAAGCAAATCACCATTGTCTTAACTTAGTGATTATGATATAAAATATAATTTTTTTTTTTGTACATGCAACATGTTCATGCTTTCACAAATAATACATGTATATAATGTATGCAATATATATTTTTAGTTTTGAAAATATGTCACATTTAAAATCTTCAAAGAAATTTTAAATGATTTTAAAAATTATTCATAATTTAATTAACAATGAAAATTATAATATTCTTTCAAAAAAAGGTAAGCTCTTTTAAAGAAATGTTTGAAGTGCATGATTATATAAAATATACCAATCATTCAATATATTTTATTATAAAATGATTCACTTATAATTTAAATATATACACACACACACATAATTTCATGATTAAAAATTAAAAGTTTAATATTTTTTGCAACTATAAGAATATTCTCATAGTTAAATTATGAAAACACTTAAGTAGGAGGTGTATAATTTTTTTAAGAAAAAAAATATTTTTAAGAAGTATAATAAGTTACATCAATATATGACATTTTTTATTTAATATAGTTTCAATAATAAATATCTCATTGAATAAAAGTTAGTAGTGAAATGAGAAAATATTTTTACTTATAAGATAATTCTGAGAAAATTTATTTCATTACTCTAGATATTAAAATATACAGCTTTTTAAATTTTAAGAAATGTAATAAGAATCTGATTTAAAATTTCTAACCAAGAATCTTGACCAATTCTCGACAATTAAAATTATATTCAAAAATATCAAAATAAATATTTAATTTATCTCTAAATTTAGTTAGAGAGAAATTATACTTTGTAAGGTCAAAATTCATAAGAATGATAAAACGGAAACTCAAAGTTTTCAAAAAAAATATTTTTTTATTGGATGAGAATGATCAAGAAAAGTTAAATCGTACTATATCAAATCTAGAACCCTGATTTTTCTCAGAATTTGTACCACTTTTTGACGTGTATAAGATTAAACCGTGAATCATACCAATCAAATTACTTATTTTTCATTTTCATAGAAATGTATAAAAGATCAAGTATAATGTGAATGTGAATAACTTTTAACTAAAATCAAGAAGTTACAAAATGTATGGCTCTCATTTCATTAGGGAGCATAATGTTAGAAGAAAATTGTGACAATATTGCAGTTAACTGTATCACCTAGAACATTTATACTTGAAAAAGGTAGCCTTTATAAAACGATTTAATGACAAAGTTAATGCTATCCCAAGTATATAAGTAGATTGATAAATAAAACATTGCTGAAGTGACAACTACTTAATGAAAGAATTGTTTAATAAAATAAGATTTCAACAAATAGCAAATACAATCAGGGAGGCAAATTGAGGACAATTGTAGCATTCAGGAGACATGTAGCCGAATATTGTATCAAATCACAATTAACAAGAAGTAACTGAATAGAACAAATTAACAGGTCTTATATGAAAAATCAAATGACAGAAAAGGATAAAATAAATCTTATGATTAATTGAGATTAGATGCGCAGTATGTTAAAATCAAAAAACATGAGAGCATTAATTAGATCTCATTAATAAACTCTATTTACTAGACAAGAATAGCATGACACAATTAGTAATGCTATATAAATAAACTACCAAACAGTGTTGAAATTTATAGTAAAAATTGAGATTTATCTACCGATAGAAAGTAAGTTGCAAAATTACTCAATTAATTCAAAAGATGGTGGGGACATGACATGATGCCAAGAGAATAAATTTAAACAAAATGGAATTCTTAAAAAATATGCTTCTTTAATTATATATATGCACACAACAAATTATGATAGAATTACAACTGATGATACATTTAATAGAGCTATGCAAATAATAAACTGTGAATAATCAAGAAGCTATGAGACTGAAATATAAAAAATTTTAAAATTAAAGCACTTGTAGTAAAAATTTAAACCAAGGTCACATTCACATGCTCGGGCCCATAAATCAAGAAAATATTAAACATATCAGCTTAAATAGAAATTAGTTAGTAATATAAGAAAAGAAACCAGTTCATTAAGTTTCTCTTTGTTTGTAAACCCGAGCAATGGAATTTTATAGGATGCGCATGTAAACCGATCATATCTAATAAAATTGTTTAATAAAATGTAATAATAGAAACTAAGGAGAATTAAACAAAAAATAACAAAAGTTTTCATGTACCATTTAGTGCATATTTAAATCATAAATACCATACATATATAAAGTTGAAAAAAAAAAGCTGCCATTAGAAGTATTCAGAATGCAAATACAATCATTAAGATCTGAATTTATTAATTGTTTTCTTCTAAATTTAATTAAGTTGCATGAAATAGGAAATAGATTAAATGAAATAGGAGAAAGTATGTATATATTTACTTTTGATCCTTTAAATTGTTGAAAATTTTATACTATTTTCTAAATATGCAATATCTTTACAAATTAAATTAAGATAAAACAATAATTATTCTAGCATGTCACAATAATTATAATTAAAATAAAACAAAGGAATCTGGCCTGGAGAATGCAGTCGCGATGTCGCTGCCCTAAAGGATCAAAAGCCCGTCTCCTTATCCAGACGTTGAATCGACCTTGTCCCCTAGTGGTAAAGGATCCCCGGATTCACCAGCACTCAGCCCAGGACGATAGACAGAGCCTCTGCTAAAATGAAGAAGTTGCCCAGAAAAATGAAGATAAAAATTTTTTTTTACGCTGAAGCCATTCTCACGAAGAGTAGTCTTCAGATTTTCTTTTAAGATGAAAAAAGAGAAATGAGTTGTGTGTTGATATTGGAGTGAGGGGCCTATTTATAACCTTAGAACCCAAGTTGTTATAACAACTCCAACAGAAAATTCAAGCAGTTCAGATACTTTCTCAACTGATTTAGATTCTGAGAGTTGATCAAAGTTGACTTGGTAAAATAAAATTTGAAATGAAAGCTTTTCCTTTTATTTTAATTCAAAAAATCCAACAGTTGATACATTGACTATCATGTCCGCTTCAATACGTACCATCGCTTAGACTTCGATCATCAACATCGAGAGACATACTTTTGAAGGTGTTACCCTCCTTACAGCAGTGCCCATCCTTGAGAAAAGACCTTGCAATCCATCATCATCTCCTTCCATCGTCAAAAGTAACCGTAACTCTATTACCACTTGACGCAGATGGGGAAGCGAAGAAGATGAACGACGTGGGTTAGATCTCGTTCTAGCGCTAACAAACCCTGAGGAAATCTCCAAGTAGGGGTAACTACTCGAATTCGTGAGCAAAAATGACCCGAATCTATGAACCAAGAGAACAACTCGAATCCACAAGTAAATATGAGAAAAACTCAAAGTATTTGATTAAAAGTTGAATAAAAGATTATTTTAAAATAAAGAATATAAGGGCATTTATATAGGCTTACAAAAGAGTACTACTCCTACTTGAAAACTATAACCTATTCCTAAAAGAAAAGAAAAAGAGTGTTAATCTATCTAGTAATTTAAATTCAAAATAAAAAAAGAAAATCAATTGGAGTCTAAATCAGACTCAAAAACAAAATCATAATATAAATCAAACACTCTGATATGCAAAAAGGCTGTCGACAGCTGAAGGGGGTGATCGATACCTGAAGGGAAAACTGCAAAACCCTCACTCTAGGGAAAAGCTTGTCAATAGGCCAGAAAAGTGCGCTGTCGACAGGTCTGAAATCTCCTGTCTCTCGAGAAAAACCATCGATAGTCCAAAAGAATGCTGTTGACATGTCAATTATTTTGGCCTGATGTTAGTTGTGTTTCTCTTCCTGCATCAAAAAGGAGTCAGACTGGAACCAAAACAGGAGTGGGCCGGCCCTGGTCCAACTTTGGTTCCTCGTATGGAGAAACCGGAACCACTGATTTCGGAACCGTAGTCAAGTCTAATCTTGAGTGAGCTTACAGCTACTACAGCTGGAGCCTGACATCAAGCTTCAATTTCCAGAAGATTATAAGCTGGAATAAAAAAAACAACGCAGCACCTAGCTTGGATATGCTTTTGCCCTTGTTGGAACATCATGGTTATTTATTAAAAAAAATAATGTTAAATATATTATTCTCAGTGAATTATAATTGAACTCAAGAAAAAAATACATAACCTCACAGTACATTGGACACGAACTTATTTAAAATATCCTAAATTACGACTTAGCACGAATTAATCGAATTTTAATAAAAATATTAATATTCCATATTGAATAGTGGAGTAATAATTGTTAGTTATTAGTAATTATTATTTAATTTAATATTGGTAAATAATTGATAATAACTGGTTAATTAGTTATTAATTTTATAGTTTAAATAATATTCTATATAGAAGATATATTATATAATTTTTAATATATTTTATACCAAAATAAGAAATTATACAATAATTAACAATAAATTAAATATTAAACACAAAATCAAAGTTAATTGCAAATAAATAATTTTAAATGACAGTATTACTTATTTATCTTATAAATATTCTATGTAGGCTAAAAAAGAGTTAATATTGTTGTTAAATTTTTTATTAATTAATTAGATTTATCACAATATTACTATAAATATTTCATAATAAATAATAAAATAATCTGTCATTATCACTTACCTATGCATAATTATTAATTAAAATTAATTACTACTTAGTTTATATTTGATTAATAAATAATATGATTATGATTAATTTTTATTTAATATTAATAATTAAAAAATTATTTTCAATAGCTATTATCTATTATATTAACATCGGGGTATGATTAATTGGAGGGGGGTGATAGCGAGAGCACGAAGAATCCAAGCCCAAATGAAAAATCACTTGGATTTTTTTAGATAGTTGGATTGGTGAAAATATACATATTTAAATTGAAAAGTAAGATTTCAAAAGTCTAGTCCAAGTATCAATCATAGATTTCGAACTCCCGAACCTCATTACAAACTAATAACAATAGATTTCAAAATCCAAATTCTTGGTCCAAACCAATAATACTAGATACAATACCAATGGGTTAGCTTATTGGTAAGACCTCTCCCTCATAAATGTTTCAGGTTCAATTACTGGAATTGTCAAATGGGGATTCTAACTTGAATAATTAAGAGGGAGAATGACCTTTGTACTCTTTTTTTAAAAATAAAAAATAAATATAGAATATTAAAATCACACTAGATTTCAAAGTTCAATTCTTAGTCCCAAAACCAATAACACAAAACTTTAAAGTTCTCGAATTTTTCGAGTCCAAGTGGAGAATCGCAATCAAATAACATCCCCTTGTTGGATCCAGATTCAGATGTTATATATATATCTTTATCCAAATCTAACCCGTTTACAGCCTAATCATAGGCCCGCTCCAAGACAACTCCCAACATCTGCCCACTAATTTAGCCCAAGTAGGGATGATAATGGATCAGGGCCGCCCCATGGGTCCCCCAGCCCAACCTAAAAAAAAAGCCTCAACCTGGCTCTCGGCCGGTCAATAATTGGACTGAGGTTGCGGCGAAACTAAGGCCCCAAAATTTCTAGGGTCGGGGGGCCTAGGCCCGGCCTTATATCCCCCAAAAAAAACCATAAGCCCTGGCTTTTATGTAATTGTTTTTTTTTTCTCTACTTAATTGAATCAGTGTTTGTATATTGTTTAAGCTAGTGAGGTGTCACTAATGTGTAATTGTTTAGTCAGGAGAAGAACATTATGGCTCTAATTTTAATTTATGTTGATTTTATTAGCATTTATTTAGATAATTTTTTACTCTCTGAGTTTTAGGCTATGAGTTCTATTTTGTTGTGCATGTGGGATTATTATTGGAATAGTGTGCTCATATCTTACTTGATGAAATGTTTGAGTAAGAAATAAATGTTTTGTTCAATATCTTACTCTCATTCAAAAGATGAAAAAAATTAAAAAAGAATGGAAAAAGTAAAAGCCCTCGAAGGCCTTGGCTCGGCCCAAAGCCCTAGGGGCTGGAATTGGCTTAGTTAAGGCCTATAACTGACTGGATTGGCGTTAAAACTAAGGCTCCGAAGTTTTCAGCACTGGGTGATCGATCTTGTGCCCAGTCCGGCCTCGGCCCATTATCATTCCCAAGCCCAAATTCCCCAAAGATTAGGTGGGCTTAGTGTGGTTTTGTTCAGCAATCAAATTTCAGCTCTCATTGGACAAAGTTTTATTGGGCTCAGGCAATCGTTACCACTTACTGTTTCTTAATGGGTCAAAAATTAGCACAATGCATTTAAAAAGGCCTTAGTTGCTGAATTTCAAACACAATCCAGTACGACAAGAAACAAGGATTTCAAAAGTTCAATCCTGAGTTCTCTAATTTGGGCTCAACTTTAAAAATATAATTTTAATAATATTTTATGTAACTTTTAGATTTTTCAATATTAAATGTCAAAATCCTGGCTCCTCTAATCGAAGGCAATATAATAGTTATACAAAAAAATTCTTCAAAACTATTCAAAAGCTATGCTCTTTAAATCTATTGTCATGTATTTACTGGGGCATCTGAGTAGCACACACTACCATAAAATTTGAGCTACTCTGAATTATTCTTGCATCATGATCAGTACATGAATGGGCATTGCAATCTTTTTTGTACACTAAAATGCCTGAGCATTCAACTTGAGCAACATAAAAAACAAGATGTAGAAATTAATCAATAGATGATTGTTTAGATATGCCACATCCTTAACCTACATGCTAATGAGTCAATTAAGACAGAATGCCTATGTTGTTTGTTTCCTAAAACATTTGTTTGTCCTTCTCTAATGAACATTATCTTCTTAATTAAAACTATAAACTCAAACTCGATGTGTCCTTACCTTTGTATTTTCTATTGCACCCTCTCATCTAACTGTCGGCAGATTTGTATGCAATCTTTGTTTAATGCTAATATCTTTGAGTTAGTGTGGACTTATCAAAGGTTTGCATGCTTAATTCCTTTCTAAATGGGCCAAATTATTGGATGGAACCATTAACAATCAATTTAATTATATACACTAGGAGTTTTCAATCACCACTCAAAACCTTCTTCTTTTAATTTTAATTGTCATTCAATGTGGACGAGATGTTAGCTACCAATGGACCCTACTGTTAGTTGCCTCAAAATAAATTATGTACATCTAAATGACAAGGAATTTCCGTCTCCAATTTTTTTTTTTTTCCAAGGACGACTTTTTAATTAGTAGATTAATCTACTTCCTTGCTCTTTTTTTCATTTGGCTAATAATTAAGCTCACTGTCTAAATTAATAAATGGCAAATGCATGTACAGTGCATCAAATATGTTGCAATTAATTATTCTTCATATCCCTAAACAAGAGAATAACTATGGAAATTTTACGTTTTTACATGTAATACAACAATAGGAAGGTATCTAGCAAAGAACAGACTGTGTTTCACATGTAATCTGAATTAGTATCAAATTAGAGACAAGATTAGTGACTGATGCAAGATTTACAGGTCTTAATTGATTCTCTCTACAAGAATTGTGCACCTGATGTTTTCGTGAGGCTACAAGGAAGGAAGCATTGACAGAAGACATGATCGATAATTCTTGACCACACACACACAAAATACAAGATGTCTGTGATGTCAAGTAGGCCAAATTAAATCAAGCTGTCTAGTGGTCGAGATGCGTACATTTCTCTATATTTGTTCAGCCAGCATATCCATAGAAAATTGATGCGTTTTGAATTCAGGATAGAGTGAAGGTTTAGTTTTAAATCACAATTTCACCTAAAATCTGAGTAGTCGAAGTTCATTCTAAAAATAACTATATGTTGCCATATTTCTATTGCACTCGTTCTTATTTCTTTTTAGAGTCGAAAGGGGGGAAAATTCAGTTCATGTCTGTGACGCACATACAATAAGAGGACCAATCTCGCATTGACACGTATATTGGTCCTCTTATAATATGTTATGTGTGTGAACCTAAAACACATATTATAAGATATTATAAGAGGTTCATTTCACGTGTCAACACGGAATTGATCCTATTATTGGACACATCAACAGAATAAAAAAAAAACTAATTCTCTTTGGGCGATACTCTAAAAACTAATGACACTACATGGACTAAAACTCAAGACATGCTCTTCTAGGTCTGCTTAAACTAGCACTAGTGCTCCCTAATGATAACACCATCCATTTTAAATTAATTCCATTCAAAGATTTGTTTGGGAAACGAGAGAAAGGAACAAATCTCCTCAACCACCATTCTGTTTGTACACTATACCCCCCACCCCCACCCCCCACCCCCTCAAGAAACCTCCCCTATTATCCTCTCCTCTCTTCTTCTCACCTCCTCCCCTCTCTCTAAACTCTAAAGGAGAGCTCTCTTCTAACCAATTTTTTTTTTGTACTTTCTTTCATCTTTTGGCCTCCTGCCTCTGTTTTCAGATGGGCAACCACAGTTCAAACTCTCTGAAATGATCCAAATGCTTGGTTCTACAAGCTCAAGGACATGAACAGAGCAAGCTCCACAAAGAGATCACCCATCACCACCATCACCCTCTCAATCCACTGCCACCACCCTCATCATCCCATCATCAATCTCATCAAAAACACCAACAAAAAAAACCACCACCACCTCTCATTCCAAGCAGAGCCTCCTACTACTTCCCTTCATGCTCCCCTCTCCACCCCAAGGCCCTGGACACCCACCTCCCCCACTTGACTCACCAAGAAAGTCCACCCGAAGATCGCGGAGAAAGCCCATCAGCCCACGGCCCATGATCTCCTCCTCCTTGACGATGACTACGTCGACAACAGAGTCAGAATCCGCCGTTCACGACATCATCATCGGCATGGCCGGAGCACAACTCGAGCTTGAGCTCCGTCCATAATAACAAAGCCACCACAAAGAGAAAAGAAGCCAAGAAACAACATCATCATCATCATCATCACGAGGAGCAGCAGATCACGAAGAAGCCCGCGCGACGCCACAGGCAATTCAGTGGCTCCGCATGCAGGCCAACTCGCGGAGGCTGGTCACTAAGAAAGTCAGAATCGTGCAGCGCGGCGGCAGCAGGCAGAGGAAGAGTCTATCCGAGAGTTCGCCGGTGGTGAAGAATTCTTCAGACCCGAAGAGAGATTTCAGAGAGTCAATGATGGAGATGATCACGGAGAACAATCTCAGAGCATCCAAGGATCTAGAAGAATTGCTTGCATGCTACTTGTCTCTGAATTCCAATGAGTATCATGATGTGATGTGAAAGTGTTTGAGGAAATTTGGTTTGATCTTAGTGATAGCAAGTATTAGAGTGTTATCAGGTTAAGTAGAGAGTTGGAGATCAAAAAAGAAAAAAAAAAAACTGTTTGAAAGTAGTTTTTTTAGTGTACAAGAACCTTTTAGCTACTCTTGTAAATTCCATTTTTGGGTTGTTTATTAGTTACATTTCCAACAATTGTAGAGATTGAGACATGAGAATGGGAAATACAGAGGTCAGAAGGGAAGTCTACAATTGGACCCAAAGGCCTAAAGCAGGCATTCAATTGGGTAGATATTTTTACATTAATGGGATTCATATGTCACTTTCCAGGCAGAAGAAAAGTTTTCGAGTCAGTTTCTGTGAGAACACTGAAGAGAAGGATTACAGCGCATGAACTAGAAGAAGAGTTGGGTCTTCTCTTCAATACTTTCCATCTAGATTCAGAGCAAACTGATCTGTCCTGGCTTCTGATAGAAAGTTCTGATTCAAGAAGTTTTGGTATCAGCTATCATTTATAGGTTGAGATTGTAGAAAATGCACAATAAGTCATGCCTTTTTAGTTAGCTATTAGCTATTAGGCATAGATATTTTTATTTTGAAGTTACATTGTGTCAACATCGTGTATCAGAAGACCACATGTATCGACATTATTGTTGTTTTGCGTACATGTAGAATCTATGTATGGGTGTGTTTTGTCGTGCAGTGTCACTGTTCGTATTTATACTTCTAGGTGGTTGTTTGGAGACGATACTGTTTAAAGACCCTGTCAAAATGAATTAGTCGAGGTTGTGGCCAACTTCTTAGTAATTTTCTTCAGTATATCCGCATGATCTCCAAAATATAAAGTAAAATAGAAACATCAAGAGTCTGACGCGTACAACAATTTCTTTAGTAGTTACTAATGCTGTTATCTCTCGGCCCAATAAGAATTTGCATATCGATGTGTCATGTCGTGTAGTGTCATGTGTCTGTATTTATAATTCTAGGTTTAAAGACCCTTCCAGAACCCGGTTGCATCAAACTTTTAGCAATTTTCTTCGGTGCATCCATATGATAAAATGTAAAGCAAATTTGTGCAATTAAGAGTTAGTACAGTTATTCTGGTATTTACTAATGTTATGATGTGGCTAGCCAATAAGAATTTGCATATCAATGTGTCATGTCGTGTAGTGTCAACGCGTTTATATCTATATTTCTAGGTTATTAAAGTCCTTGCTAGAATGAATTAGTCCCGGTTGCAGTCAATTTTTTAGCAAATTTTTCTGCTCACTCGTACGATCTCCATATATAAAGTTGATTGAAGACATATAGAGTCTAACGCATATGACAATATCTCTATATTTGCTAATGTTATCTGTTATATGTGTTAGAATTTTGTCTTGTTTTTAAGAGGAGATGATGGTTCAAAGAAAATCCAATTGAGTTAGAGAAGACGATGGCTTGAAGCAGAAGAAGAAAATCAAGATGAACCAGTTTTCTTTTCAGGCGATTGCGAGTTTTCTTTTCAGGAAGAGTGTGAATAGGATTCAATTCCTATTCAATGAAGATTTTTTAATCTTTAGAGACAAATTTTCAAGCATCCAATGATCAAGATCATCTCATAATCCAAATAGGAGTTGTATTGTAAAATCCTATAAATAAAGGCTGTAACTCAACATTGTAAATTGGAGCAAAGGAAAACAACAATGTAAGGCCTTAAAAGCCAAAAAGGCTCTAAAAAGCAAATAAAGAGAGAATAAGGTGAAGGTGCATAGAGAGAATGTACACTCTTGTAATTTAGGCGTAGATTCAAGAGGAAGGTGAATACTCTTGTGTCATTAGGAATGTTAGATCTCTTTGTATCAAGTTTATTAATAAAACTCTCTCAAGGTCTCTCATTGTGGACATAGGCTAAGTTTCGGCCGAACCACGTTAAATTGTGTGTTCTTCTTATATCTTTTAATATTCATCTAGTGTGTTCGACGTAATCGATCTCATGGCATGCTTGAGGTTGTCGGTGGGGGATCTCGTATCTCCCAACTATTGGTATCATAGTAAGTATAATATCGAGTTATGCATGCAATAATTGGTATCGAGCATATCAATTTTGTCACAACAAGTATCAAAGCTGATGATGTTCGTTTAAGACTCGAGTGCGTTAGATGAAGAAGAAGATGTCAAGTCGATGGAGTTTGGCTGAGGCATCAAGATGAAGAAAACAACAAGAAAGTTAAGATTTGTTCTAAGGTAAAAATCAATGACTTTTGGAGTATATTGATCAAGGTAAGGCTTAATGATGCTCAGATCTGAACATGGTAGACGCGAAGGTGATGATCGGATCATCGCCAATGGTAGACGGTAAGACGAGCTCGACGACCTCACAGAGGCATCGTATAAGACATCCCATAAAGGCTCGCTGCGACAGCAAGTTAAAGAAAAAACAGCGAAGGGTGATGAAGACAATCAACAAACGAGATTGATCAGAAGATAGATCGTACAATCGTAGTTAGATTCAGACGATCAAAGTGTCGAACCCTATGTTTTCTAACAATCTGGATGCAATGGTGGGTGCAGATCGAGAAGATTCTAAGGTTGATGTGGGTTATGTACATTTCGGTAAAAGAATCGACGGAGATCACATTCAAAATTACGACAGACTATTCGTGACATAGTGAGACTATTGCTGGCATTGGTTGATTTATCAAGTTTAAAGATATTCAATAGTGGGCAATAGATCTGGCAAACATTAATGCATTGGTGGATGGCTGATTGAGAAGGAAAAATTGAATTGAAAAATAAAGAAAAAGTCATGTTTTCCATTGGTTTGCAAAGGGGAAAACTTACAATAAAAAGTGTTGAGGAGCTAAATTACAAGTATTCTAAAAGATTACAAGTAGATCTCCTCAGAGATTCTGGAGAAGTGTGCCGATAGGAGTCTGGTCAGCGCACGACCACTTTGTCCCTTTGACGATGCGAGCGATGAGATTCCCTTCTCGCCTGGTTCGGGGAATCAGAGAACAGAGGGTTGGTAGAACCCTCTTGCTACTTCTCAAAACCACCTTCAATTAGGAATTCCTTCTCGCCTGGTTTCGAAGATTCCTTGAGAAGAAGGTATTAGGGTATCAGCACCCTGAATAGAGAAGCAATTCTCTAAAAGTCTCTGAATTCTTATGCGCACGATGCGTCGTGAAGAAGTCTCTGCTTGTGGAGTCCTCTCTCTTTCAGAAGTCGTCCTCTCTTGCCCATGTGCCTCCTCTTGTGAGCCTCTGGTGGGCTATTTATAGGGAGAGCAAGCGTATAATTGTCCCTTGAAAATATAGAAACTGATTGAATCACATCTGTTTAAATCTGGAAAGTAGCCTTGCTGCGACGCTAGGATCAGCTTCTGCGAAGCTAGAAATAGCAGGTCAGTTGATCCTCCTGATCCGTTTTGATTCTTTCTATATAGTTGAAAAATCTCTCATGATCCTCTTACTCGTTTTAGAAGAGTCAAGAGATTGTGGCAATCAACTGCCAAATTAGATCTCAGATTTGATCTTGATTAGATCTGATCTCATCTGGAGATTTGATTGGTCAAAGGTTGACCATGACAGACCAGCAGCGGCGCTGCCAGCTTTGAACTCACAGCGGAGCTGGAGGCAGTATCTGACGAAGTCAGAAGAAGGCTCTTCGGCAGAGCTAGATGTCGTCTGTGGCAAAGCTACCGCATACCCTTTCTGCGCAATTGCGTGTGGCTTCAGGCGGAGCTAACTCTCTCTGCGGAGTTACGCTTCAGCAGTTCAGGCAAAGCTATAAGTTAGCTTCCTAGCGAAGCTTTGAATGGCTTCAAGGGGAAGTTGGATGATCTAAGTCTCTCAGGCGAGGCTATCCCTTTGGGCTCATGTGATGCTAAGTGCTAGCATCTTAGACCTGCTGAGGTCTGTTTAGAGACAATCCGGGCTCACTGTCTGCTTGCTGGATCAGTGGAGTCCAAGTTGCTTCCTTGTCCCTCGGAGATGGGTGAAAACTGGTCGTCAGCTTGTCTGTCACTTATCTTTTGTAAATGTCAACAAGTTTAGACATTGTTCGGGTCAGTAAGATCTTGTCTTTTTTAAGTGTCAACAAGATCCCATTCAAAGTTTTCGAAAGTCTGCAATGGCTCAGACTTCAAAATACTTTGAACTGCTTTGATCGGTGGTATGTGAAGTACGAACGTTGCCATGGTGGTTGAGTTCAGCTTCGCTTTCAATCCTGCTTTGGGATAAGTTCGCTGAAGAATCATGTAGATTCGCGTCTGGGTAGCTTCCCGTCGGGGCTTCCCGGAATAAGTTCGCTCTGGAACATCTGTTTCTTTCCCGAGGCCAACTGTTGTGGGCCGGTTACGAGAAGGATTACTTCTTCTCTTGCATTGATCGAGGGAGATATTCTCCCCTTGTGCATTTCCGAGGGAGGATATTCCCTCCCTTTAAGGCATCTTTAAATGCCTTAATGAGGGAGATCATTTCTTCTTTTGTACGGTTCCAAGGGAAACCGTCCCTTTTCTCAAGGCGCAATAAATGCCTTAAATGCGCTCGTGCTTCCATACTTGAGGCGACAGTGCTCAGGCCATGAGGCCTAGAAATAGGACACCTGAGGTCCTCTGAAGAGAAGTGATCTGCTCTTCTTCTCTTCTCTTGGTTGAGAGAGATACTCAGATCTCTGAGCTAGTGGGGATGCCCACTCTGGTTATTACCCGGCCAAGGACCGGTAAGTCTCGATCATTCAGAGACCTTACCAATGAACTTTTAGGAAGTTCATCTCCCTTAGTTTAGCTTTAGCTTTAATCAGCTGCTTCAGGGATTAATTTCTCTTGTTCTTCATTTTGCAATTGACTGACCTGCAGAGAAGGATTTCAGCATAGCTTCCCAGCAAAGATATCATTTTGACTTGATCAAAGAAAGATCACTGCATGCGTGTTAAGTCCTCTACACAGGCAAAACTTGGGACTTAGTCTCTTCAAAGTTAAGCCAGTCTTGCCATATAGGTGGTGTAACACTTGCCTTAATTAAGCATCCTTTTGCCTAAATATTCATACCTTAAAGGGGTAATGGGAAATGGTATGCATGCTAGATACCTTATTGATTTCATGTTTATTAAATGTGTATGTATAAAAATAAATACATAAGTATGTATACACCCATGTATGTAGATATAGGAATACCCCCATGTGGTTGACTTACCACCATCTCTCTCACCATACATGTACCTCATGGAGAGGGGGGGAGGCATGGAGCTTTGTCATAGGGCATGGTGTAGGGTTGAGTGATGGGTTGAATAGGGACACTTGGCACATTCTTGTGGGAGGTTAGAGGCTATAAATAGGGGGGGTGAAGGAATTACCTTATTTGATAAAATTCTCTCTCTCTCTCTTCATCCCAAAGTCCCAAACTCTCTCCCTCTCTTCCCTTTTCTGCAGCAAAACCAGCAGCAGCAACAAAGGCAGCAGCAACAGCAGCAAAAAGGCAGCAGCAGCAGCAGCAAAAGGCAGCAGCAATAACAGCAACCAAACAGCCCTATTTCCTCCATTTCTCTTTCACAAAAAATACTCCTTTACCATCTAAATTCCCCACAAACTTTTCTTTAGTCCACATACAAGAAAAGGGTCCGTATTCCTCCAAGAAACCATTAGAACGAGTCAAGGAGTGATCTAGAACTAGAAGTTGAAGGGGGAGGAGTCATTGGTTGATCGGTAAGAAAACACTTCTAGGACTATACCCTCTTGCGTCATTTTCGTTAATTATGAACTAATATTGGCGTTATGACTTGTAGACTCCGTTGTAGCGGGATATCAAACTTGAGGAAGAGCATACCACTTCAAAGGGTGAGTAGAACATATGGATCTTTGAGTCATGATAAATAGAATAAAGTTTAGAATTTAGAGAAATCGTAAAGGATAAATAGACATAAAAATAAAGATTTCGAAACTTGCTTATTGTTGTACTTTATGTATCGTAGCATATTGGTAGTACATAATGCATGTAATTGTTGTGTTTTTGGAGGAAGGGACCGGGTTGAACCGGAGGTGTAAGTAGGGGAGATTATGCGGTAACTCATAGGAGGAAGGGACCGGTGGTGGTGGAATGAGGAAATTATTGCGTGGAATGACGTATAGGAGGAAGGGACCGGGTTGAACCGGAGGAGACCGAAGGGGGAGCTCAATGTCAGGGTTAATAGAGTATGTTGATGTGGCTAGATAGAAATTCTATGTTGAGATTATATATATATATATATATATATATATATATATATATATATATAAATCCTTAATGTTGAATCTGGAATAACTTCTTATACAGGTAAATTTTATGTAGGTTAGTCGACTAAGTCCCTGGGATAAGTCGACTATAGGTGTGATACATAGGTAGACAAATTGCTGGAAATCATGGTTAGTCGACTACAGACAGACTGTAGTCGACTAACCCCAGATACAGAGAGCAAACAGAGAGTTGACAACTGTTTTGGACTTAAGTTAGTCGACTATAGTTGACTTATAAGTCGACTAATACTTAGGGTAGTCGACTACACCAGAAAGGGTAGTCGACTTAGGTGGCAAACAGAGAGCATCATACTTTTTGACCTACACCTAGTCGACTATAGGGGACCTTCAAGTCGACTAATATATAGTGTAGTCGACTACACCAGAAAGGGTGGTCGACTACATAAACCCTGGCAGCCAACAGAGAAGCAGATACCTTTGGATTAGTCGACTATAGCTATAATATTAGTCGACTTATAAGTAGTATTAGTCGACTATAGGGTGGCCTAGTCGACTAATAGAGCCTTGTTACTGTGTTCTGACTGGATTCTTAGTTAATAACAAATTGTATAAAAATGATATAATGACGCACTTGTCAACCTGATAATTTAACCTATGTAGACCTACTTATAAGCATGCTTAAATATTGTTTTACTCACTGAGCTGTCAAGCTCAATCTACTCTAATTCCACCTCCAGGTCTGGACAAGGGCAAAGCACCCGCTTGAAGCCAAATGTGCGGGACAAGCGCCATCGGAGCCATTGCATTAAAAGTTACTTTTGATATGTATATAACTGTTTATAACCATGTGCACTATTAGTTGGAGGTTGTCATTGACTTGTAAACCTTATAGGGCCTGGTATTAGACTCAACCTTGTAATATATATATATATATATACTTTGATATGGTAAATTTTAGACTGCGTTTTCTTATGGGTTATCAAACCATATGTGTTGGCATGGTAAGTCATGATTAGATCATACATGTTATCTTAGTGAAATTTTCGATGTATAGTGTAGAGTTTTCTGATGTTAGTAATGGAAGTATTATAGCACGATGGGTCCCACGCCTGGATTATTAAGATAATTGTAATCAAACGGAAAATTTTAACTGGGACCGTTACAGTTGGTATCAGAGCAAGGCTTTATAAGTATAAGGAGTAAGAGATGATGAAGTTGTTAGGTTTATACGTGCAGACATGTGATCATAGTTAGGTAGTGAGTCTTATGTGGCGAAATAACTATGAGTCAAATGGTGATTAAGTATTTTCCTCGCATCAGAATCAGGGTGCCCGCACACCCTGATTCGGATGAGTTAACTAAGGGTACGGGCTCTCAGTAACAACTTTTAGTGGGATAGGACACTGGGACGAGGAAATGCATTAAATTATCTATTGAATCTAAGTTATTCTAAAAACATGAGACTATTTCATGGGCTTGAGATTGATACGACCTTTTTGTTTACATGTAGATGGGGGACTCCGACGTATATTGGCCAGTCTCTAGCTCAGATAGCTCGAGTGAGAGTTGGGTGGCGGATTCCATGGATTGGGGTTATGAGTCGGACGAGACTGATCCAGAGGATATAATTACAGCCCAAAATCGCGTAGATTATGAGGAGGTTGAGTCTCAGGCATCTAATGAGCCTGAACCAACCATTGTTGATACGGAGAGCTTGGTGGGAGATTCACTTGAGGTAGCAGAGACGGAGCACTCTAGCACAATAAAAGAAGAGACCCGAAGAGGATTCACATATGGAGGTGTCTTTTGGGACGAAACGTGGGAAAATGATATTGACCTTTATGATGATCTGGACGACTGGTGTTGCGCCGGGAACGAATCACCAGGAGAAGACCCCGAGGAAGATATGGATGATAGCGATGATAGTAGCAGCACTAGCGGAGATTCAAGTGGGGATACTCTACCCTATGAAGGGTGAACCTTTGAGCCGACACTTTTTGATGTATATATATGTGTAGGCCTAATATGTTAGATGATGGATATCTTTAGAGTTGTTGTATGTGCCCTGGCATATCTCAAATGAATGCACATAGGTTAGTCCGGAAATTACCCCACTCATGACTTGGAATTAGCCGCTGTGATCTTTGCTTTAAAGATCTGGAGACATTACTTGTATGGAGTGTCTTGTGAAGTTTTTACTGATCATAAGAGTTTAAAATACATCTTCACACAAAAAGAACTGAACATGAGGCTATGATATTACTATCCAATACCATCCTGGGAAGGCCAATGTGGTGGCTGATGCTTTGAGCCGAAAATTAGGAGGAATCATGGCCACTTTGATGACTCGTCAAGCAAGAATATTAAGGGATCTAGAAGAAATGCAAATAGAAGTGCGAGTCATTGATCCTTCTAATTCTAAATATCATCTGAATCAAGTAAGTATTCGATTTAATCTATACGACAAAATCAAAGAGGCTCAACAAGGAGATGCTCAAATAAAGAAAATTATGAAGAAAGTACAAGAAGGAGAACTCAAGGAGTTCCAAATAGAAGGAGATGTATTGCGATTCGGACGCAGATTATGTGTGCCAGATGTGACAGAGATCAAAGAAGAAATAATGAGGGAGGCTCATAGTACACCATATACCGCTCATCCAGGGAGCATAAAAATGTATTAAGATCTGCGTCGTAACTTCTGGTGGGATGGAATGAAAGTAGACATTTCTAATTTGTCCACAAGTGTTTAGTCTGTCAACAAGTGAAGGCGGAACATAAGAAGCCCCCAGGTTTGTTGGTGCCTTTATCTATTCCTGAATGGAAGTGGTGTCAAATTGCTATGGACTTTATCACTGGGCTTCCTCGGACGTCCCAAGGACTGGATACAGTCTGGGTAGTAGTAGACAGAATTACTAAATCTGCCCACTTTCTGCCTATCCGGATCAATTATTCAATGGAAAGACTGGCTCAGGTATATGTCCGAGAGATAGTTAAATTGCTTGGAGTACCTGAATCCATTGTATCAGATCGGGATCCTAGATTTCAATTTAGATTTTGGAAGAGCTTGTCCAAAGCTATGGGCACTAAATTGCAACTCAGTACAGCAGCCCACCCCCAAACGGATGGACAGTCAGAAAGAACCATTCAAATATTGGAAGATATGTTGAGAACTTGTGTACTAGATTTTGGGGGAAGTTGGGACAACTATTTACCCTTAGTGGAGTTTGCTTATAATAATAGTTATCAGTCCACTATTGGTATGCCTCCATTTGAAGCATTGTATGGGAGAAAATGTAGATCACCAATCTGTTGGGAGGAAGTCGGGGATAGAATATTGTTCGGCCCTGATGTAATTCAAGAAGCTACATAGAAGATCAAGTTAATCAAGGAAAGGATGAAAGCACCCCAGAGCAGACAAAAAGCTTATGCGGACAATCGTCGCAGACCACTGGAATTTGAGGTGGGGGATAGTATTTTTCTGAAGGTATTTCCAATGAAGGGAGTAAGACGCACCGGCGGTAAGAACAAATTAGCCCCTAGATATGTGGGTCCGTTTGAAATACTGGATAAAATTGGACCGGTTGCTTATCGTTTGGCCCTACCTCCCGCCTTGGAAAGGATGCACAATGTATTTCATGTCTCTCAGCTGAGGAAGTATGTGCCCGATTCTGATCACGTAATCTCCTATGAACCTCTGCAAATACTAGAAGACATGTCTTACGCGGAAGAACCAGTGCAAATTCTTGATCGCAAAAAGAAGCAAAAATATTTCCTTGGTCAAGATCTTATGGAGAAATCAAAACATAGAAGAAGCCACTTGGGAACTGGAAGAGGAGATAAGAAAGGCCCATCCACATTTGTTCCAAGGTACGTTAAGTTTTGAGGACGAAACTTCCATAAGGAGGATAGAATGTAACACTCGCCTTAATTAAGCATCCTTTTGCCTAAATATTCATACCTTAAAGGGGTAATGGGAAATGGTATGCATGCTAGATACCTTATTGATTTCATGTTTATTAAATATGTATGTATAAAAATAAATACATAAGTATGTATACACCCATGTATGTAGATATAGGAATACCCCACATGTGGTTGATTTACCACCATCTCTCTCACCATACATGTACCTCATGGAGAGGGGTGAGGCATGGAGCTTTGTCATAGGGCATGGTGTAGGGTAGAGTGATGGGTTGAATAGGGACACTTGGCACATTCTTGTGGGAGGCTAGAGGCTATAAATAGGGGGGATGAAGGGAATTACCTCATTTGATAAAACTCTCTCTCTCTCTCTCTTCATCCCAAAGTTCCAAACTCTCTCCCTCTCTTCCCTTTTCTGCAGCAAAACCAGCAGCAGCAGCAGCAGCAAAAGGCAGCAGCAATAGCAGCAACCAAACAGCCCTATTTCCTCCATTTCTCTTTCATAAAAAACACTACTTTACCATCTAAATTCCCCACAAACTTTTCTTCAGTCCACATATAAGAAAAAGGTTCTGTATTCCTCCAAGAAACCGTTAGAACGAGTCAAGGAGTGATCTAGAACTAGAAGTTGAAGGGGAAGAGTCATTGGTTGATCGGTAAGAAAACACTTCTAGGACTATACCCTCTTGCGTCATTTTCGTTAATTATGAACTAATATTGGCGTTATGACTTGTAGACTCCGTTGTAGCGGGATATCAAACTTGAGGAAGAGCATACCACTTCAAAAGGTGAGTAGAACATATTGATCTTTGAGTCATGATAAATAGAATAAAGTTTGGAATTTAAAGAAATCATAAAGGATAAATAGACATAAAAATAAAGATTTTGAAACTTGCTTATTGTTGTACTTTATGTATCCTAGCATATTGGTAGTACATAATGCATGTGATTGTTGTGTTTTTGGAGGAAGGGACCGGGTTGAACCGGAGGTGTAAGTAGGGGAGATTAAGGGACCGGGTTGAATCGGTGGTGGTGGAAGGAGGAAATTATTGCGTGGAATGACGTATAGGAGGAAGGGACCGGGTTGAATCGGAGGAGACCGAAGGGGAGCTCAATGTTAGGGTTAATAGAGTATGTTGATGTGGCTAGATAGAAATTCTATGTTGAGATTATATATATATAAATCCTTAATGTTGAATCTGGAATAACTTCTTATACAGGTAAATTTTATGTAGGTTAGTCGGCTAAGTCCCTGGGATAAGTCGACTATAGGTGTGATACATAGGTAGACAAACTGCTGGAAATCATGGTTAGTCGACTACAGACAGACTGTAGTCGACTAACCCCAGATACAGAGAGCAAACAGAGAGTTGACAACTGTTTTGGACTTAAGTTAGTCGACTATAGTTGACTTATAAGTCGACTAATACTTAGGGTAGTCGACTACACCAGAAAGGGTAGTCGACTTTAGGTGGCAAACAAAGAGCATCATACTTTTTGACCTACACCTAGTCGATTATAGGGGACCTTCAAGTCGACTAATATATAGTGTAGTCGACTACACCAGAAAGGGTGGTCGACTACATAAACCCTGGCAGCTAACAGAGAAGCAGATACCTTTGGATTAGTCGACTATAGCTATAATATTAGTCGACTTATAAGTAGTATTAGTCGACTATAGGGTGGTCTAGTCGACTAATAGAGCCTTTTTACTGTGTTCTGACTGGATTCTTGGTTAATTACAAAATTGTATAAAAATGGTATAATGACGCACTTGTCAACCTGATGATTTAGCCTATGTAGACCTACTTATAAGTATGCTTAAATATTGTTTTACTCACTGAGCTGTCAAGCTCACTCTACTCTAATTCCACCTCCAGGTCTGGACAAGGGCAAAGCACCCGCTTGAAGCCAAATGTGCGGGACAAGCGCCATCGGAGCCATTGCATTAAAAGTTACTTTTGATATGTATATAACTGTTTATAACCATGCGCACTATTAGTTGGAGGTTGTCATTGACTTGTAAACCTTATAGGGCCTGGTATTAGACTCTAACCTTGTAATATATATATATATATATATATATATATATATATATATATATATATATATATATATATATACACACACACACACACACACACACACACACACACACACACACTTTGATATGGTAAATTTTAGACTGCGTTTTCTTATGGGTTATCAAACCATATGTGTTGGCATGGTAAGTCATGATTAGATCATACATGTTACCTTAGTGGAATTTTCGATGTATAGTGTAGAGTTTTCTGATGTTAGTAATGGAAGTATTATAGCACGATGGGTCCCACGCCTGGATTATTAAGATACTTGTAATCAAACGGAAAATTTTAACTGGGACCGTTACAGGTGGGGTCAAGATTGCGTCCCTCTGGATCAGTCTGGCTTAGCCATATAGGCGAGGCTAGGACTTGGCATTTGCTGAGCTAGCCCATCATCACTGTGCAAGCGAGGCTATCCCCTGCTTTAACTGAAATCAATGTTTGACTGAATCAGATTGCTTCGCCCCAAAGAATTTGACTTAGTGCTTTTGCAGCTTCTTTTGTGTTTAACTGCTAATTTGTTCCAGTTTGCATTGCAGTGAGCTATGTTCACCAATTTTATGACTTGATGAAAGAGATCAAGAAGTTGCCTCTTACTTTCCAGTTGAAACTTTAATCTTAAGCAGGAGGAACAAACTGGGGCAGCCGATGTGCGCTCCAGAAGAGGTTGGCAGTCGCTTATCCGAGATGATCCATTTCGAGGCGAGGCTGGTAGCCGCTTATCCGAGATGATCCACTTCGGGAAAGCGGACGTCACCTGTAAGGTCGTGGATCTTCCATTGCCAATGTTCATTAAAGACGATCCAACCTGCTGGTGGCGATCAGTCCTCTGCCAATTTTGATTACGGAAGGTTTAACTTCCTGGTGGCACAATCTGTCCTGGCGGCACCATCTGTTCTGGTGGCACCATCTGTTCTTGTGCGAAGGCTTACGGCCTTGTCCTGATGGCACCATCTGTCCTGGTGGCATCATCTGTCCTGGTGGCACCATCTGCCATTATGTGAAGGATTACGGCCTTGTGCAGGAGGAAGGCCTTTCGTGTCCAGTTGGTTTGGCTTGAAAGTAGAAAGGACCACTTGTATGCCTCTTGTGCAAATGATTCTGTTGTATGAAACACAACCTTGATGTAGTATCAATGTACCTTTCCTTTTAAATCAATGAAAGTTTATTTTCTGCTCAATTGATTTTTGCTTTGCCTTCATCTTGAATTCGGCTAGCGGAGCTAAACTTCATGCGAGGTTAAAAATAGGATTCCATCTGAAACAGAAACGAGCTTCCAGCGAAGCTAGCATATCTGCGAAGTTCGGCCTATGCCTTCAACGAAGCTAAGGCAATCCTGTTGGCGAAGTCATTGATGTATTGTGCGAAGTCCGCATTTGACTCGTGGCGAAGTTAGCCCTTAGTGGGGCTGAATCAGCGCTTTTCGGGAAGGCACTTTTGGCGCCGTTTCAAATTAATTCGAAACGGCGGCCTGTGCTTTTTACGAGGCGTCGTTTCAGGCACTCATTGGCCTATAAAAGTCCGATCGGGCTGAGAGAGAATGGATCACTTCTCTTTAAAAAATTTCAGAGAACTTTGACTCTTTTTTCTTCTTCTTCTTTCCTCTTCATTCAAGAGTTTAAGAACTTCCACAGTTCTTCAATGGCGCCCAAGAGACGAGCGGGAAAAGAAGTGGCAACTTCTGCAGCGGAGGGTCCTTCTCCTCCTCCGGTCATCGAACGACCAATCGCCGGTAAGGAACTTTCCCTTTCGATTAGAGACTGCCGTCTCTCTTTTAAAGCCGATGTCTGGCTGTCTTTGAATGAACCCAAAATGATCAATTATGATCTGTTATTTTTAGGGAATTCAGTTCCCTAAATTTCCCTTGCTTTCTTGAACGGGAACCTAAGAACTGAAGAGTTTTTCTTTGAGCTTCCAGGCGAAGCTATCCCTTAGGTTGTTTACAACAGGATGCGGAGCTGTCCTTTCAAACATGACTAAAAAGGACCTTAATGCCCTTAAAAAAAATGATTTTTGGACCAAAATATCCTCCTGACGAAGTTAGTCCTTAGGGCTGTATTACATTCTGTTTAAGCTTCTAAAGCGAAGCTAACACTTGGATATTTTCTTATATCCGACCTTTGTTGCGAAGTGCGGAATTAACTGCAACTGCGAGGCTAAGCTTCGGGGCGAAGCTATCGTCATGCTAGCTTCGCTCGGAGAGCGAAGCTATGCCATAGCGGAAATTGTGTTTTTGTTAAGGCCTTCGCTTGGCTGATGAACTAATCATAGTTTCTTTTTATTTCTACAGTGCATCACACTCCTGGTCCTTTGAACAATCTATTTGGGATGGCCAGGGGATTGGGCGGCAATGTCAGCCTGCAATTCCATGGGCAGGCTTCTCTATTTAGTGAGCGGAGCTCTCTCGTTCGAGATACGCTTATTTATGGCGGGAATCAACGCGCCACGAGGAGCATTCTGACTACGGCTTCCCTTGAAGATTTTGACCGTCGAACCTATAGGAAGCCTGACTTCATGTTCGGGGATGCCGCGCCAGACCCTGATCGCCAGTTGTTGGCCGGGGAGGGGCAATGGATTTTCCAGTTGGATGGCGAGAAATTCTATCTTCCGTCTAACAAGCGGCATTTTTCTTTGTCTTTCTTCCCATGCGTGACGCAGGCTCGGAAGATGTCGCGGGAAGTGAGCCGGAGTACCGACTCCGTCCATGTAGGGAAATTAATGCTTCAGTCTCCTGGTTATGCAAGAGCGGGGCCTCCTCGTTGCATTATAGGTCTACATCCTGTGAATGTATCGCGAGAGATCCCAGTGGGAGAAAATCCTGCGGTGGCGCTGACCTTTGGCAACCAATTATGCAAAGTTAATGGGAACTACCGAGCCACTGACTTCAGGACTCCAGGCTGGATTCACCCTCCGAAAGCATGGTGGAGGGATTTAACTGTATACATCCTCGCTCATTTCGAGAAGGATCTGGAGAGGCTAAACCTTCATGAGGCCGTCAGGGCGACCTGCTACGGCATTCAGATGAGCGTAGTGTGCTTCTATGCCATCTTCGAATTGTACTGCCCGGCTACAGGGACTTTCTTCACCCCTATGGCGAACTGGGTATGGCTCTGCATGAGATGTGAGAAGTCTCTGCTCTGCCCTTGGGATCTCTCCCATATCAAGAATACTTCCCGTACGAGGCGGAATTGGCTCTTCTGGAGAAGCAAGAGCCCGCCTTGTTTGAGACCTACCGGGAGTTAATGTGCCATTTGTACATTTGCTCAAGTATGCATGGAAGCAGTAAAGGAACTTCATGCAACTTGAAGAGTTGGGGGGATTATTTGTTCCCAAATATGGAGAAGACTCCTGAAGCGGCTCACTGTGGAGTTGCTGACGAAAACATCTTTAGCCGGATGCAAAAGCAT
Source organism: Agave tequilana (assembly GCA_038442645.1). Lineage (NCBI taxonomy): Eukaryota > Viridiplantae > Streptophyta > Magnoliopsida > Asparagales > Asparagaceae > Agave > Agave tequilana. The sequence continues at coordinate 79,774 of JAVJIF010032752.1, forward strand.
TCCCAAAGGGATCTAGTTGTGGAAGAAGACGACGGTCCCTATGAAAAAGGCGATGTTCTTCGAAGTTTCCATCACCAGGTTCGTCGGCCGATGTCCCGGAAGGCACTGCTGGCTGGTTTCTTGACAGTCTGGCTGAAGAGGTGTGTGGTACCGTCTTCGTCGGGTGACGTCATTCATCTGAATGTCCTGCTGCCTGCTGTTCGTCTAGTCCACGGTCGTTCTCTGGGACTTCTTCCTGCCATGGTGTGCTATATCCAGAGAGGCCTTCGCGCCTAAACGGAGGCTTTCTGTAGGCCGCCAACGACAAAACGTGGAAAGGGGACCATTTCGCCCCGCGACGGACCCAATCCCAGGATAGGTCTGCTGTACACTTATTTAATGGCGTGGTTCGCCCTGCACTGTCCCTCTTTGATTGAAGCTGAAGAGGACCCCCTGAAGGTGTTCGAATGGCGCTTCTCCGCCGATTCGAAGGATGTTCCTGGCAAAAGACTTACGTGGCTGAGGCCCGTAAATTGGTGCGTCGCTATGACGTCTATAGTCTTTTCCACTGCTTCCCCTATATTCGGGATGCAGGCTATGATAAGGAGTTCAAAGACGCAGGGGAAGGACAGTCATCCCTGAGCCGGGGAATTTTTGAGTGGTTGGTCAGCATTCGGCCCTCACATTTATTATACCGAAACGGGGATACCTGCTACTTGGAGCCTTATGTTCCAAGTCAGTTTGCTCGACAGTTTGGATATGACCAACTATACGTGGACAACCCAAATCTCAATCTGGCTTTCATGGGGAGCCTGATTCATGGAGCCCGTGCCTGGAGATTCTTCATTGCAGGCTGCACCGAGGTGCGGCTGCGTATGCCGTTGAGGACTCCTAACCTTCTATCGACCTTGAGCTTCTGCTAGTGGTATGCGACTTCCAACTCCACACCTCTCGGATTCACTGTTAACAATTGTGATGTGATGTTAATTTCTCAGCGGCTGAAGCGGAAGGTCTCTGAGAAAAGGGAAGGTAAGAGGGTTCACGTCCCGGGCATAGAAGAATTCGTTGCTGTCGATGACACGAAGCCTCGGATGCGGAAAGTCCTCGCTTCGAAGCGGAGGCAGGTGCCGAGACTCTTGCAGCCGGTTCTGACGTGATGGGGATAGCTTCCCCAAGACATGTAGAAGAAGCAGAGGAGAAGGATCCCGATGTTCCTCTTAAGCGCAAACGGACAGGTGGGTCTCGTAGGAAGCAGTTGGTGAAGAAGCCCCGTCGCCAAGCTCCTACGGTTGTTGTAGAGGCGAACCATCTGTGGCGGTTCCTCCTCTTGCCCCATTGCAGTTGAACCGTCAGTTGCTGAACCGGCGACTGGCGAAGTTGCCCCGGACCTGGGTAAAATTAGCTTCGTCCTTGTAATATACCTTATATGTGTTTTAGACAGCTCATCATTCGTTTTGTGTAACGCCCCGATCCGGCGGGTACGGAGACGTTACTGCGACGTATATACGCAGGTCAGAAATACCCTCACGTATATACGCTAAGCATCAGTACAGGCAAGAATCAGAGTACGGAAGCAAGTGGTGCATTATACATTCCAACCAATGAGTACAATTACGAAGTTATCACCAGAGGTGATCCAATATTACATGAATATTACATCACTGATATGCGCAATTGCGAGTTTACAAAGAGAAGTACAAGTATGAACAGTACACAGGCACTCCCGAGTTTACAAAAGGAAAACTCGAGAGGCACACAAGGGGGCCTGGGAGGATAGAGCTCCAGACGGTCTTCTGGGGATCCATGCTTCAGCTGCGCCACTCTGATCAGCAACTAGGGGAATCCACACGCTCCAAGCTCCATGACCTGGACATGAGGATCCAGGGGAGTCAGATGAAACTCCCCAGGCGAGTGGTGATACAAAAGCCAGATGGCGTGCTGAGATAAGTACAAGTGTATCGATAAAACCGAATCATAATCATGCATTGAAAACCGTGTCGTGAGCAGAAGCATGCAGGAGCAAATAAATATCAAACAGGAAGTACTCATGGTATGATAAGGAAGAACAAGAGACTGGTGGAATAGAACACGAGTGGTAAAGCAGGATGCAAGCAGGCATAATATAGTAATCATAAAACCGGAAATCCGAAGTAAAGTCCGATACAGGCAAATTCGATTGTACAGGTTTAGGTCACGGCTCCATGAGATTAGTACCTCGAAGGAATAATCCAAACAGGAAACCCTCATCTATATACCTTTACCTCATGTTACCGTAATCCAAGCGCGTACAACCTGAGTTACAGAACAGCACAACAAATGGTCATAACAGGAATACATAACAGGCATAACAGGAATCATAACAAGCATAACGGGAGTTCATAACAGGCATAACAGGATACATAGTTGGCATCTTTTATTATTATTACTCGTCTGACCCATATATCTAGGTATGTGTCCTGGTGTACATCTCAACACACATACATCCATATATAAGCAAGCCGAGGTTGTTAATGGAAGCTGATGAAGGACTGATAGCTCTTCTTATAGTAGTTCCCGTACGCCCGGGACCAGCCTGGGGGCCTTAAATACCCCTAACACGTATCTTCTGAGGGCCTGAAATCCCTCTAACACGAATCGTCAATATTTTATTCCATTACTATAAGCAAGGCATCATACCGGCATTCATCACTTCCTCCCATTCCCCGTGCAAGTTATCCTTTTTATGGCTTATCAATATTATCAGATTACGGGAATAACTGGTCATGACAGGAGATGTCCCTACAGATTCAAGAGGTGGCCCCCACAGATTCAAGAGGTGGCCCCCACCACGTATGTGATGTGGCACTTTGTTCCATGTGGCACTTTGCTCTGAGGGGGATGGATTCTAGAGGTGGCCCCCACAGATTCAAGAGGTGGCCCCCACCACGTATGTGGTGTGGCACTTTGCTCCGTGTGGCACTTAGTTCCATTCAGGATAACAGGTCACTGTATACAATACAGGATAACAAGGCAGGATTCCCGTAAACGTGATAATCACAAGGTCAAGTATATCATGCTGGGTGTCAAGTGATAGCATGACAGGATGATGATATTTGGCAAGAGACCAATCATGTCAAGAGATTGATATTAGGCCAGTGGCAAGTCATGTCATAACAAGGGGTCTTACCAAATAGTAGCATGTCTGGTGTCAGGTGATACAAACAGGTATTAAATAGTGGCATGTCAAGTGGTAACATATCAGGTAAATACATGGCATGTGATAGAGTAGTAGCTGAGCACAATCAAGCGGAGCTGAGCAAGCTGGAGGCACAGACAGCAAACAGTATTTAACACTGGAGCGTCTGGCGAGGTTACCGGGACGACTCGGTTGAAGTGCGAGTGGAAAATCCGGCAGCAACTCGCCTAGACGAATCTAGTGGTAAAATGCTGAACGCTAATCATGATAACCAGGCGGAGCTGAGAGACCTGACGGTCCCAATTACTTCCCTTTCGAGATAGTGAGTGACCGGAGGCTGAACTGAGAAACCTGACGGCCCCAATCACTTCCCTTTCGAGATAGTGAGAGACCGGAGGCAGAATGGCCCGGAGGCGGTGTTCTATCCTATTACAAGCATTCGTCACAGAGCAATACATGTCCAGTCATTGGCACTCGGCCATACACAGATACAGGGACTCAGCCCAATACATGATACATGAAAACATGGAGTAAAATACATGTCGGCCCGACAAAGCGGGGAAACCCAATGGAGGCGAGAGCGAGGACACTCGCCTAAATCACCGGAAAGCCGAAAAGTCTGGAATCCATGGAACTCGCGCACGCGCCATAATTATAATAATATATAAATATTTTTGGAGAGAGAAAGTGGGAAGGAGAGAGAAGGTGTTAGAAAAGTAGAGAGAGAAAAGGGAGAGAGAATGGAGACGCGGAAATATAGGCAGATGCGAAAAAATAGGCAGATGCGGGAAAATAGGCAGATGCGGAAAAGTAAGCAGACGCGGGAAAATAGGCAGACGCGGAAAAGTAAGCAGATGCGGAAAAATAGGCAGACGCGGAAAAGTAAGCAGGCGCGGGAAAATAGGCAGACGCGAAAAAATAGGCAGATGCGGGAAAATAGGCAGACGCGGAAAAATAGGCAGATGCGGGAAAATAGGCAGACGCGGGAAAGTAAGCAGATGCGGGTTTGCAATTGCCACCGGAATGATTACCGGAATAATCGTGAACGATTACCGGAATAATCACCGGAGATATTACCAACGAAGAGGAGCTCGGCCCCCAATCCTAAGGAGGTGGCCGGCCCTTGATGTAGTGAAGGGGTGGTGGTTGTGAAGATGATGATTTTGGTGGTGATGGAATTGTTGAAGAGGATGAGAGGAGGAGGAGAAATAGGTGTTGTGATGGAGAAGATGGTGGTGGTGAAGGTTAATTTGAGGAAGATGATGAAGAAGAAGAAGGTGGAGTTGGTGGTGGCTTTGAGGAGGAAGAAGATGGAGATTGAGGCGATGTTGGTGGAGATGGAGGAAAGGGGGGTATGGCCACCGGAGTTGGGGTCTCCTCGTCAGCGTCGTGGTGGCCGGAGGCGCCGGCGGTGGTGGTCGGTTGGGTGCTGGCCTCTCATGGAGAAAAGAAGAAGGAAGAAAAATGAGGAGAAGAGAAGAAGAAAAGAAAGAGAAAGAAAAGAAAAAGAAAAAGGAAAAAGGGGGGTGATGATGAGGGATGTGATTGATGAGAGAGGGGGTGTGGTGATGGGATGTGGCCCACATGGAGGGGAGTGGGCTGAAGTCAGTGGAAGAAAAGAAAAGGAAAGAAAGAGAAGAAAAGATAAGATTTGAAAAATAATAATATTATAATATGGTCGCGAAAAATCGACTGTCCCAGAAAAATCCCCAAAATACCCGGAGGTAGAAAACGTCATCCTGAGGACTAATACAAAATCGGTTTTTAGAAATAAAATCCCGTTTTAAAAATTAAAAATCCGGAAGCCAACCGCCGATACCGGTCTACACCGGGTCGGCCGGATTTTGATAAATTCTGAAAAGTCCCAGAAAATGTATTAAAGAATAAAATATGATTTTAAGAAGCAAAGTGAAAGCGGAATTCAGAAATTCAATCCCGATTGTAAACTAAAAATCCTGGAATCAACCAGCGACACTGGCCGATACCGAATCTGGTGGAATTCATAAATTCATAAAATCCTCAGAAAAAGTATTTAGATAGAAAATGTGATTTTAAAAAATAATGTAAAAAGACACTTCTAGTGATCCCAATCCATTTGTGAATTAAAAATCTGGGAATCGGTCAGCGGCACTGGTCGACACCGGTTTTGAAGATTTTCAATTTAATTCAGGAAAATTCCAGAAAATCATAGAAAATCTAAAATATTGGAAAACGATGTTTAAAACTGAAACCGGTCAAATCGGAATACCAGAATGTCCAAATCAAGCAATTCACTAGGATCGGGTTCTCGGTTCAGATCAGAGCTGACTCCGAGTCCGTGAATCCGGATCCAAGACAAAACAATCATATAAAGAATTCATAATACAAAACAAATACAGGAAGTAAATCGAAAAATACGATCGAAAAATCTGAATACGTAACTAAGTACGTATTCTGGGAGCGGGGTGTTATAATCCATCCACCTTACAAAAAATTGCGTCCTCGCAATTTCGATAAGGGGTAAATTGAACACCAAGGGGACAAGGGCGGAATTATACCAATTAAGATACGAGTCACTATAGGTAGGGCGGAATTATATCAATCAGAATATAGACATCATCTGCACTTCCGGCTGTATAAATCTCCAAACGATGCCAAATAATACTGATTGATTACACAACTTTGCAATAGAATTCCCGCTGTACTGCATACTTAATGTTGCTCCTCGAATGAGCCAGAATACTGAAGATAATGAAAACCCTGATAGTCTTGAGCATAATAAAGAAGACCGATAATTGAGAATTCTGAATACCAGGCATCGATCACTCTGAAAGATATAACCGAGAATATAGAATACCCGTAGAGAATCCTGACTACTGACTTCTGAAAGATAACCCGATCAGGATCAATCCAGAGAATACCGAGCTTCATAGAGTTGGCCGAAGAGATCATATCATAGCTTCACTCAGAACTAGCCGCTACCTCTCTAGTATATCCATATCTTAAGTTGGTATAAAGGCTTCGAAAAATCAAAACAGGTGAAGGATGGAAGAGATTAGGAATCAAAGGAAAGATGATCAAGAAAAATAGATAACTCTGTACTTGTAGTTGGACTGTATAACCAGGACTCATGCATTCCAGTTGCAAATTTCTTTACCATTAATTTGCCATCTGGACGTACTGAGGATGTAGAGCCTAGGCTCTGATACCACCCTGTGACGCCCCGATCCGGCGGGTACGGAGACGTTACTGCGACGTATATACGCAGGTCAGAAATACCCTCACGTATATACACTAAGCATCAGTACAGGCAAGAATCAGAGTACGGAAGCAAGTGGTGCATTATACATTCCAACCAATGAGTACAATTATGAAGTTATCACCAGAGGTGATCCAATATTACATGAATATTACATCACTGATATGCGCAATTGCGAGTTTACAAAGAGAAGTACAAGTATGAGCAGTACACAGGCACTCCAGAGTTTACAAAAGGAAACTCGAGAGGCACACAAGGGGGCCTGGGAGGATAGAGCTCCAGACGGTCTTCTGGGGATCCATGCTTCAGCTGCGCCACTCTGATCAGCAACTAGGGGAATCCACACGCTCCAAGCTCCATGACCTGGACATGAGGATCCAGGGGAGTCAGATGAAACTCCCCAGGCGAGTGGTGATACAAAAGCCAGATGGCGTGCTGAGATAAGTACAAGTGTATCGATAAAACCGAATCATAATCATGCATTGAAAACCGTGTCGTGAGCAGAAGCATGCAGGAGAAAATAAATATCAAACAGGAAGTACTCATGGTATGATAAGGGAAGAACAAGAGACTGGTGGAATAGAACACGAGTGGTAAAGCAGGATGCAAGCAGGCATAATATAGTAATCATAAAACCGGAAATCCGAAGTAAAGTCCGATACAGGCAAATTCGATTGTACAGGTTTAGGTCACGGCTCCATGAGATTAGTACCTCGAAGGAATAATCCAAACAAGGAAACCCTCATCTATATACCTTTACCTCATGTTACCGTAATCCAAGCGCGTACAACCTGAGTTACAGAACAGCACAACAAATGGTCATAACAGGAATACATAACAGGCATAACAGGAATCATAACAAGCATAACGGGAGTTCATAACAGGCATAACAGGATACATAGTTGGCATCTTTTATTATTATTACTCGTCTGACCCATATATCTAGGTATGTGTCCTGGTGTACATCTCAACACACATACATCCATATATAAGCAAGCCGAGGTTGTTAATGGAAGCTGATGAAGGACTGATAGCTCTTCTTATAGTAGTTCCCGTACGCCCGGGACCAGCCTGGGGGCCTTAAATCCCCCTAACACGTATCTTCTGAGGGCCTGAAATCCCTCTAACACGAATCGTCAATATTTTATTCCATTACTATAAGCAAGGCATCATACCGGCATTCATCACTTCCTCTCATTCCCCGTGCAAGTTATCCTTTTTATGGCTTATCAATATTATCAGATTACGGGAATAACTGGTCATGACAGGAGATGGCCCTACAGATTCAAGAGGTGGCCCCCACAGATTCAAGAGGTGGCCCCCACCACGTATGTGATGTGGCACTTTGTTCCATGTGGCACTTTGCTCTGAGGGGGATGGATTCTAGAGGTGGCCCCCACAGATTCAAGAGGTGGCCCCCACCACGTATGTGGTGTGGCACTTTGCTCCGTGTGGCACTTAGTTCCATTCAGGATAACAGGTCACTGTATACAATACAGGATAACAAGGCAGGATTCCCGTAAACGTGATAATCACAAAGTCAAGTATATCATGCTGGGTGTCAAGTGATAGCATGACAGGATGATGATATTTGGCAAGAGACCAATCATGTCAAGAGATTGATATTAGGCCAGTGGCAAGTCATGTCATAACAAGGGGTCTTACCAAATAGTAGCATGTCTGGTGTCAGGTGATACAAACAGGTATTAAATAGTGGCATGTCAAGTGGTAACATATCAGGTAAATACATGGCATGTGATAGAGTAATAGCTGAGCACAATCAAGCGGAGCTGAGCAAGCTGGAGGCACAGACAGCAAACAGTATTTAACACTGGAGCGTCTGGCGAGGTTACCGGGATGAGTCGGTTGAAGTGCGAGTGGAAAATCCGGCAGCAACTCGCCTAGACGAATCTAGTGGTAAAGTGCTGAACGCTAATCATGATAAGCAGGCGGAGCTGAGAGACCTGACGGTCCCAATTACTTCCCTTTCGAGATAGTGAGTGACCGGAGGCTGAACTGAGAAACCTGACGGCCCCAATCACTTCCCTTTCGAGATAGTGAGAGACCGGAGGCAGAATGGCCCGGAGGCGGTGTTCTATCCTATTACAAGCATTCATCACAGAGCAATACATGTCCAGTCATTGGCACTCGGCCATACACAGATACAGGGACTCAGCCCAATACATGATACATGAAAACATGGAGTAAAATACATGTCGGCCCGACAAAGCGGGGAAACCCAAATGGAGGCGAGAGCGAGGACACTCGCCTAAATCACCGGAAAGCTGAAAAGTCTGGAATCCATGGAACTCGCGCACGCGCCATAATTATAATAATATATAAATATTTTTGGAGAGAGAAAGTGGGAAGGAGAGAGAAGGTGTTAGAAAAGTAGAGAGAGAAAAGGGAGAGAGAATGGAGACGCGGAAATATAGGCAGATGCGAAAAAATAGGCAGATGCGGGAAAATAGGCAGATGCGAAAAAGTAAGCAGACGCGGGGAAATAGGCAGACGCGGAAAAGTAAGCAGATGCGGGAAAATAGGCAGACGCGGAAAAGTAAGCAGACGCGGGAAAATAGGCAGACGCGGAAAAATAGGCAGATGCGGGAAAATAGGCAGACGCGGAAAAATAGGTAGATGCGGAAAAATAGGCAGACGCGGGAAAGTAAGCAGATGCGGGTTTGCAATTGCCACCGGAATGATTACCGGAATAATCGTGAACGATTACCGGAATAATCACCGGAGATATTACCAACGAAGAGGAGCTCGGCCCCCAATCCTAAGGAGGTGGCCGGCCCTTGATGTAGTGAAGGGGTGGTGGTTGTGAAGATGATGATTTTGGTGGTGATGGAATTGTTGAAGAGGATGAGAGGAGGAGGAGAAATAGGTGTTGTGGTGGAGAAGATGGTGGTGGTGAAGGTTAATTTGAGGAAGATGATGAAGAAGAAGAAGGTGGAGTTGGTGGTGGCTTTGAGGAGGAAGAAGATGGAGATTGAGGTGATGTTGGTGGAGATGGAGGAAAGGGGGGTATGGCCGCCGGAGTTGGGGTCTCCTCGTCGGTGTCGTGGTGGCCGGAGGCGCCGGCGGTGGTGGTCGGTTGGGTGCTGGCCTCTCATGGAGAAAAGAAGAAGGAAGAAAAATGAGGAGAAGAGAAGAAGAAAAGAAAGAGAAAGAAAAGAAAAAGAAAAAGGAAAAAGGGGGGTGATGATGAGGGATGTGATTGATGAGAGAGGGGGGTGTGGTGATGGGATGTGGCCCACGTGGAGGGGAGTGGGCTGAAGTCAGTGGAAGAAAAGAAAAGGAAAGAAAGAGAAGAAAAGATAAGATTTGAAAAATAATAATATTATAATATGGTCGCGAAAAATCGACTGTCCCAGAAAAATCCCCAAAAATACCCGGAGGTAGAAAACGTCATCCTGAGGACTAATACGAAATCAGTTTTTAGAAATAAAATCCCGTTTTCAAATTAAAAATCCGGAAGCCAACCGCCGATACCGGTCTACACCGGGTCGGCCGGATTTTGATAAATTCCGAAAAGTCCCAGAAAATGTATTAAAAATAAAATATGATTTTAAGAAGCAAAGTGAAAGCGGAATTCAGAAATTCAATCCCGATTGTAAACTAAAAATCCTGGAATCAACCAGCGACACTGGCCGATACCGAATCTGGTGGAATTCATAAATTCATAAAATCCTTAGAAAAAGTATTTAGATAGAAAATGTGATTTTAAGAAATAATGTAAAAAGACACTTCTAGTGATCCCAATCCGTTTGTGAATTAAAAATCCGGGAATCGGTCAGCGGCACTGGTCGACACCGGTTTTGAAGATTTTCAATTTAATTCAGGAAAATTTCAGAAAATCATAGAAAATCTAAAATATTGGAAAACGATATTTAAAACTGAAACCGGTCAAATCGAAATACCAGAATGTCCAAATCAAGCAATTCACTAGGATCGGGTTCTCGGTTCAGATCAGAGCTGACTCCGAGTCCGTGAATCCGGATCCAAGACAAAACAATCATATAAAGAATTCATAATACAAAACAAATACAGGAAGTAAATCGAAAAATACGATCAAAAAATCTGAATACGCAACTAAGTACGTATTCTGGGAGCGGGGTGTTACATTTTGTGATGCAGGAACTGAGGCAGTGACAAGCCCGAGAGCTGGGGCCGTCGAAGAACAAGGGGAACATTATGATCCCCTGTTCACTTATAAAGAGGGATGAGGCTGGCTATTTTGCCGTCTTAGAAGAATCCGGAGGCAATGCACCTGACGTTGGTCCTTCGGGCGCCGGGACTTCGAAGGGAAGTTCCGAAACTTCTAGCTCCCTTGGGTGGACCATGGAGGGTTCGGCGAGCGAAGGTGAGCCGGCTGTCCGTGTTGACTCTGCCAAAGATTTTCCAATGGAGCCCGTAGAGACTGATGTGGCCGCCAAGACGATTGAGGCGACATCATCTTTTGGTATTGGTTTGGCTTTTTCACTTTTACTATTTGTTGTGTCCTGCCTAAACACAATCTTGTTGCAGGTGTCCGCCTCTGGGTGCGTCAACTTCAAGGGAGCCAATCGATCTTCCCGAGGGGTCCAGGGGTGACATGAGCACTTCGACCGCGGCGGATGCTGCTGTGTTGGATGTTTTGTATGGTGACTTGCCCCCTTATCGACCTGAGCCAGCCAGAGGAACAGAGGTTGAAGGGGCGGTAGTCACGGAGGCAACTTCACTCCCAACTATATCAATAAGTGAGGTGCCATCAGTTTTGACAGGTGCGGAGTTGAGGGTGATTATAAGTCCTACTTCCCCAATGCTGGAGGTTGAGCCTGCTATCCAGGAAATGGTCACTAGTCCTACCTCGATTGTGGCTAGTGTACTGGTTTCAATGAGGACTCCGCCAAGATCACCGATAACCTGCCATGCTGCTGCAGCCAGTGTTCCCACTGTTCCTTCCACGGTAATGTCAACAAGGCCGGTGGAATCTTCTGAGGCTGCCCGTCTGCCAGGAGTGGTAATTGCTAAAATAAATGAAACAACCAATGAGTTTAAGAATGTACCGTGTAGCTTGTGGCTAACGGGTCGTGTCCACAAGGAGGGATGCGATGGAAGCTTTTCGATGAGTCGTTTTAAAAACAAGGAATTTGTGTTCGTTTTTTAGGAAAAAGAGAATGTAAGGAAAAGAGATGAAAAAGAGAAATTTCAACTTTCAGAAAAGGATTTGGAGGAGGTGATTTTTAAAAAGCTTTAAGAGTTGTGATGTTGTTTTATAATAAGAAATCAAATCTGGGCTCACTATCTTCCTACTCAATTGTTCATTCTTCTCTAAAGTATTAAGTCCCTCAAGTTATCATTTGCAAACTTAAAGTTGCCTTTTTTTAGAAAGCTTTAAGTAAAGCACATAAGATGCAGAAGGTTTGAGTCCTTTTTCTTCAAGAAAGAGTTGGAATCGGATATTAAAACATAAAGCGCGAAGAAGCAAGAATGAATTAAAAACGATTCACAAGAAGTTCAAGAAAGAATGGTGAATTCAACTATCCATACCCATCCTCATGTGCCTTCAAGAACACTTTCAAAAAGAAAGGCTTTTAAGGGAGGCATTCATATGAGTCATCGGGACTTTTTCTTTTAAAAACAGAAGAGAAGAAAACAAAAGAGAGTCGATAGCTAGCCCAGAAACCTTTTAGTTATCCATGAAAAACAACAAAGCAAACATAAATTTGCACAACATACCGAAACACGAGTGGAAGAAAAGGAGGCTTGCTTCTTGTATTGCTGTCACTTCAATCTTCGATTACAAGCTCTCTGTCCTCTCTCTCACAAGTTTTTAGACTGAACTACAAAGTAAACAATGAAATTACAACTTGAGTTCTAGCTAACAAAGAACCTAGATCCTAAGATAATAAAAGCAAAATTTAATCCTAGTCTTCGCTGCTTTTTTCTCTGATAAAAGAGGTATTTATAGCCAAAAACCAACGAATCAGGATCCCGAGAACGTTGGGGGAGCAAACGCTCCCCCAACTGAAATCAGTTGGCCGCGAAAACGCGGCTTGGGCCGCATTTCCGCGGCCCTGGTGTGGCCAGGTGGCCACACCAAAAGGGAGCAGCTCCCTGGTTTCCTGTTTAGCTCGTATCTCCTGCTGGTTTTCTTGTTGCAGCTTCAACCGCTGACTGAATCAGCTTTTGATTTTCTGGCTTTGATTCCTCGATTCAAGGAGGGTTTTTCTCAACCCTTGATATGCCAAGATACAGCCCAGATTTCTCCACTTCGAATTTATTCTGAATTAATTCAGAATAAAGTAGGTTTTTGGCTTGTTCCTCATTTATTTCTTTGAGCATTTGGGCCTACATTTAGCAAAGAAAAAAGACACTTATTAATATCATTTATTAGCAAACAAGTGTGGTAAAGTGACAACATAAATGCAATGTATGTGACAAATCACACCCCCACACTTATCTTTTGCTCGCCCTCGAGCAAAACATTAGACTAACTCGAATCGATTATTAGACCACTTTCGCAGGTCACTCGATTGCACTGAGCATGTGCAACAAGCCGTTAAACCTCTAGGTCACCCCTAGATGACGAGTTTTGTCTCGTGAGAGTTTTCAGCAGATTACACCCACAAAATCCAAAAGGAAGAGAAAATGTTAGTATTTTCGAAAAGCATTTTTTTAATATATATTTTGAAGGAGAAAATATTTGAAGTATATTTGTGAGATCTTAAGTAATCTATAAGTTATAGGAATATCAAATTTTTCATTCCTAAACTTAGTCTCCATTCAAAAACATGTCATTAATTAAAGTAAGGAGTCAAATTGTTCTTCTCATCTAGTCTATTAATTTACCCTGATTCGTATGCACCATCGTGACTGTGAAGTTTACTAAAGGTTCTTCAACATTAACTCCTATGCCTCATATTTATTTTTGTGAACTTATTTCCTCAATTTCATTAGGCTTTCTAATCTGCCCATGTAACGAGCTTTCAGTCGGTGACACCCAAACCAGACGGTTTTAGGGCACCAGGTGAGAAAACACCCCTAAGGATCTAAACACCCGAGCAGATAAGGCCACGAAACCAAGGTTTTTATTTATACTATGTAACCCTTTTAGGCGTGAATACTTATGCTTCATGAGGCATAAATACCCAGCTTAATCAGAGGATACACATTATTTATACGAGGTACCCCTTTTAGGCGTGAATACTTATGCTTCATGAGGCATAAATACCCAGCTTAATCAGAGAATACTTTTTTTTTCTTTTCAAACTTGTCTAATTATCTTTTGCATAAATACTAAGGCTTGCTTAGGCCAAAGTACCTAGCTACTCAATAATTAGACTTGTTTTTTTTATAAGGCATAAGAGTCTCTGTTTTCAAACCCTAAGTGTGTAAGTGTACTTTGTGTGCATATGTCATTAAGGTAAATATCAAGACTAAATTACTTTCCCAAATTTCTTCCTGACCCTAAAAATCAAACAAGTTATTTTATTTCGACCAAGTGTAAGAAATCCTAATTATGATTCTCCTATTCCTTAAAATTGACTTAAATTCTTACAAAAAATATATCAAAATATTGTCTACCCTTTATTTTATATATATATATATATATTTTTTTATATATATCAAAAAATATATATATTTTTTATTAGCCATGTTAGAACCCTCCCCCATACTTATCTCATACATTGTCCCCAATGTATGAAAGAAATGTATAAGTGCATGAAATAAAATGGAAAGGAGGAAAGTTACTGATACACTGGGTCAAAAAGACCCATTACCGTTTCATCTACCGGCACCGATTCCAAGAAAGGTTTAAGGCGTTGACCATTTACCTTAAAGTCATTTCCATTTTGGGGTCACTGATCTCAACTGCACCATGTGAAAACACGGTTTTTACAACGAATGGCCCAGTCCATCGTGATTTCAATTTTCCTGGAAAAAGATGAAGCCTAGAATTGTAGAGTAAGACTTTTTGACCAGGGACAAAGGTTTTTCTTATGATGTGTTTGTCATGAAAAATCTTCACTCTATCTTTAGTGATCCTAGCATTTTCATAGGCCTCATTTCTCAATTCCTCCAATTCGAAAATTTGTAATTTCCGAAGATCACCGGCCTTAGTCAAATCGAAATTCAACTGCTTGATTGCCCATAAGGCTCGGTGCTCTAACTCAACGGGCAAGTGACAAGGTTTGCCATAGACTAACCTATAGGGAGACATTCCTAAAATCGTCTTGAAAGCGGTCCTGTAGGCCCATAGAGCATCTACAAGTTTTAAGGACCAATCTTTCCGGTTTTGGTTCACAGTTTTCTCCAATATAAGTTTGACTTGTCTATTTGAAACCTCAACTTGCCCACTAGTTTGAGGATGATATGGTGTGGACAACTTGTGAGTTATGGCATACTTTCGCATAAGGGCTTCAAAAGATCTATTGCAAAAGTGGGTGCCATTATCACTAATGATAGCATGAGGGGTTCCGAAGCGGGAAAAAATGTTCTCTCTCAAAAATTTTATGACAACTTTGTTATCATTAGTTTTACAAGGAATGGCTTCTACCCATTTGGACACGTAGTCCACAGCAACCAATATGTATTGGTTCCCAAATGAGTTAGGAAATGGACCCATAAAGTCGATGCCCCAAACATCAAAGAGTTCTATTTCTAGAATTGGGTTGAGGGGCATCATATTTTGATATGAGATCCTACCTACCATTTGGCATCTAGGGCACGTCTTGCAATATTCATAGGCATCCTTGAACAGAGTGGGCCAATAAAACCCACTTTGTAACTCCTTTTCAGCTGTCTTGCGGGGACCAAAGTGTCCACCGCATGCAAGTTCGTGACAAAAGGACAGAACACTCCTAACCTCCTCACCGGGAATGCATTTCCTAATGATTTGATCGGA
This sequence comes from Agave tequilana, assembly GCA_038442645.1. Lineage (NCBI taxonomy): Eukaryota > Viridiplantae > Streptophyta > Magnoliopsida > Asparagales > Asparagaceae > Agave > Agave tequilana. The sequence continues at coordinate 95,059 of JAVJIF010032752.1, forward strand.
ACAGTACTTGAAAAGATACGGTTCCTCCTAAAAGAAATACCAGACTTGGGATAAGAACCGGTAAACATCATTCTTGGACCAATGAGACGGAGTTTGGTTTGTGACTAAGTAGTTCACTATATCAGCAAACCAAGGTTCCCTAGAGATAGCTAAGAGATGTTCATCAGGAAAATCCTCATTGATGGGTAATTCGTTGCATGGAGAATTGGGAATTCGTGAGAGGTGGTCAGCAACGACATTTTCTACGCCTTTCTTGTCTCGAATTTCGAGATAAAATTCTTGAAGAAGGAGATCCAACGAATGAGTCGGGCCTTGGCATCCTTCTTCATCATGAGGTACCTAAGCGCAGAATGATCGGTAAAAACGGTGGTTTTGGACCCTAGTAGGTAGGGACGAAACTTCTTTAAGGCAAACACTACTGCCAAGAATTCCTTCTCGGTTGTAGTGTAGTTCAGTTGAGCGTCATTGAGAGTCCTACTAGAGTAGTAGATCACATGCTGCTTGTTATCAATACGTTGTCCTAGGACAGCGCCTATGGCAAAATCAGAAGCATCGCACATAATCTCAAACGGCTTAGACCAATCCGGTGCAGATATGATTGGTACAGAAATCAGCTCACTCTTAAGCTTTTCCCAAGAATTTATGTATTCAACATCGAAAGTGAAGGACACATCCTTAGCTAACAGATTAGTCAAGGGCCTAGCAATTTTGCTAAAATCCTTGATAAATCTCCGGTAGAATCCAGCATGTCCTAAGAAGGATCTAATGTCCTTAGCGCATTTGGGCATGGGAAGCTTAGCAATATCCTCGATTTTGGCTCTATCCACATCAATTCCTTTCTTGGATATTTCATGACCCAAGACAATTCCATGTTTCACCATAAAGTGGCATTTCTCCCAGTTCAGTGTCAAATATTTTTCAGCACAACGTTGGAGGACGAGTTCTAGATGATGGAAACATTGAGTGAATGAATCTCCGTAGATGGAGAAATCATCCATGAAGATTTCTAAGAAGCGCTCTACCATATCAGAGAAAAGACTCAACATGCAACGTTGAAACGTTGCTGGGGCATTGCATAAGCCGAAGAGCATTCGACGATAAGCAAATGTCCCAAATGGACAGGTAAACGTAGTCTTTTCTTGGTCCTCAGGAGCGATAGGGATCTGGTTATAGCCCGAGTAACCGTCTAAGAAGCAGTAGTACTCGTGACCCGCCAAACGTTCAAGCATCTGATCAATGAAGGGAAGTGGAAAATGGTCCTTACGAGTTGCAGCATTCAGTTTCCTATAGTCAATGCAAACTCGAATCTTCGTGGAAGTCGAGTTTGAACCAACTCTTTGTTCTCGTTTTTCACTATGGTGAAACCAGATTTCTTTGGGACCGCGTGGACAGGACTGACCCATTGGCTATCCGAAATGAGATAAATTATCCCATTGTCTAAGAGTTTTATGATTTCAGCAAGAACAGCCTCTTGCATTATAGGGTTTAACCTACGCTGCGGGTCTCTCTTGGGTGTGGCGTCTTCATTGAGATGGATGCGGTGTTGAACGATGGTTGGACTTAATCCCTTAATATCAGTCATAGTCCACCCGATGGCTTCCTTATGTTTTCTTAGAATATCTTTCAAATCTTTTTCTTCCCCGTCATTTAAATGAGAGGCAATGATGACGGGAAAGGTCTCTTGTTTGCCTAGATAGGCGTACTTAAGATGCGCAGGAAGGGCTTTCAATTCTAAGGAAGAGGCAGGCTCACTAGAAGGACTAGTCAAATCTGTTGGCTCCATTGTAGGTGAAATTGGGCTTGAAGCCCAATTCACAGCAGAATCTACCACCTGATCGAGATTAAAATCATCAGACTCTAACTCGAAGTCAATCTCCATTTCTGATTCCAATTCTTCCCCGTGTTCACTTGTCAAGTTCTCAATTTGGTTTACTTCAAAAGTTTTGTCCTCGATGTCACGGGGTTGTTTTCCTAGATAGAAGACATTGACTTCTCTAGTCATGTCTCCAAAGGTTAACCTCATAGACCCATTCCTGCAATTGATGATGGCATTAGCAGTGGTAAGGAATGGTCGACCTAGGATGACCGGAGTTTAAGCCCTACGATTGGAGTTGGACACAAGTTGTGTCCCCAAAACTATGAAATCGACAGGGTATATGAACTCTCCTACCCGGATCAGGACATCTTTAATTTCTCCTTTTGGAACTTTAACAGAACGGTCAGCCAGTTGGATGGTGACTCGAGTTGGACTAAAGTCACCCAACCCGAGTTGTTGATAAACAGAGAATGGAAGCAAGTTGATACTCGCTCCCAAGTCAAGAAGTGCACGACTAATCTCGGCTTGTCCTATTGTGCAGGCAATGGTGGGGCTACCTGGATCTTTGTACTTAACAGGGATAGGACCCGAAAATAGCTCACTAATATTAGTGGCTAAGAAGACTTTCTTAGGAACATTAGTCTTTCTCTTCTTGGTGCACATGTCCTTAAGAAACTTAGCATAGGAAGGAACTTGTTGGATGGCATCAAGAAGTGGCACATTTATCTTCACTTGGTTAAACATCTCGATTATCTTGTCCATGTGCGGGTTTTGCTTGTTGTTTTCAGCCTATTCGGAAATGGTACTATAGGCTGGTGCACCTGGCTGGCTGACTTGTCTTTTTCAGACTCGTCCGACTTGGAAGAAATTGGATTGGATGAGGTGGAAGCTTGATTGTGGTTGTGCTGAATAGGATTGGTGGGTGTTGACACTTGATTATCAACTTTCTTTCCTGACCTCAATGTATGCACAGCATTACATTGATTGAATGAAGGATCCTCAGCCAGATGAGCTTGTTGGGAATTCCTCGGATTGGTGATTGGCTGACTAGGCAGGGTACCCTTTTGTCTCTCATTCTGTGGGTTGGCTAATTGACTCATTTGAACTTCTAGCCTCTGAATGATTTGCATGAGAGAGTCTTAGTTTTTCATATATCTCTCCATGTTTCTCTCAAAGTCAGTCATTCTTCTTTCCAATTGAGGATTCTGGAAGGAGGATTGTGGAGCTTGGTTAGGAAAGTTCTGTTGATAATTTGGAAAGCTTGGTGGATGGTTGGGAGAATTATTATGGAAATTGGAGAAGTTGGGTTGATGATTGGAATAATTGTTACCATGATGGAAGTGGTTAGCATGATTGGATCGTGAATGGTCATTGTTGTTCTGGCTCCATGAGAAATTAGGGTGATTTCTCCAGCCGGGATTGTACGTTGGTGCGTAAGGATTGTTGTTTGGCCTTGAAAAAGCCGCATTCATCGGTTCGTGATAGGATTGCTGAGCCTGAAACACTGGGCAATCCTCGAATCCATGGTTCATGGCTTGACAGTAAGTGCAACCCGGGGGTGAAAATTGGTTCGGGCTGACTTGATTGACTGGACTTGGTTCTTTCGTCTCTAGAGCTTCCAGTCTTCTAGCTAAATTAGCTAACTTAGCCTCATTAGCGATGGACGATTCTATGGAGTGGAGACCTCCTTTTGAAGAGATGGAGTTTGGATTCTTAGGGCCTCACTCGCAGATTCCCATTGGATGGTTTTCTCCGCTAAACTTTCATACAAATCCCATCCCTCATCTTCATCTTTCTACAAGAAACCCCCTTGGCACATACTTTCTAAGAAGGTTTTGGTGGAATAGTCTAAACCGTCATAGAGAATTTGGCATTGTCGCCATTTCTCTATTCCATGATGTGGACATTGGACAAGGAGGTCCTTAAAGCGTTCAAAGTACCTCCAGAACGGTTCACTAGGCTCTTGCTTAAATTGCATGATCGTCTTCCTAATGAGAGCGTTTTATGGATAGGATAGAATTTCTTCAAGAAGACCTTGATGAAACCATCCCAAGATGTGATGGAACCGGCTGCTAAGCTGTAGAGTCACTTTTTTGCTAGGTCCTTAAGTGCAAACGGGATAAATCTCAACCTAATAGCATCGTCTACAAGGTGTGGGATTTTCATCATAAGACATACTTCCTCAAATTCTCTTATGAAGAAGTAGGCATCTTCGGACTCTAGACCATGAAATTTGGGGAGTGTGTTGATGAATTGAGGCTTGAGCTCGAAATTGTATTCACCAACCGATGGAAGTGAAATGCACGATGGAAGTGAGGTCCTAATCGGGTAGAACCTATCCTGCAGTGATGTGGATTGAGCCATTACCGGATCTGGTCTTGGTTCAAACTTGGGTGGTGATGTGTTTCTAGTCAACCTAGATGAATTGGGGTCTCTTGACCACACTTGCATACACAATCACAATCACAATCACAACAAGTTCAACAGTAGTCAACAATAAAAATCAACCAAACCTAGTCTAAGGTATTCTTGACCTAGACAACTCCTAACTGGTTGATTGTCCACAAGAGGTAGAATGTAGACCTTGACCACAAGCTAATCAGCCAGGTCAGGCAAGATTGGTGGGAGGTTTTCTGTCAAAAGACGTTCCTTAATTAAGTAACCACCAATCTTCGGGCTTTCGGCCCTCAATCCCTTTCCTTGACACTGATTTTACAGGAGTCAATTTCCAACACTTTTCCTCTTTAGGATAATCTCCTATTGAGTTCGAGATGTCCCTAAGGCCAACGTCTATCAAATTTTAATTAGGCTTAGGTTGTGCGTGCTTGGAGATGGTTTGTGGGCTAAGGAAGGGTAATGACTTCCCCACCTTATCTTGATTTGGGTTTTGCCCTTAGAATTGATTCGTGCAAGTGTGCAAGATATAGGAAAGTAGCATTCAAAAGCAAAATCACCCAAGAATGTTTCCTAAACTATATGCTATGCATACATACCTTATCTCCAGCTCTCTTCAACAGTAATTGTAAAATAAACGTAATTAGACAAATGCCTAAAATGCAAGTCTAAACGTTTTTTAAGCAATTCACAATCACTCAAATTACTGTTGGATTAAAACAGGGATGGTGATAACAAAACTAGCACAAATATGACATAAAAAACTGAAATTTTTGCAAGCAATATGTCCTGCAAAACAAAGTTTTTAGTAGTCCCAAAAAAATTTCAGATTTACAAAGCAATTTCTTGAAATTCTGTTTCCTACTTTCGAGAGTAGGGGCACAGAATTTTCAAGTCTTCTTGGCAAAGCTTGAATGCTAGATCTTGATCTTCGAGTCCCTGAAACAAACACAAAAAAGTTGTTAAAACAACTACACTGTTCCCTCCCCGGCAACGGCGCCAAAAATTGATTGCTAAAATAAATGAAACAACCAATGAGTTTAAGAATGTACCGTGTAGCTTGTGGCTAACGGGTCGTGTCCACAAGGAGGGATGCGATGGAAGCTTTCGATGAGTCGTTTTAAAAACAAGGAATTTGTGTTCGTTTTTTAGGAAAAAGAGAATGTAAGGAAAAGAGATGAAAAGAGAAATTTCAACTTTCAGAAAAGGATTTGGAGGAGGTGATTTTTAAAAAGCTTTAAGAGTTGTGATGTTGTTTTATAATAAGAAATCAAATCTGGGCTCACTATCTTCCTACTCAATTGTTCATTCTTCTCTTAAAGTATTAATTCCCTCAAGTTACCATCTGCAAAACTTAAAGTTGCCTTTTTTTAGAAAGCTTTAAGTAAAGCACATAAGATGCAGAAGGTTTGAGTCCTTTTTCTTCAAGAAAGAGTTGGAATCGGATATTAAAATATAAAGCACGAAGAAGCAAGAATGAATTAAAAATGATTCACAAGAAGTTTAAGAAAGAATGGTGAATTCAACTATCCATACCCATCCTCATGTGCCTTCAAGAACACTTTCAAAAAGAAAGGCTTTTAAGGGAGGCATTCATATGAGTCATCGGGACTTTTTCTTTTAAAACAGAAGAGAAGAAAACAAAAGAGAGTCGATAGCTAGCCCAGAAACCTTTTAGTTATCCATGGAAAACAACAAAGCAAACATAAATTTGCACAACATACCGAAACACGAGTGGAAGAAAAGGAGGCTTGCTTCTTGTATTGCTGTCACTTCAATCTTCGATTACAAGCTCTCTGTCCTCTCTCTCACAAGTTTTTAGACTGAACTACAAAGTAAACAATGAAATTACAACTTGAGTTCTATCTAACAAAGAACCTAGATCCTAAGATAATAAAAGCAAAATTTAATCCTAGTCTTCGCTGCTTTTTTCTCTGATAAAAGAGGTATTTATAGCCAAAAATCAAAGAATCAGGATCCCGAGAACGTTGGGGGAGCAAACGCTCCCCCAACTGAAATCAGTTGGCCGCAGAAACGCGGCTTGGGCCGCGTTTTCGCGGCCCTGGTGTGGCCAGGTGGCCACACCAAAAGGGGGCAGCTCCCTGGTTTCCTGTTTAGCTCGTATCTCCTACTGGTTTTCTTGTTGCGGCTTCAACTGCTGACTGAATCAGCTTTTGATTTTCTGCCTTCGATTCCTCGATTCAAGGAGGGTTTTTCTCAACCCCTTGATATGCCAAGATATAGCCCAGATTTCTCCACTTCGAATTTATTCTGAATTAATTCAGAATAAAGTGGGCTTTTGGGCTTGTTCCTCATTTATTTCTTTGAGCATTTGGGCCTACATTTAGCAAAGAAAAAAGATACTTATTAATATCATTTATTAGCAAACAAGTGTGGTAAAGTGACAACATAAATGCAATGTATGTGACAAATCAAGTGGCCGAGGCTGAAAATGAATTTGTAGCTGAGATAGTCGACAGCTTTTATAAGGGCTTGAAGCGATCCATCGATCTGGTCTTGAAAGGCTCGACTATGTCATTTTCTACATTAAAGTGGTCCTCTCCCGCAGTATTGAGAGTATCCGGGACTTCAGAGGGGATAATCAGGCCACTGCATTAGAGCTTCTGGTAGACCAATTTGAGAGGGATATAGAGGAATGGTGCCGTCTCGGCCGTTCGGACCTGGAGTCTTCGGTTGACGAGCAGCTTGCGCACCTTGTCGCTCAAATGCGTGAAGCCCACCTTGCTGCTCAGGAAGCTGCTAAGGCCATTTCTTCGGACTTGAAATCCTTAGATACAAGGCAAGTAGAGCTTGGGGACGCCATAGATGCTTCTAACAGTGCTCTTCTTGACGCTGAAGACAAAATCGAGAAGGCCAAGGAGATGATCAGGAAGGGAAGTCTTCTCTTATCCAAGGCTGAACCAGTGCGTCTTGAAGAAACTGCGCGGCTTGAGCAGCTTAAGGCTCAGAGTAACGAGCTCTCACGGCAGGGGTTAGCTCAAAGGGCAACCTTGGCCGAGGTGGAGGCTTGATGTTCAGACGGTGCATGGCGACTTGTGGATCGAGTCCGGGCATGTCTTCGTAGCTCCATGCGAAGACGTCTATATACTCCTTTAAGTATTATCAATTCTTCCTTTTCTATAAGTGATAAGCTTTCACTTATAAAGATGGGCTTAGGGTGGTCTTGACTACCCAAGTTGACCTGCATCACCTTGTCTTCAGTAGGTGGTTCGCGCAGTTCGAATCTTTTTCCCATTGGATGTCTAATTGCTGGGCCCATGGTTTCTCATCAGTAGCTTCTGCAGGCTCCAATTGACTGCTTGAAGTCATATTAACGGTGAGGTTTTCGAACATCATTCCCACACTAACATCTGAGTCCCACTCGGAGGATGAGGCTGAATGTGATGAAATTGGTTCATCGTTTGTGAATTGAACCGTTGCTGACGATGTGGGTGTAACGTATCCTAACCCTCTGCGTGTACAATTATAGTAATTTGCAGGCTTCCCTTTTGGTACAAAGTTACGCAGAAGCTACGCCTTCCTTTTCCAAAATTCAGGCCTTCTCCATGCTTTAGGTCGTATCCCATTTTCTTCATAATATGGTGCTGGCCGTGCGTAATGAAAGAATTATGGAGTGTCTGAGTCTGAACTTGAATTTGCGGTTATGGGTCCCCGTGGTTGGGTTCTACCGAAAATTATCGGTAACTGACCTTCTTTGGACGGAGAGATCACTAGCGTGGCCCCTTCTATAGCTTCCATGGGTGTACTGGACGCACTTGGTTTATGCAAAAGTATGTACAGAGAGCTATCCGTAATGGATTCAAACAGCCCAACACTCACAGGATAATCGAAAGAAATATTATCATTAATTACCCATTCACCCTCATCTTCGGAAGGAGTGTTACATTGGGGATTATTAAGACATGTTATAATTGGTTCACCATCAAAATGGCTGGCATGCCTGTTTCGGATTCTGAATTCGCCTCATTGCCACTTTCATCATCATCTGACAATGGTTCTTTGGGTGTTTCACACCTCTTGATACAGGAGGGCGTCAGTGAAGTAATTTTTCACCCCTTTGAAGGGTTACTTTTCAGCAAAGACAGTTCGTACTGTCGCGTCATCTTCAACATATTTGAAGCATTGGTGCAGAGTGGAGGGAATGATCCAGTTGGCGTAGATCCATGGTCGTCCTAGCAGTAGGTTATATGATGTGTCAGTGTCAATGACATAGCATGTCACTTCTGACTTCAGGCTCCCGATTCGGCAACGGAGTCGAATCTTTCCAAGTGGATGACTACTCCCGACATTGAAACCGTATATTATAGTAGTGGTTGCGGACAACCTATACAGTGGTATACCGAGGAAGTAAAGTAACCTTTTGGGGATGATGCTGAGTGCGGACCCCGGGTCGACTTGTACTCTTTCAATGCATGTTGAACCGATATATCCGGTGTAGTACAGAGGTCGATCGTACTTGTTATCTTTGAGAAGCATATCTTCCGCTTTGAAGGTAATAGCGGGCATCTTTGATTGTACATGATGATATTCTGGGCAAGAAGACTGAGCGTCATCGTTAGGAACCTCGGACATGCATGTCAGGAATGATTCTGAATTAGCCAGCGCATCTCTAAGTGCTTCTCTTGTCTCTTTTGAGAGATGAAGGAGCTCGTGTATTGTAATACGAGCTGGGATATTAGCCAGCTGAGCCAATATGTCAAAACGAAAGGGCATGTCAAGCCCTGGGCCTGAAGGTTTCTTCAGAGCATGGTCGAACCGGACTTCCTTAGGCTTCTCCTTTCCCTTGGTTGGAACTGGAGCGGATGCTGGTGTTTGTACTGATGTTGTTTGCTGTTGTATCTCGTCAGTAGACTTCTCATACTGCCTTAAGTATGATTTTCTAGATCGGGTGCCCGTCAGCTGAGGTACGTCGGCCTGCGTTGTGCAAGCATGCTTTTCTCCTTCTGAATCACTGAGGGAAGCTGACGTAAGATTGTCGTCGTCTGGCAGGATGGAGATGACATTGTAAGATTTGCTCTTTGACTTGGGCCTCTTTGAATCCCATTGCACGTCTTGGACGAGGTCTGGGTGTATCCACATGACTTTCCCTGTTTTCAATATTAAGGGAACAAGACCCTTATTATCTTGAGTTTTAGCTGGAGGATGCTTGACTTCCAACCGTGGTGTAGGGACTGGATAAGTCCCATCAGGAACTGTGACCTTTGGGGTTTTGCCGAACTCGAGGGTCACCATATTGGCAGTGACTTTCTTCTGCTCTAACTTTAGTATCATGACTCCAGTGTCGATCAAGGCTTGGATTATGTCCTTGAGGACATAGCACTTGTCGGTAGGATGGTGAATCATCCTGTGATAGAGACAGTATTTGGAGTCGTTTGTGCGTCCTATCTCATTGGGACGCCGAGCATGTGGCAGCTTCATTTTATTTCCTTTGTGGAGCAAATGAAATATCATGACCACCTGATCGTCTCTGAAGGAGTACTGTTTTGGAGGGAACTTAGACTCCTGATTCTTAAAGCCGCTCTTCTTGGCCTTCGACTGCACGTCCCCGGACAATTCTACAGACATAATCTCTTTCCCTTTGGCTTGAGAAGACTGCGGTACGTCACTACGTCCTTTATGTTGGCCCAAGGCCTTCCACTCTAGTTTTGATGATGATTAACTCATGTAGTTATGTTTACTAATTATCTTGTGATTTTAGTTACAGATCATTGATCAAGATATTAGTTGGTGATTGCTTCAAAAAGAGGAGTTTAGAAGCCTTCACATGGTGATTCTGGTGCCCGAGCATCAAGATCATACCTTTGCACTCGGCGGATCGCGGTTTGGGATCAAGTCGACTTGAAGATGGAAGATCGTCAAGAAGACTTAGGTATGCATAGTTTAGATAGCGTGTTTAGATCCATTTGTAAAGCTTAGTATAGTTGATATGCTCAAGTGCACAAACACACACGTTTTTATGTTTGGTTTTTGGTTTTCATGAATAGTTGATCAAAACAAGTTTACATGGTTTATATGTATAATAGATGTATTCTAGTTATACATGCATGCTTAAACTTCTTATACAAACTTATTTTGACTTTCCTATTCATGTATTGAAAAATCCAAGTTTGATAAAAATACATGTTTTGGTTTTTGGTAAAAATGATAAGACACAAAAATAGTTTCATATGCTTGATATTTGAGCCAAAATTTTTTATCACATGTTTATATATCAATGCACAATGATAAAACTATTTTTTGGGTATTTTTATAAGAGATAAAAGAATTTTTAGAAATATTTTAACTTATGTTTTTCTGCCCAGAACAGTGGCTGACAGGCCAGGTCGGCCGACCGCACGGGTCGACCGCACCTAAGGCCGGTCGACCCTTGCGGTCGACCGACGTGCACAAGCCTGTGCACGTTTAGTAGACACAGGGACGGTCGGCCGGACGGCCGACCGGACCAGAGAGCTCTGCTCTATATATCTGGGGGTCGACCGGGTGGTCAACCGGGTTGCTCCAACGGTCACATTTCTGACCGTTGGCGGTCGGCCGGGCCGGCCGACCGCTAGCCTGTCAGGCTGACAGATCAGCCTAACGGCTAGTTTTCTGATGGGCCTATAAATACCCCATCTCTTTGGGGATTTTAACTAGACTTTTGAAAACAAAAATACCAGAGTTTATTTTGTGTTTAAACAAGTTTTTAAAAGAGTTTAAGTGCCAAAAAGATTTCATCTTTATTGTTTTTCAAGGGTATTGGAAAATCAAAGAAAATAGGAATTTGGGATATTTGTATTGGTTTTCATTCTCTATCTTTTACAAGAGTTTTCCGAAGTATTTTCTTTGTTATTTGATTTCCAAAAACACCTTGATATCCACTTGAGCTATATCTTCTATCCTATTCTATTAGGATGTTTGTTTTTGGTGGAAAAGAGAGTTTGTGGTCTTTGGAACCACTTGTTGTAAAAACCCTCATTTGTTGGTTGCTCCCTCTTTGGTAGAGGTTGAGGTTGTTGTATTGGGTTGGTGTTTGCTCCCTCCTTGGTAGAGGTTGAGGCTTGTGGTTTGCTCCCTCTAGTGAGAGGTGGAGTTTGGTTTGTAAACCCTCTTCGGTAGAGGTGCTGTGGTTGTTTGGCTACGGGCCTACCCCTCGGTTGTGAGGCGGTGTTTGAGAGAGGAGTTCGGTACTCCCTTTGTTGTAACAAATCCTCTTCGGTAGAGGTTCCCTCGGTGGGAGATAGTGGATTGGAAATCCTACACGGTGGTGTAGGCGAGGATGTAGAGCTAGGGGCTCGAACCTCGAAACATATCTTGTTGTTAGCGTTTGATCCATTGTCTCTCAACCCTCTCTCTCTTTTATTTGTGCAAAGCATCATTCATTATTCATATCATACATTGCTTGCATTGTACCTTGCATATTTCATATTGCTATATCTTGTGTATGCTTGGTTGTTTGTGTGTGCCTCACTTGTACTTAACCACAAGAGCTTCACATAGCACCTCAACCCATTCAAGGGGAATCAAGAGGAGTAGTCCAGAGCCCTTCACGGGGAATTCGGCTACACTTGTATGTTGTATTAAGTGTGTTGCAAAATTTTCATTAGCTTCTGCATTTAGCGCATTTAGTTTCTAGATTAGCACTTACACCTATTCACCCCCCTCTAGGTGTGCTTTCACTTTATTGCTTATACCCCATTTGCCTTTAGGGGTATATGGTTCAAACTTTTTAGCCGACTTTTCGGCTATCTCAGCTTGTTCGACCAATTCCTTCTAGGTGTGAGCTTTGACAGCCCCCATGCGAACTTCTACCTGGTCCAAGAAGTTGTGCCTGCACGTATGTAAGAGCATGGGTAATGGCATCGCTGCTGGGCACATCAAAGACAGATTTCTGAACCGCTCAATGTAGTCACGGATAGATTCGCCCTTCTTCTGCACGGTAGAGAGGAGCTTGTCCATGGTTACCTCGATATCGTCCTCATAGAAAGAGAGAGGAATCGGGTTTACAGGTCGATCCAGGAATTGACAGAGCCCGGAGGGAGACTTCGGAACCAGTCAAATGCCACCCCCTTTAAGGTGCCAATGAACAGCTAACATTACCAGTCTGAGATCGGAACTAATAGATGTGCTGATTTGGTGAACTTTTACCATCATACGTATGTAACGTTGGTGGTTTGAACTTCGGTGGGTACGGCACTAAATCCCACTCCAATGGGTAAGGACGGACTGCCCCTACTTTCTTTAATTCATCCCTCTGAGTTAGGGATGCAATTTGAGCTTAGAGGCCATTAAGGACTTCAGCGTCTAAAGAAGAACCCTCCTTGGATTTTTCCGTCTTTGGCTGATCATTGCTAAAATGTTCCTCCTCATCATGATTTCTCCCGGCAACATTGTCATTCTGATTGTTGAGGAGTTGAGCAAGCATCTGTTGAATGTTGTCCAGAGCTTCTTGCTGGGTCTTGGAAGTTTGCTCCTGAGCTTCCAAACGCCGACGGAGGTCGTCGTTAACATTATCGCCATGTTGACTGATGCTCTGTCTGTTCGCACTGAGCTAACTATTGCCGAAGAGGCATACCCACTGTCTTCATCTTCTTCATCCGATAGTTGGAGTGATCTCCTGGGCTCCGGCGAGGCTAGGGCCGTTGAGGAGGAAGGCTGTTCATAACTGTAGGGTATCGCCACCCTAGATCTGGTGTTTCGGAAAACACCTTCTTCATGCACCAAGACTTCGCCTAAGCCTGGGCTGTAATCTGGATCTGGGGAGCTGTAGGGGGTGTCGTCAGATGTTTGTCTTCCCCTGCGTAACCCTCGTCCTCTTCCGGTCATGTTGACGGATGCAGAGGGTGGATCTCGCGAGACGCTCCTTTTGCGATGTTTTATCGGGGCTTGTACCGACAGCCGATCAAAAACTGATCGCCGGCCTGGGGAAGTGGCGAAGATTGGTGCTAGCTGGCAATGGACCGAGTGGACTGTCACCAACTGACGTCCCACTTGTTGACAACAGGAGGAAGAGGTTTGTTTATTTGTCAACAATTCTCGCAAATCAGACCCGCTTGGGCCTAAACAATCCAGCGCAGAGGCTCTTTTGGATCGTACATAGGACAATATCCTGCTCCTTTTATCCCCGCAGGAGGGATTAGCACTGAATAGCGCTTCAGTTCTAGCTTCGCCACAAAGCGCGAGCTTAGCGCCTGACGAACTGGAGAGCGGAGCACGCTATGGTGCTTTACCCGCTATGCTGCTGCCAAGGCGATTAGCCTTGGATAGTACTTTGGCTCTAGCTTCGCGGCCATGAACCCTGCGCGTACGCTGTGGTACAGTAGCTTCGCTCATGAGAACGAGGCCGGCGCAAGGCGTTGCTGCTCTTGAATTGGACGACGGTATGATTGCCGTCGTGACTTCGCGGCTGGCAGCATTGTTGGAGCAGACAGGTATCTTGCCTTTTTCTTCGCGAGAGAGATGCGGTTTTGGCGTAGTTACGCCTGAGGCTTTACCCAGAGACTTCTGTTTAGGCCTCCACATCCGCTTTGGCAGAGAATACTTAGGTTCGTAAGGAATCTGATTAGCCACACGCAAGGCTGAAGGGTGTTGGCAGAATTCTACTTCTGGTTTCTATTCTAAAACCTTAGCCGTGGAGACCTTGCTATGCTTCCGTGCTCGAAGCATTAGACCACCCCTGGAGAGGACTTCTTCAAATCTTCCTTGGTCGAATTGAACGACCAGGTTCTCGAAAGTGAAGGACTTGGACTGCGGGCGTGTTTCCTTGTTGCGCCAGAGAACAACAGTAGGTTCGCAGAGAACCTTTTATGTCTCCGCAGAGACTTTCCTTGAAGATTTAGCCAGAGGGGCTCTAGCTGCACCGGCTTTTCTGAATCAGAGTTAGACCCGAAGGTCTGTTCGTCGCATTGTGACACTTGATTCTCGGCAGTGGAGAATTTAATCCCCAGCGGAGTCGCCATCTTGTTTTCCATTGATTTGTAAAGGGGAAAACTTACAATAAAAAGTGTTGAGGAGCTAAATTACAAGTATTCTAAAAGATTACAAGTAGATCTCCTCAGAGATTCTGGAGAAGTGTGCCGATAGGAGTCTGGTCAGTGCGCGACCACTTTGTCCCTTTGACGATGCGAGCGATGAGATTCCCTTCTCGCCTGGTTCGGGGAATCAGAGAACAGAGGGTTGGTAGAACCCTCTTGCTACTTCTCAAAACCGCCTTCAATTAGGAATTCCTTCTCGCCTGGTTCCGGAGATTCCTTAAGAAGAAGGTATTAGGGTATCAGCACCCTGAATAGAGAAGCAATTCTCTAAAAGTCTCTGAATTCTTGTGCGCACGGTGCGTCTTGAAGAAGTCTCTACTTGTGGAGTCCTCTCTCTCTTTCAGAAGTCGTCCTCTCTTGCGCATGTGCCTCCTCTTGTGAGCCTCTGGTGGGCTATTTATAGGGAGAGCAAGCGTATAATTGTCCTTTGAAAATATAGAAACAGATTGAATCAAATCTGTTTAAATCTGGAAAGTAACCTTGTTGCGAGGCTAGGATTAGCTTCTGCGAAGCTAGAAATAGCAGGTCGATTGATCCTCCTGATCCGTTTTGATTCTTTCCATATAGTTGAAAGATCTCTCCTGATCCTCTTACTAGTTTTAGAAGAGTCAAGAGATTATGGCAATCAACTGGCAAATTAGATCTCAGATTTGATCTTAATTAGATCTGATCTCATCTGGAGATTTGATTCGTCAAAGGTTGACCATGACAGACCAGCAGTGGCGCTGCCCGCTTTGAACTCCCAGCAGAGCTGGAGGAAGTATCTGGCGAAGTCAGAAGAAGGCTATTCGGCGGAGCTAGATGTCGTCTGTGGCGAAGCTACCGCATACCCTTTCTGCGCAATTGCGTGTGGCTTCAGGCGAAGCTGACTCTCTCTGCGGATTTACGCTTCAGCAGTTCAGGCAAAGCTATAAGTTAGCTTCCTGGCGGAGCTTTGAATGGCTTCAAGGCGAAGTTGGATGATCTTAGCCTCTCAGGCGAGGCTATCCCTTTGGGCTCATGTGATGCTAAGTGCTAGCATCTTAGACCTGCTGAGGTCTGTTTAGAGACAATCCGGGCTCACTGTCTGCTTGCTGGATCAATGGAGTCCAAGTTGCTTCCTTGTCCTTCAGAGATGGGTGAAAACTGGTCGTGAGCTTGTCTGTCACTTATCTTTTGTAAATGTCAACAAGTTTAGATATTGTTCGGGCCAGTAAGAATCTTGTCTTTTTTAAGTGTCAACAGGTCAAGATTAGAAAGTTTTTAGTTTCTTCTCACTGTAACCGTGTAGCAAGGGCTAGATGGGTCGATCCACTAGGAAGGATGCGATGGAAACTGTAATACTTGTCTTAACTAATCACCTTTTTCCTAACACTTAAATGCTTTAGGGAGGTGATGGGGGAGTAAGTATTCATGAAGGATACTATACATTATACTATACATTTTAGTATGTATATATATGCATGTATGTATATAAATGAAATACAAACTCATGCTTGTTGACTTTGCTGCCATACCCCCACCATGCTTGTGGTACAAGTACCTCATGAAGTGGGGAGGGATGGAACCTTACTTATAGGGTAAGGTATAGGAGTAGAGTGATGGGGTTAGGGAGGGGCACTTGTCATGATATTATTGAAGAGTTTGGGCTATAAATAAGGAGGGATGAAGAGAAAATTTCATTTGGCAATACCCTCTCTTTCTATTCATTCTCCAACTTCAAAACTCTTCTTTTTTCCTCCTTTTACAGCTGGCCAAGGCCCAGCTGGAGCAGCAGCCCAAATCCTCCCCTTTTTCTTCACAAACACATGCTCTCTCTCCTTCTCATTCCCTCACAAAACTTCCCTACTTCCTATTATACAAGAAAAAGGCTTCCTTTACATGTTTTAACTCCTCCAAAGATCAAATAGAACAAGCTAAAGTGATGATCTAACATCACCATAAAAGGGAGTTATTGAAGACAAGATTTCGAGTTAGGATGGTGATATTGGTTGAACGGTAATCAAAACCTTAAGATTTCTACCCCTCTTATACTCTTTTAACTAAGAACTAACTATGATGATTTTGTGACCTTGTAGACTCCAATATAGCGGGAAACCAAGCTTGATAAGGAGATACTCGCTTCAAGGGTGAGTAGAACATTCGAACCCTAGAATATAGTAGGAAAAGTAAAACTTGAAATAAAGTGAGAAAATTGCTAAGTTATAAATGGACGAGAAAATGAACGATGATGCTTGTGCATGGTTTATATGTTTATGTATACATTATGAGCAATCATGTGGTATTATGTTGTTGTATTTCTCATGAATGCCTACATGGGTGCATGATTGACACGTTATTGTGTATGCATAGTAGTCTAACACATGTCTCTTAAAAAGAAATAGTTTTATAAATAAACATCATACTTGACTTCATGCATATGTTTGGCTACACATATTTTCGAATGATATAACATGTCAGTTATCTTGAAAAGGATTCATGTTGTTAGTTAAATAAGTGGTTACTTATTCATGTTAATGTCCTGCATAATATTGGCATCATGTAAAGTAGGAATCATGTGAATCCTTTATGTTGTTATTGTCTTATGAATCCTTACATGTGGTTATTACATGAAGGATATGCTTATTGCATGTTTGGAGGAAGGGACCGGGTTGAATCGGAGGTGCTCGAAGGGGAGAATAATACGTGGTAAACGTATTGGAGGAAGGGACTGGGTTGAACCGGAGGTGATCGAAGGGGAGAATAATACGTGGTAAACGTACCGGAGGAAGGGACCGGGTTGAACCGGAGGTGATCGAAGGGGAGATTATATTTTATGTTGATCATGTATGTTAAAATGGTTAAGATAGAAATTGTATGTTAAAACTATAAAGAATTGATATTTCAGACTCTAAGATAAGTCGACTTACCTAAGCAATTTCACCAGTATCAGTCGACTAGCCCTTGGGCTAAGTCGACTATGGAAGGAAAAAATGGGTAGACAAGTCTCAGGAAAACACTCTCAGTCGACTATATATAACTGTATGTCAACTAGCCTGTAACGCCCCGATCCCGCGGGTACGGAGACGTTACTGCGACGTATATACGCAGGTCAGAAATACCCTCACGTATATACGCTAAGCATCAGTACAGGCAAGAATTAGAGTACGGAAGCAAGTGGTGCATTATATATTCCAACATATGAGTACAATTACAAAGTTATCACCAGAGGGTGATAAATATTACAAGAATATTACATCACCAATATGGCGCAAATGCGAGAATACAAGGATGTACAAGTATGAATAGTACAGATAGAGGCTCAGGGTCATAACAGGAAAACTCTAGAGCCGAGCAGGGGGCCTGGAAGGATAGAGCTCTGAACGGTCTGCTGGAGATCCACGCTACCGCTGCGCCACTCTGATCAGCAACTGGGAGAATCCACACGCTCCAAGCTCCAAAACCTGGACATGAGAATCCAGAGGAGTCAGAACTCCCCGGCGAGTGGTGATGCGAAAGCCAGGTGGCGAGCATAGGTAAGCAAACACATGGTATAATACGACAAGAGTAGGAAACTGGTGGAATAGAACACAGGTAGTAAAACAGAATGTGAGCAAGTATAACATAGAACCGATAAAACTGAATAACCGATTACGAGCAAATCCGATTGTACAAGCTTAGGTCACGGCTCCATGAGACTAGTACCTCGAAGGAATAATCCAAATAAGGAAACCCTCATCTATATACCTTTATCCCATGTTACCGTAATCCAAGCGCATACAACCCGAATAACAAAACAACACAACAATGGTATCTTAGCATCTTATTATAATTGGGCCGTCTAAGTTGCAGGTTTCAGTATGCGTCCCATTCCACATACTTTCACTCACAACTTATATAGCAAGTTATTTGAAAACTGATAAAGTTCGATGAATCATGTTTCGGATGGGCCCCGTACATGCCCGGGATAACGGTCCAGGAGTATCCGGTGCTGAGCCGGAACGTACCGCTAGGTATCGGGACTTATTTACGCCCGAACAGGAATAGAGTATTGCAGATCCCATAGAAATAGGCCTAGGGCGTGTGCATACCCGGCAGGAATAAACAGGAGTAGGGGTGCCAGCACACCCCACGGAATCCCTGGTGGCCGCCAGGTGATCCCTCAAGTATGTGGCCACACGCGGCTCGATAAGACCACCATAAACATGATTAATCTGGGCCCATCAGTTTCCCCAAACCGGGTGCAAGTTGACTTATTATAATTTAATATGTAGTTAGCAATTCACAGGAATAAAAAGATCAGGTCATGATCAGGAATTCAAGAGTACAGGTCACTGTATATAATACAGGATAACAAGTATAGTATTCAAGTCACTGCATGTAATGCAGGATAACAAGTATAGTATTCCCGTAAATATGATAATCACAGGTCAAGTATTAGTATATCAGGGGGCAGGTGATAAGTCATGTCATAGTAAGAAAGTGTCAAGTGGTAAGTCGGGTGTCAGGTGATAACACAACAGTTGTCAAGTGATACAGACAGGTGTCTAGTATTAGCATGTAGATGATAGGTATCAAGTAAAAGCATGTTAAGTATTAACATATCAAGCATGAACTTGTCAAGTGATAGAATAATAGTTGAACACAATCAAAGAAAGTGTTAGTTCCAAACAGTATAAATCATGAATAATACAAGTCGACCCGATGAAATAGGAAAGTCAAGAGGAAAGCGAGAACACTCGCCTAAATCTTCAGAAAGCATAGTGAAATCCCCGATCACCGGAATCTAGGAAATCAACACGTCAACGCGTTAGAGAGAAAGTAATAGAGAGAGGAGGAAATCAAGAGAGAGAAAGAGAATGAGAGAGAGGAGAGAGAAAGAGAGAACCAGAGGGAGAAGTACATGGAGAGAGAGAGAGAGTGTGTACAAGGAGAGAGAGTATGTACAGGGAGACGCGGGTTTGAGAGTGAGACGCGGGGGTTGCAGACGCGGGAGTCGCGTCGCGTAGATGCCACAAACGCGGGGTTCGAGACCCGCGTTCAAATCAGGACACGAGGAAAACGCGGACGCGGACGCGAGCTTCGCGTCGCGTCGATACAAGAACGCGAAGGCCGCGTTAAGGAATTGCCTAGGCGCAGGGGTGAGATCCGCGTCTAGCATTAACAGTGAGAAAGAGAGAGACAGGGAGAAATGAGAGAGACGCAGGGATAGAGAGGGACGCAGGGAATGAGGGATGCAAGGATGAAAATTAAAGGAAAGAAAAGAAAGAAAGAAAGAAAAAAGGAAAATGAAGAAAGAAGGAAAGAAAGAATGAAAGAAGGAAAGAATGAAAAAGGAAAAGGGAGGATGGCCGGCGATGGCCGGCGGTCACTGGCGGCGGCCGGGGAGTTGGCCGGAAAAGGCGGCCAAGGCTCCAAGTCCAAGAAATCTAGAGGGGTGCAAGTCTAGTTAAAAATGGGAGATTGGAGTTTTTAGAAATGGTGCTTCGGAGAGCGAAGCAATAGCTCGTCGGAAAAAGCACGACGATGAGAAGAAGATGGCATGGTCGTTGGTGGCTAAGGTGGTGTATGTGGTGGTGGAGATGGTGGAGAAGGTGGTGGTGAAAATAGGTTATCTTGGTGAATAATGGAGGAAGAAGAAGGTATTGTAAATGGTGTTATGGTGTTGTTGTTGTTGGAATGGAGAAGGAGATGGAGGAGGAAGAGGTGGAGTTTGGTGGAGATGGTGGTGGAAATGGATGTTGGAGTGGTGGAGAAAAGGCCGGCCAAGGAAGCATGGGGCTGTTTTCCTTGCTCTCTGTTGGTGGCTGCAGGAAACAAGGAAGAAGAAAGAAAGGATAATGTAAGAGAGAGAGAAAGGAAGTGGGGTTAATATATAATGAGGAAAATAATATTATAATGATGCCACTCCCTTCCTTCCTTTACATAAAAGAACTTGCGTCCACTAAATGTTGCGTCCCCATTAAATGGAACCCGCGTCTGGCCAAATGAACTGGACGCGGAGAAAAAATCTGCGTCCAGGAGGATAAACGCGAGTTTCGCGTTTAACAGAGGAGAGAGAAAGTCATATATGATGGGAGTTGATCTGAAGTGCATTAAATGCAGTAAGGAGAGGATCTCTGCATTAAATGTGGGATCCAAGTTGGTGAAACTCGCGTCTGAGACAGGAGAGAGAAAAATGGGAAAAGATATAAATACAATATCTGGATAGATTTCGGTATCCGGGGAAAACACCGAAAACTCCGGAAAAGCCCGAAAAATAAAGTAGTTCGGAAAGCTTCCCAAAAATTCTCAAAAATAATAAATATTATATTTAGATTTTTGGTGAAATTGGTTTTCAGAAATTCAATCTCATTTTTAAAATAAAAATCATAAAGTCATCCGTCAATATCGGTCTACACGGGTTGGCCGGATTTTGATAAAATCTGAAAAATCTCAGAAAAAGCCTGAAAGGAAAAAATATAATTCTAAGAAGTAATATGAAAGTAGAATCTAGAAATTTGATTCCAATTGTAAATGAAAAATCCTGGAATCAACCAGCGATACTGGCCGACACCAAATCCAGTGGAATTTCGATAAATTTAGAAAATTCTCAGAAAAAGTATTTAGATAGAAAATGTGATTTTAAGAAGTTACAGGAAAGCCGTTTCTTAAAATTCAACTCCGTTTGTAAATTAAAAATCTAGGAATCGGTCAGCGGCACTGGTCGACACCGGTTTGAAGATTTACAACTTAATTCAGGAAAATTTCAGAAAATCATGAAAAATCTAAAATATTGGAAAATGATGTTTAAAACTGAAATCGGTCAAATCGGAATACCAGAAAGTCCAAATCGAGTAATACTCTAGGATCGGTCCCCGGTTCGGAGTAGGGCTGACTCTGAGTTCACGAATCCAGATCCAAGACAAAACGATCATATAAATAATTTATAATACAAAACAATACAGGAAGCAAATCGAAAAAAACGATCGAAAAATCTGAATACGCAACTAAGTACGTATTCTGGGAGCGGGGTGTTACAATCCATCCACCTTACAAAATTGCGTCCTCGCAATTTCGATAAGGGGTAAATTGAACACAAAGAGGACAAGGACGGGAATTATACCAATCAAGATATGAAGCGCTATAGGTAGGGCTCTTGTAACACCCCGCTCCCAGAATACGTACTTAGTGCGTATTCAGATTTTTCGATCGTATTTTTCGATTTGCTTCCTGTATTTGTTTTGTATTATGAATTATTTATATGATCGTTTTGCATTGGATCTGGATTCGTGAACTCGGAGACAGCCCTAGTCTGAACCGGGAACCGATCCTAGTGAATTGCTCGATTTGGTCTTTTCGCTATTCCGATTTGACTGATTTTAGTTTTAAACATCAATTTCCAATATTTTAGATTTTCTATGATTTTCTGGAATTTTCCTGAATTAAATTGAAAATCTTCAAAACCGGTGTCGACCAGTGCCGCTGACCGATTCCCGGATTTTTAATTTATAAACGGAGTAAAATTTCTAGAAACGTCTTTCACATCATTTCTTAAAATCATATTTCTATCTAAATACTTTTTCTGAAATTTTTCAGAATTTATCAAAATCCGGCCAAGCCGGTGTAGACCGATATTGACGGTTGACTTTAGGATTTTTATTTTGAAAATGGGATTGAATTTATGAAAATCGATTTCACCAAAAATCTTTATATAATATTTATTATTTTTGAGAATTTTTGGGAAGCTTTCCAAACTACTTTATTTTTTAGACTTTTCCGGAGTTTTCGGTGTTTTCCCAGATACGGAATAGTATCCAGATATTTTTTCACTTTTTCTCTCTCCTCACTAGACGCGAGTTTCACTAACTCGGATTTAATCTTTAATGCAGAGATCCTCTCCATTCTGCATTAAATGCATTTCAGATCGACTCCCATCAAGTCATTATGACTTCGTCCTTTCTGTTAAACGCAGCTTTCGCCTTTCCTTCTGGACGCGGCTTTAATTTCCGCGTTTGGCTCCTTATTTGCCTAGACGCAGCTTTGGTATCATGGGGACGCAACATCCTTTGAATGAAACGCAAGTTTCACTTTATATGATGGGATTGGCTACATTATTATAATATTTTCCCCATTATATATACACCCCTCTCTTTACATTCTCCTTCTCTCTCTTTCACTTTTTCTCTTCTTCCTTCTCCATTTCCTGCAAATGAAACCAGCAGCCAAGAGCTCTTGCTCCTCCTTTGGCCACCCATTCTCCACCACTTTCCCCTCCATTTTCACCACCAACTCTTCCATCTTTTTCTCCTCCATCTCCTCCTCCATTCCAACAACAACAACAACCACAACACCACCTCCACCATCTTCTTCTTCCTCTTCTTTTCCATCAAATAACCCATTTCCACCACCACCTTCTCCACCTTCTCCACCGCTACCTACTTCACCTTGACCACCAACGACCATGTCATCTTCTTCTCCTCGTCGTGCTCTTTCCGACGAGCTATTGCTTCGCTCTCCGAAATCCCTTTTGCAAAACTCCAATTTTTCACTTTTAACTACACTTGCACCCCCATCATTTGCTTGGGCTTAGGCTGGCTTACCAGATTCCTGCCATCTACGGCCACTTCGGCCACCTCCGGCCGCCGCCGGTGACCGCCGGCCATCGCCGGCTACCATCCCCTTCCATTCTTCTTTCCTTTCTTTCCTTTCCTTCTTTCTTTTCTTCCCTTCATTCATTCTTTCTTTCCTTCTCTTTCTTTCCTTCTTTCTTTTTCCTTTCCTTTTCCTTTTCCTTGTCTTCTCTGATTTTCCTCCCTACCTGCGTCTCTCTCCTTGTCAAACTTGCGTCACCCTTCCCTGCGTCCCTCTCACTTCTTTCCCTGCGTCTCCCTTTTATTTCCTTGTCTCTCTCTCCTTCTCTGTTAATTGCTAGACGCAGCTCACCCCCGCGTCCAGGCAATTCCTTAACACGAATCTTCGCGTTCTTGATATTTGTAAACGCGGCCTTCGCGTTCCTGTATCAACGCGACGCGGAGTTCATACTCGCGTCCGCGTTCTCCTCGTGTCCTGACTTGGACGCGGGTCTCGAACCCTGCGTTTGTGAGCATTTATGCAACGCGAACCCGCGTCTGCGACCCCGCGTCTCACCCTCAAACCCGCGTCCCCCTGTGCATACTCTCTCCCCCTGTGCACACTCTCTCTCCTTGTGCACTCTCTCTCCATGGATTTCTCTCTCTAGCTCTCACTTTCTCTCCCCTCTCTCATTCTCTTTCTCTCTCTTGATTTCCTCCTCTCTCTATTACTTTCTTTCTAACGCGTTGACGCGTTGATTTCCTGGATTTCGGTGATCGGGGATTTTACTATGTCTTCTAAAGATTTAGACGAGTGTTCTCGCTTTCTCATTGGACTTTCCCGCATCGTCGGGTTGACTTGCATAACATTATGTATTTATATCGATGTTCTCGTTTGGTATTGTGATGTCATACTTGTTATATTAATTGTTGACATACACCTGTCTGTATCATACTTGACAACTGACGTGTTACCACCTGACATGACTTACTACCTAGCATATGTTTTACCACCTGCTTCTTGACCCGTTGATACTTGAACCCCTGAAATAGGGAGGCTCCTGACTTTACTCCTGTTGATCCCCGTAATGGGATAACCATGAATATAAGATTACTATGAATACTCTGTGGACATTATTACTGGATAAATTATAATAAGTCAACTTGCACTCGGTTGGGGGAAACTGATGGGCCCTAATTAATCATGTTTATGGTGGTCTTATCGAGCCGCGCGTGGCTACATACTTGAGGGATCACCTGGCGGCCACCAGGGATTCCGTGGGGTGTGCTGGCACCTCTACTCCTGTTTATTCCTGCCGGGTATGCACACGCCCTAGGCCTATTTCTATGGGATCTGCGATACTCTATTCCTGTTCGGGCGTAAATAAGTCCCGGTACCTAGCGGTACGTTCCGGCTCAGCACCGAATACTCCTGGACCGTTGTCCCGGGCATGTACGGGGCCCATCCGAAACATGATTCATCGAACTTTATCAGTTTCCAAATAACTTGCTCTGTAAGTTGTGAGTGAAAGTATGTGGAATGGGACGCATACTGAAACCTGCAACTTAGACAGCCCAATTACAATAAGATCCTAATATGCAATTTGTTGTGCTGTTTTGCAACTCGGGTTGTATGTGTTTGGATTACGGTAACATGAGATAAAGGCATATAAATGAGGGTTTCCTTATTTGGATTATTCCTTCGATGTACTAGTCTCATGGTGCCGTGACCTAAGCTTGTACAATCAGATTTGCTCATAATCGGTTTTATTCGGTTTTATCGGTTCTATGTTATACTTACTCATATTCTGTTTTACTACCTGTGTTCTATTCCACCAGTTTCCTACTCTTGTCGTATTATACCATGTGTTTGCTTACCTATGCTCGCCACCTGGCTTTCGCATCACCACTCGCCGGGGAGTTCTGACTCCTCTGGATCCTCATGTCCAGGTTTTAGAGCTTAGAGCGTGTGGATTCTCCCAGTTATTGATCAGAGTGGAGCAGCGGTAGCGTGGATCTCCAGCAGACCGTTCAGAGCCTTATCCTTCCAGGCCCCCTGCTCGGCTCTAGAGATTTCCTGCTATGACTCTGAGCCTCCATTTGTACTGTTCATACATGTACATCTCTTTGTATTCTCGCATTTGCGCCTATCTGTGATGTAATATTCTTGTAATATTTATCACCTCTTGTGATAACTTTATAATTGTACTCATGTGTTGGAATGTATAATGCACCACGTGCTTCCGTACTCTGATTCTTGCCTGTACTGATGCTTAGCGTATATACGTGAGGGTATTTCTGACCTGTGTATATACGTCATAGTAACGTCTCCGTACCCGCCGGATCGGGGCGTTACAGGGTGGTATCAGAGCCTAAGCTCTCACATCCTCAGTACGTCCAGACGGCAAATTAATGGTAAAGAAATTTGCAATTAGAATGCATGAGTCCTGGTTATACACTCCAACAACAAGTGCAAAGTTATCTATTCTTTCTTGATCATTCTTCCTCTGATTCCTAATCCTTTCCATCTTTTCACTGTTTTGATTTTTCGTAGCCTTTATACCAACTTAAGATATGGTTATACTAGAGAGGTAGCGGCTGGTTCTGAATGAAGCTATTATCTGATCTCTTTGGCCAACTCTATGAAGCTCAGGTATTCTCAGGCTTGATCCAGGTCGGGTTATCTTTCAGAAGACAGTAGTCGGGGTTTTCTACGGTTACTCTATATTCTTGGCTATATCTTTCAGAGTGATCGATGTCTGGTATTCGGAATTCTTAATTATTGGTTTTCTTTATTATGCTCAGTACTATCAGGGTTTTCTTTATCTTCAGTATTCTGGCTCTTCTCAGGGTGATATTAAGTTTGCAGTACAGCGGGAATTCTATTGCAAAGCTATGTTATCAGTCAGTATTATTCGGCATCATTCGAAGATTTATACAGCCGGAAGTGCAGAAAATGTTTATATTCTGATTGTTATTCAGTCGACTTGAGAACCCTACCTGTGGTGATTCATATCTTAATTGGTATAATTCTCGTCCTTGTCCTCTTTGTGTTCAATTTACCTCTTATCGAAATTGCGAGGACGCAATTTTTGTAAGGTGGATGGATTGTAACACCCCGCTCCCAGAATACGTACTTAGTTACGTATTCAGATTTTTCGATCATATTTTCGATTTGCTTCCTGTATTTGTTTTGTATTATGAATTATTTATATGATCGTTTTGCCTTGGATCTGGATTCGTGAACTCGGAGTCAGCCCTAGTCTGAACCGGGAACCTGATCCTAGTGAATTGCTCGATTTGGTCTTTTCGCTATTCTGATTTGACTGATTTTAGTTTTAAACATCAATTTCTAATATTTTAAATTTTCTATGATTTTCTGGAATTTTCCTGAATTAAATTGAAAATCTTCAAAACCGGTGTCGACTAGTGCCGCTGACCGATTCCCGGATTTTTAATTTATAAACGGAGTAGAATTTCTAGAAACGGCTTTCACATCATTTCTTAAAATCATATTTTCTATCTAAATACTTTTTCTGAAATTTTTCAGAATTTATCAAAATCCGGCCAACCGGTGTAGACCGATATTGACGGTTGACTCTAGGATTTTTATTTTGAAAATGGGATTGAATTTATGAAAATCGATTTCACCAAAAATCTTTATATAATATTTATTATTTTTGAGAATTTTTGGGAAGCTTTCCAAACTACTTTATTTTTTGGACTTTTCCGGAGTTTTTGGTGTTTTCCCAGATACCGGAATAGTATCCAGATATTTTTCCACTTTTTCTCTCTCCTCGCTAGACGCGAGTTTTACCAACTCGGATTCAATCTTTAATGCAGAGATCCTCTCCATTCTGCATTAAATGCATTTCAGATCGACTCCCATCAAGTCATTATGACTTCGTCCTTTCTGTTAAACGCAGCTTTCGCCTTTCCTTCTGGACGCGGCTTTAATTTCCGCATTTGGCTCCTTATTTGCCTAGACGCAGCTTTGGTATCATGGGTACGCAACATCCTTTGAATGAAACGCAAGTTTCACTTTATATGATGGGATTGGCTACATTATTATAATATTTTCCCCATTATATATACACCCCCTGATAAGAAAAGAATAGTGGAGTATAAATGCACAGATATTCAACAAAAGAGAGAAGGTTTAGAGACAACCTTGTAGTGCTTACTTACTCCGAAATGTATTTATAATGATTAATGTACTCTTTCCAAATCACCGTAATAGCATAGGCTATACGAGTCGATTCTCAGGGAGAGCTTGCGATGGAAGCGTTACGGTTTGGTATTGAAGATGGAAAACGAAGGTTCTTCTTTTTTTTAAAAGAATGAAAAAGAAATGGAAAAAGAGATAAAAGAATTTGTGGATTTGTGCATGATGGAAAGAAAATGAAAAGAATTAGAAAACAAGATTTGCTTTGGAAAGAAAACTAAAAGAAGGAGAACTTTGTAAAAGACTTTAAGATGTGAAAAACCATGACTAGGTACCTTCCTAAATTGCTAACTTACTAGACTCCGTTATGGTGATGCTTGCCTCATGTTGATTCATCGGCATATGTATGTCTTGCGTGTTGGTCTAGTTACTTTCCCACTTGATTGATGGGTGATCTTCTTGGACTTGTCTTGTAGCCTCATTGATTTCATCGGCTCTCAAGATAGAATTTCAATGGTGGACTCGAGGAGTGACACTCAAGGGATGCTAAGGAAGAAGATACAACATTCATTAGTCATTCAAGGCAAACACAACAAATTAGCATTGAAGTAATGAAGTTGTACAACAAATAGCATATGTTTGGTGATCCATCTCCATGTTCCATCAAGGCACTTGTTCTAAAGACAAGGCTCTAAATGAGGCACACATGAATCATATGAAATTACAACAAGAGCTTGCCAAGCATGAAAGTAACCCATCGGGGATGAAAAAGACTCAACAATTGCAAGATGAAAAATTAGCAATCACCCAAGAGTTAGAAGTTAGCAATGTTAGTGGTCAGCTAGTCATGTTAGAAGAAGTTAGCTATTAGCCATTACAAGAAAAGAAAAGCAATTCATGAATAAAAGTGCAAGGAAAGTAAAGCTTGAATGAAAGAATGCAAGTAAAGTACTAGAAATTGCTCAAGTAGAGAAAGGAGATTGGATTAATCCTTACTTCACAAGTTGTCACACCTTGGTTTACACAAGCTTTCTCTCTCTCTGAATCTCTCTCTCACAAAATTTCTAGGAGGAAGAAGAAGAACTAGAGCAATAAAAATCCTAGAGAAAAACCTACAAAATACAAGCTTTATCCTCTAATCTCTCCTCCCTCTTTTGCACTGGCCCTGATGGTCTATTTATAGGCCTCAGGAGAAGAAGGCTCCAGAATCAGACAGCTGGAGGAAATCGCGGGCTCAACGGCCAGATAACGGCCGCGGAAACGCGGCCAGAGCCGCGTTTCCGCGGCAGAATCTTGGCCGTTGAGGCTGAGATTTCTGTTGCAGTTTTCTCGCAGGTTGTTAGCCACGTGGACCTTCTGGAATGTCTGAGCTGGCGCGTGGATGTCTCCAGATCCTGGGCTCAACCCTTGGGCTCTCTTTTGGGCTTTGATTAATTCTCCTTTAATTCTTGATAATTAAAGGGATTATGGGCCTCTTCACCATTAAAATATGGACCTGTAAAAATAGAGAGAAAAAGATTAAAAAACAGATTTTTATTAATATTATGCATGGTATAGAGGTGGAAGATGATGCAAAAATGAACTATAATCACCCCCTCTTTACATTCTCCTTCTCTCTCTTTCACTTTTTCCCTTCTTCCTTCTCCATTTCCTGCAAATGAAACCAGTAGCCAAGAGCTCTTGCTTCCTCCTTTGGCCACCCATTCTCCACCACTTTCCCCTCCATTTTCACCACCAACTCTTCCATCTTTTTCTCCTCTATCTCCTCCTCCATTCCAACAACAACAACAACCACAACACCACCTCCACCATCTTCTTCTTCCTCTTCTTTTCCATCAAATAACCCATTTCCACCACCACCTTCTCCACCTTCTCCACCACTACCTACTTCACCTTGACCACCAACGACCATGTCATCTTCTTCTCCTCGTCGTGCTCTTTCCGACGAGCTATTGCTTCGCTCTCCGAAATCCCTTTTGCAAAACTCCAATTTTTCACTTTTAACTACACCTGCACCCCCACCATTTGCTTGGGCTTAGGCTTGGCTTACCGGATTCCTGCCATCTCTGGCCACTTCCGGCCACCTCCGGCCGCCGCCGGTGACCGCCGGCCATCGCCGGCTACCATCCCCCTTCCATTCTTCTTTCCTTTCTTTCCTTTCCTTCTTTCTTTTCTTCCCTTCATTCATTCTTTCTTTCCTTCTCTTTCTTTCCTTCTTTCTTTTTCCTTTCCTTTTCCTTTTCCTTGTCTTCTCTGATTTTCCTCCCTACCTGCGTCTCTCTCCCTGTCAAACTTGCGTCACCCTTCCCTGCGTCCCTCTCACTTCCTTCCCTGCGTCTCCCTTTTATTTCCTTGTCTCTCTCTCCTTCTCTGTTAATTGCTAGACACAGCTCACCCCCGCGTCCAAGCAATTCCTTAACGCGAATCTTCGCGTTCTTGATATTTGTAAACGCGGCCTTCGCGTTCCTGTATCAACGCGACGCAGAGTTCATGCTCGCGTCCGCGTTCTCCTCGTGTCCTGACTTGGATGCGGGTCTCGAACCCAACGTTTGTGGGCATTTATGCAACGCGAACCCCGCGTCTGCGACCCCGCGTCTCACCCTCAAACCCGCGTCCCCCTGTGCATACTCTCTCCCCCTGTGCACACTCTCTCTCCTTGTGCACTCTCTCTCCATGGATTTCTCTCTCTAGCTCTCACTTTCTCTCCCCTCTCTCATTCTCTTTCTCTCTCTTGATTTCCTCCTCTCTCTATTACTTTCTTTCTAACGCGTTGACGCGTTGATTTCCTGGATTTCGGTGATCGGGGATTTTACTATGTCTTCTAAAGATTTAGACGAGTGTTCTCGCTTTCTCATTGGACTTTCCCGCATCGTCGGGTTGACTTGCATAACATTATGTATTTATATCGATGTTCTCGTTTGGTATTGTGATGTCATACTTGTTATATTAATTGTTGACATACACCTGTCTGTATCATACTTGACAACTGACGTGTTACCACCTGACATGACTTACTACCTAGCATATGTTTTACCACCTGCTTCTTGACCCGTTAATACTTGAACCCCTGAAATAGGGAGGCTCCTGACTTTACTCCTGTTGATCCCCGTAATGGGATAACCATGAATATAAGATTACTATGAATACTCTGTGGACATTATTACTGGATAAATTATAATAAGTCAACTTGCACTCGGTTTGGGGGAAACTGATGGGCCCTAATTAATCATGTTTATGGTGGTCTTATCGAGCCGCGCGTGGCTACATACTTGAGGGATCACCTGGCGGCCACCAGGGATTCCGTGGGGTGTGCTGGCACCTCTACTCCTGTTTATTCCTGCCGGGTATGCACACGCCCTAGGCCTATTTCTATGGGATCTGCGATACTCTATTCCTGTTCGGGCGTAAATAAGTCCCGGTACCTAGCGGTACGTTCCGGCTCAGCACCGAATACTCCTGGACCGTTGTCCCGGGCATGTACGGGGCCCATCCGAAACATGATTCATCGAACTTTATCAGTTTCCAAATAACTTGCTCTGTAAGTTGTGAGTGAAAGTATGTGGAATGGGACGCATACTGAAACCTGCAACTTAGACAGCCCAATTACAATAAGATCCTAATATGCAATTTGTTGTGCTGTTTTGCAACTCGGGTTGTATGTGTTTGGATTACGGTAACATGAGATAAAGGCATATAAATGAGGGTTTCCTTATTTGGATTATTCCTTCGATGTACTAGTCTCATGGTGCCGTGACCTAAGCTTGTACAATCAGATTTGCTCATAATCGGTTTTATTCGGTTTTATCGGTTCTATGTTATACTTACTCATATTCTGTTTTACTACCTGTGTTCTATTCCACCAGTTTCCTACTCTTGTCGTATTATACCATGTGTTTGCTTACCTATGCTCGCCACCTGGCTTTCGCATCACCACTCGCCGGGGAGTTCTGACTCCTCTGGATCCTCATGTCCAGGTTTTAGAGCTTAGAGCGTGTAGATTCTCCCAGTTATTGATCAGAGTGGAGCAGCGGTAGCGTGGATCTCCAGCAGACCGTTCAGAGCCTTATCCTTCCAGGCCCCCTGCTCGGCTCTAGAGATTTCCTGCTATGACTCTGAGCCTCCATTTGTACTGTTCATACATGTACATCTCTTTGTATTCTCGCATTTGCGCCTATCTGTGATGTAATATTCTTGTAATATTTATCACCTCTTGTGATAACTTTATAATTGTACTCATGTGTTGGAATGTATAATGCACCACGTGCTTCCGTACTCTGATTCTTGCCTGTACTGATGCTTAGCGTATATACGTGAGGGTATTTCTGACCTGTGTATATACGTCATAGTAACGTCTCCGTACCCGCCGGATCGGGGCGTTACAGGGTGGTATCAGAGCCTAAGCTCTCACATCCTCAGTACGTCCAGACGGCAAATTAATGGTAAAGAAATTTGCAATTAGAATGCATGAGTCCTGGTTATACACTCCAACAACAAGTGCAAAGTTATCTATTCTTTCTTGATCATTCTTCCTCTGATTCCTAATCCTTTCCATCTTTTCACTGTTTTGATTTTTCGTAGCCTTTATACCAACTTAAGATATGGTTATACTAGAGAGGTAGCGGCTGGTTCTGAATGAAGCTATTATCTGATCTCTTTGGCCAACTCTATGAAGCTCAGGTATTCTCAGGCTTGATCCAGGTCGGGTTATCTTTCAGAAGACAGTAGTCGGGGTTTTCTACGGTTACTCTATATTCTTGGCTATATCTTTCAGAGTGATCGATGTCTGGTATTCGGAATTCTTAATTATTGGTTTTCTTTATTATGCTCAGTACTATCAGGGTTTTCTTTATCTTCAGTATTCTGGCTCTTCTCAGGGTGATATTAAGTTTGCAGTACAGCGGGAATTCTATTGCAAAGCTATGTTATCAGTCAGTATTATTCGGCATCATTCGAAGATTTATACAGCCGGAAGTGCAGAAAATGTTTATATTCTGATTGTTATTCAGTCGACTTGAGAACCCTACCTGTGGTGATTCATATCTTAATTGGTATAATTCTCGTCCTTGTCCTCTTTGTGTTCAATTTACCTCTTATCGAAATTGCGAGGACGCAATTTTTGTAAGGTGGATGGATTGTAACACCCCGCTCCCAGAATACGTACTTAGTTACGTATTCAGATTTTTCGATCATATTTTTCGATTTGCTTCCTGTATTTGTTTTGTATTATGAATTATTTATATGATCGTTTTGCCTTGGATCTGGATTCGTGAACTCGGAGTCAGCCCTAGTCTGAACCGGGAACCTGATCCTAGTGAATTGCTCGATTTGGTCTTTTCGCTATTCTGATTTGACTGATTTTAGTTTTAAACATCAATTTCTAATATTTTAAATTTTCTATGATTTTCTGGAATTTTCCTGAATTAAATTGAAAATCTTCAAAACCGGTGTCGACTAGTGCCGCTGACCGATTCCCGGATTTTTAATTTATAAACGGAGTAGAATTTCTAGAAACGGCTTTCACATCATTTCTTAAAATCATATTTTCTATCTAAATACTTTTTCTGAAATTTTTCAGAATTTATCAAAATCCGGCCAACCCGGTGTAGACCGATATTGACGGTTGACTCTAGGATTTTTATTTTGAAAATGGGATTGAATTTATGAAAATCGATTTCACCAAAAATCTTTATATAATATTTATTATTTTTGAGAATTTTTGGGAAGCTTTCCAAACTACTTTATTTTTTGGACTTTTCCGGAGTTTTTGGTGTTTTCCCAGATACCGGAATAGTATCCAGATATTTTTCCACTTTTTCTCTCTCCTCGCTAGACGCGAGTTTTACCAACTCGGATTCAATCTTTAATGCAGAGATCCTCTCCATTCTGCATTAAATGCATTTCAGATCGACTCCCATCAAGTCATTATGACTTCGTCCTTTCTGTTAAACGCAGCTTTCGCCTTTCCTTCTGGACGCGGCTTTAATTTCCGCATTTGGCTCCTTATTTGCCTAGACGCAGCTTTGGTATCATGGGTACGCAACATCCTTTGAATGAAACGCAAGTTTCACTTTATATGATGGGATTGGCTACATTATTATAATATTTTCCCCATTATATATACACCCCCTGATAAGAAAAGAATAGTGGAGTATAAATGCACAGATATTCAACAAAAGAGAGAAGGTTTAGAGACAACCTTGTAGTGCTTACTTACTCCGAAATGTATTTATAATGATTAATGTACTCTTTCCAAATCACCGTAATAGCATAGGCTATACGAGTCGATTCTCAGGGAGAGCTTGCGATGGAAGCGTTACGGTTTGGTATTGAAGATGGAAAACGAAGGTTCTTCTTTTTTTTTAAAAGAATGAAAAAGAAATGGAAAAAGAGATAAAAGAATTTGTGGATTTGTGCATGATGGAAAGAAAATGAAAAGAATTAGAAAACAAGATTTGCTTTGGAAAGAAAACTAAAAGAAGGAGAACTTTGTAAAAGACTTTAAGATGTGAAAAACCATGACTAGGTACCTTCCTAAATTGCTAACTTACTAGACTCCGTTATGGTGATGCTTGCCTCATGTTGATTCATCGGCATATGTATGTCTTGCGTGTTGGTCTAGTTACTTTCCCACTTGATTGATGGGTGATCTTCTTGGACTTGTCTTGTAGCCTCATTGATTTCATCGGCTCTCAAGATAGAATTTCAATGGTGGACTCGAGGAGTGACACTCAAGGGATGCTAAGGAAGAAGATACAACATTCATTAGTCATTCAAGGCAAACACAACAAATTAGCATTGAAGTAATGAAGTTGTACAACAAATAGCATATGTTTGGTGATCCATCTCCATGTTCCATCAAGGCACTTGTTCTAAAGACAAGGCTCTAAATGAGGCACACATGAATCATATGAAATTACAACAAGAGCTTGCCAAGCATGAAAGTAACCCATCGGGGATGAAAAAGACTCAACAATTGCAAGATGAAAAATTAGCAATCACCCAAGAGTTAGAAGTTAGCAATGTTAGTGGTCAGCTAGTCATGTTAGAAGAAGTTAGCTATTAGCCATTACAAGAAAAGAAAAGCAATTCATGAATAAAAGTGCAAGGAAAGTAAAGCTTGAATGAAAGAATGCAAGTAAAGTACTAGAAATTGCTCAAGTAGAGAAAGGAGATTGGATTAATCCTTACTTCACAAGTTGTCACACCTTGGTTTACACAAGCTTTCTCTCTCTCTGAATCTCTCTCTCACAAAATTTCTAGGAGGAAGAAGAAGAACTAGAGCAATAAAAATCCTAGAGAAAAACCTACAAAATACAAGCTTTATCCTCTAATCTCTCCTCCCTCTTTTGCACTGGCCCTGATGGTCTATTTATAGGCCTCAGGAGAAGAAGGCTCCAGAATCAGACAGCTGGAGGAAATCGCGGGCTCAACGGCCAGATAACGGCCGCGGAAACGCGGCCAGAGCCGCGTTTCCGCGGCAGAATCTTGGCCGTTGAGGCTGAGATTTCTGTTGCAGTTTTCTCGCAGGTTGTTAGCCACGTGGACCTTCTGGAATGTCTGAGCTGGCGCGTGGATGTCTCCAGATCCTGGGCTCAACCCTTGGGCTCTCTTTTGGGCTTTGATTAATTCTCCTTTAATTCTTGATAATTAAAGGGATTATGGGCCTCTTCACCATTAAAATATGGACCTGTAAAAATAGAGAGAAAAAGATTAAAAAACAGATTTTTATTAATATTATGCATGGTATAGAGGTGGAAGATGATGCAAAAATGAACTATAATCACCCCCTCTTTACATTCTCCTTCTCTCTCTTTCACTTTTTCCCTTCTTCCTTCTCCATTTCCTGCAAATGAAACCAGTAGCCAAGAGCTCTTGCTTCCTCCTTTGGCCACCCATTCTCCACCACTTTCCCTCCATTTTCACCACCAACTCTTCCATCTTTTTCTCCTCTATCTCCTCCTCCATTCCAACAACAACAACAACAACCACAACACCACCTCCACCATCTTCTTCTTCCTCTTCTTTTCCATCAAATAACCCATTTCCACCACCACCTTCTCCACCTTCTCCACCACTACCTACTTCACCTTGACCACCAACGACCATGTCATCTTCTTCTCCTCGTCGTGCTCTTTCCGACGAGCTATTGCTTCGCTCTCCGAAATCCCTTTTGCAAAACTCCAATTTTTCACTTTTAACTACACCTGCACCCCCACCATTTGCTTGGGCTTAGGCTTGGCTTACCGGATTCCTGCCATCTCTGGCCACTTCCGGCCACCTCCGGCCGCCGCCGGTGACCGCCGGCCATCGCCGGCTACCATCCCCCTTCCATTCTTCTTTCCTTTCTTTCCTTTCCTTCTTTCTTTTCTTCCCTTCATTCATTCTTTCTTTCCTTCTCTTTCTTTCCTTCTTTCTTTTTCCTTTCCTTTTCCTTTTCCTTGTCTTCTCTGATTTTCCTCCCTACCTGCGTCTCTCTCCCTGTCAAACTTGCGTCACCCTTCCCTGCGTCCCTCTCACTTCTTTCCCTGCGTCTCCCTTTTATTTCCTTGTCTCTATCTCCTTCTCTGTTAATTGCTAGACACAGCTCACCCCCGCGTCCAAGCAATTCCTTAACGCGAATCTTCGCGTTCTTGATATTTGTAAACGCGGCCTTCGCGTTCCTGTATCAACGCGACGCAGAGTTCATGCTCGCGTCCGCGTTCTCCTCGTGTCCTGACTTGGATGCGGGTCTCGAACCCTACGTTTGTGGGCATTTATGCAACGCGAACCCCGCGTCTCACCCTCAAACCCGCGTCCCCCTGTGCATACTCTCTCCCCCTGTGCACACTCTCCCTTGTGCACTCTCTCCATGGATTTCTCTCTAGCTCTCACTTTCTCTCCCCTCTCTCTCATTCTCTTTCTCTCTCTTGATTCCTCCTCTCTCTATTACTTTCTCTCTAACGCGTTGACGCGTTGATTTCCTGAATTCTGGTGATCGGGGATTTTACTATGTCTTCTAAAGATTTAGGCGAGTGTTCTCGCTTTCTCATTGGACTTTCCCGCATCGTCAGATTGACTTGCATAACATTATGTATTTATATCGGTGTTCTCGTTTGGTATTGTGATGTCATACTTGTTATATTAACTGTTGACATACACCTGTCTGTATCATACTTGACAACTGACGTGTTACCACCTGACATGACTTACTACCTAGCATATGTTTTACCACCTGCTTCTTGACCCGTTGATACTTGAACCCCTGAAATAGGGGGGCTCCTGACTTTACTCCTATTGATCCCCATAATGGGATAACCATGAATATAAGATTACTATGAATACTCTGTGGACATTATTACTGGATAAATTATAATAAGTCAACTTGCACCCGGTTTGGGGAAACTGATGGGCCCTGATTAATCATGTTTATGGTGGTCTTATCGAGCCGCGCGTGGCCACATACTTGAGCGATCACCTGGCGGCCACCAGGGATTCCGTGGGGTGTGCTGGCACCCCTACTCCTGTTTATTCCTGCCGGGTATGCACACGCCCTAGACCTATTTCTATGGGATCTGCGATACTCTATTCCTGTTCGGGCGTAAATAAGTCCCGGTACCTAGCGGTACGTTCCAGCTCAGCACCGGATACTCCTGGACCGTTGTCCCGGGCATGTACGGGGCCCATCCGAAACATGATTCATCGAACTTTATCAGTTTCCAAATAACTTGCTCTATAAGTTGTGAGTGAAAGTATGTGGAATGGGACGCATACTGAAACCTGCAACTTAGATGGCCCAATTATAATAAGATCCTAATATGCAATTTGTTGTGTTGTTTTGCAACTCGGGTTGTATGTGTTTGGATTACGGTAACATAGGATAAAGGTATATAAATGAGTGTTTCCTTATTTGGATTATTCCTTCGATGTACTAGTCTCATGATGTCGTGACCTAAGCTTGTACAATCAGATTTGCTCGTAATCGGTTTTATTCGGTTTTATCGGTTCTATGTTATACTTACTCACATTCTTTTTTACTACCTGTGTTCTATTCCACCAGTTTCCTACTCTTGTCGTATTATACCATGTGTTTGCTTACCTATGCTCGCCACCTGGCTTTCGCATCACCACTCGCCGGGGAGTTCTAACTCCTCTGGGTCCTCATGTCCAGGTTTTGGAGCTTGGAGCGTGTGGATTCTCCCAGTTATTGATCAGAGTGGCGCAGCGGTAGCGTGGATCTCCAGCAGACCGTTCAGAGCCTTATCCTTCCAGGCCCCCTTCTCGACTTTAGAGATTTCTTGCTGTGACTCTGAGCCTCCATTTGTACTGTTCATACATGTACATATCTTTGTATTCTCGCATTTGCGCCTATCTGTGATGTAATATTCTTGTAATATTTATCACCTCTGGTGATAACTTTGTAATTGTACTCATGTGTTCGAATGTATAATGCACCACGTGCTTCCGTACTCTGATTCTTGCCTGTACTGATGCTTAGCGTATATACGTGAGGGTATTTCTGACCTGTGTATATACGTCGCAGTAACGTCTCCGTACCCGCCGGATCGGGGCGTTGTTGGCCCAAGGTTACAATCACCCATGATTAGTGTATTTTGATGATTACAAAACATATTAGTTATTTGTACTAATAATATTTGTTGTTTAAGTGTGTTTCAGGTTTCTATTCATTCTAGAAGTCTTCTCTCACAAATATAAGGATTTGGACTCAAGTCAACTCCAATTGGGCTCAAGGAACAAGTGTTGAAGATCATATGAAGAAGCCTATTGAAGATCTTGAAGTCCTTAGAATCATTGTAAGAATAGAATGTTAAAGTTTAAGTCTTGGGTATTTGGCTCTAGGATACACACACACAAAATTTGTTTTTGATAAAATTTGGTCTTGTTTTCATTTTCAAAATGTGGTTTCATGCCATAGTAGAGATTTACATGAACCTAAGTTTTATAAAATATATATCTTGTCTAGATCATGTATACATACTCCTACTAACATGTCACTCTAGTTTGTTTAAACCTAAAACAATTTTTCAAATTTTTCCAAGTTCAAATCCTGCAGTTTTTCCCATTTCAGGCTGACCGGCCGACCGGCCCGGTCGACCGGCACCATAGCCTGGACGTGCACGTCTGTGCACGTCCGTCGGTCGACCGTACCGGTCGACCGACCAAGAGCACACTGCTCTCTGGTTTTCTGAGTCGACCAGACCGGTCGACCGGAAGAAGGAAACTGTGTTTCCTCTTTTGGGACGGTCGACCGGACCGGTCGACCGAGAGCCAACGGCTCTTTGCAGCTGGACTGGCGGTCGACCGGACCGGTCGACCGCCAGGCCTGCAACAATCCAACGGCTCTTTCCTCTTTGGGCTATTCTGAAAAACTGTTTTTGTTTTCTGTTTTAACAGATTTTTGGAGAGTTGTTGGGGAGCTTTTGCAGGTCAAATTAGGTGTAAAGAAATTGTTTTTAACCTATTTTCAAACCCTATAAATAGAGGAGAAGTCTCTCTTGCATATTACCAAGAAAAATCCTCAAGTTTGTGTTGTTTTCAAAAGAGAAAAGAAAAGAGTTTAAAGCCTTCATTCCAATTCTTTTAAAGTTTGTTTTTCAGTTGTGTTTGATTGTCTATATCACTCTACAACTGAAATTTTCTCACCACACTTCATAGAGCCAAAAATCCTATACTCATTCTATAGTGAAGTTGTAATAGAAGTGAGAGTGTTTGTAAAAGAGTTTGAGAAAAAGTGTAGTGATCTTGTTGTGATCACTTTGTTCTTGTAATCCCTTCCTTGTGGAGCAACCTCTTCGGTAGAGGTCCTTTGTACTCGGTGGAGCTCGGTGCTCGGTCTTCGGTAGACCAAATTGTAAAGGCGTCCTCGGTGGATAGTAGAAACCCTTCACGGAGGTGAAGGCGGGGAGTAGAGCGGTGACTCGAACCTCGAAACAAATCATTTTGTTTGCGATTGCCTTTGCGTCTAATTCTTGCTTTACTTTTCAATAGCTCCTTATTGCTTTCTATTGCATACTTGTGATATTGTTTGAATCTCTTGTGATACTATTTGCTTGCTTGTAATTCTTGCCATATATCATTGTGTTCGCATCATTCTTCATATCATCCATTTCATACTTGTGTGTGCCAATCCCGTACTCATCCAACAAGAGCTTCACATAGCGCCTCAACCCATATCAAGGGGAATCAAGAGGAGTTTAGTCCAGAGCCTCGCAAGGGGAATTCGGCTACACTTGTTGGATTGTGCTAAGTTGAGCCTCACTTGTTTTTAGGTTCCCCATTTAGAGTGTTAAAATTTTAAGATTAGCAATCACACCTATTCACCCCCCCTCTAGGTGTTTTTCAATTGGTATCAGAGCTTGGACTCTAGGATTTGGTTTAACAACCTTAGAGAAGATCCTAATTTGCTAATCATTTCATTCATATTCATATAGTAAAAATGGCCGATGGAATTAAGACCCCTCCTAAGTTTGATGGACTTAACTTTCCCATATGGAAAGTTAAGATGACCGTGTTTTTGCAATCTCTAGGTAGCCGAGTTGCAAAAGCCGTGACTAAGTCCTTTAGTGTACCCCCCGGTGACGAATCCACTTGGTCCGAAATAGAGACTAAGGAATTCGATGCCAATGCCAAAGCTCACTATGCACTTCTTCAAGCCCTTAATGATGATGACATTTCTAGGGTTATCCATTGCAAATCCGCATATGAGATTTGGTCACACTTGATAGTCACTCATGAGGGGACCTCACAAGTAAAGAAGGCTAAGATTGACCTTCTTCGGTCCCAATATGAAATATTTAGCATGCAAGAAAATGAAACCATAGATGATATGGTTACAAGATTTACCAAGATTACTAATGGACTCTCTTCTTTAGGTGAAGATATCAACAATGATCAAAGAGTAAGGAAGATCATCCGTGCTCTTCCTCCTTCATGGGAAGTTAAAGCAACAACCTTGAAGGAACTCAACGACAATGAAGAGATGGACTTATAGGTCTCATTGGGAACCTCAAAACCCATGAGATGGAAAGAAAAGCTAGGGAGGATATGGCTCCTTCCAAAAAGAAGACTATCGCCTTCAAGAGTCAAGCTACACACTCCGATGAAGACGATGAAGAAGAAGATGATGAGGAGCTCTCACTCCTTGTTAAGAATGTCCGGAGGATGTACAACAAGGCGAAGTACCAAGGTAGAAGAAGATGGCAAGGAGGCAAAGAAGAAAGAAGGATCACTTGTTTCAATTGCCAAAAGCCCGGACACATTGTTGCGGAGTGTCCGGACAAAGCTAAGCCCTCCACTTCAAAGAAGCCTTACAAGAAGAAGGCTATGAAGGCAACTTGGGATTCGGAGACCGAATCCGAGGAAGAAATAGACACCGCCAACATGTGCTTCATGGCAAATGAAGGCACAAGCAAGGTAACCTCTTCCACTCCTTTAGATAATGAACTTTCAATGGATGAGTTAGAAGAAGCTTTTGTTGAATTGTCACAAAATTATGATTTCTTAAAAAAAAAGTATTTAAAAATGAAAAAGGAAAATGAATCTTTAAGTCATCAAGTTTTTACTCTTACAAAAGAAAAGGATGATTTGGTTTCCACCTTGGCCACTACTAAAAATGATTTTGAAAAATATAAGATTTCTTGCAAAGGTAAGGCCCCACTAATTGATTCTAATGAAGTTTCTATGCTTAAGGAAAGATTAGACTCATTAAGTGTTGTTTTGAAAAATTGTGAATTTAACAAGAAGAAAATTGAGGCTATGTTTCCTAAGAAACAAGCCCAAAGAAAAATGCTCATGCTCATGTTCATGTTCATGCTACACAACCTAAACAACATGGCAAAACCCCAAAACATGCTCACACTACACATACACATCATGCATTCATGTATGGTAGAGTGTTCTCATGTTCACATTGTGGACGGAAAGGGCACTTAGCCAATTTTTGCTATGATAGATTAAACGTATCACGTCATAATGTTTGGGTTCGAGGCACTAACTTTAAAGGACCCAAGAAAGTTTGGGTACCAAAATCAACAATTATGTTAAATGATATAGGTACTTTCCAAAGCCCAACGACGTAGAGGATTGTGGTATCTTGATAGCGGTTGCTCAAGGCACATGACTTGAGACATCAACAACTTTACAACCCTATCAAGATATCATGAAGGTGGCACCATCACCTTCGGAGATGACGCCAAGGGTAAAATCATCGGTATTGGTAATGTAAAACTTGGCACCTCTCATTTAATTGAAAATGTAGTTTTAGTTGATGGCCTCAAGCACAATCTCTTGAGTGTTAGTCAACTTTGTGATAAAGGTTTTGATGTTATTTTTGATAATGTTGCTTGTAAAGTAATTGATAGAACTTCTAATGTTTGTGTATTTTCCGGTTTTCGTGAAAGTAATGTTTATATGATTGATATGTTAAATATGTCTTGTAATATTACTTGTTTGAAAGCCCTCGATGATGACTCTTGGTTGTGGCATAGGAGATTAGGCCATATTTCTTTTGATCACATTTCTAGGTTAAACACAAAGGAAATGGTGAAAGGTATTCCTTGCTTGAATTTTGAAAAGGACCGAGTTTGTGACGCATGTCAATTTGGGAAACAAACTAAGTCTTCTTTCAAGTCAATTAAGGATATCATGACATCACGTCCTTTGGAGTTAATCCATATGGATCTTTTTGGCCCTACACAAACCAAAAGTCTAAGTGGGAATAGATTTGCTTATGTTTTGGTTGATGACTTTTCAAGGTTTACTTGGGTTTTCTTTCTTGAACACAAAAACCAAGCATTTTCGTATTTCCAAACTTTTAAGAAAAGAGTTGAAAAAGAAAAAGATGTTTCGATTTTGAGAATAAGAAGTGATAGAGGGGGTGAATTCATTAACCAACCCTTGACCACTTTTTGTGATGAACATGGAATAAAGTATGAACTATCTTGTCCTAGAACTCCACAACAAAATGGAGTAGTTGAACGGAAAAAATAGAACATTACAAGAGATGGTTAGGACAATGCTAAGTGAATATGGTCTACCACATTATTTGTGGGCCGAGGCCGTTAATACATCATGCTATATATCAAATCGTGTTTTCTTATGTAAAAATACTACTAAAACTTCTTTTGAAATGTACTTTTCTAGAAAACCAAATGTTTCTTATTTCAAAGTTTTTGGATGCAAATGTTTGTTTTAAATACAAAAGATAATTTAGGAAAGTTTGATGCTAGATCTTATGAGGCTATTTTTGTAGGTTACTCAAACACTAGTAAGGCTTATAGAGTTTTCATTAGATCATCATTGACTATTGAAGAGTCTATTCATGTTAAGTTTGAGGAATCTAACAAGTTTGTTAAGAATGTTGTAGAAATAGATGCATTGGATGAAGGTTTGGAGAAAGTGACCTTGGAGGATGCTTCTACTATGGGAGACAAACCAAAGGATGATGAAGGAAGCGAAGCTAAGGTGGAAGAAGCACAAGGAAATGAAAATCAAACACATGAGGTGGAGCCTACTCAACCACTACCAAAGGATTGGAGATACAATCCACATCATCCCAAGGACCTTGTCATAGGTGAAGTATCAAAAGGGGTAACTACTCGCTCTAGACTTCATGACTATTGTGGTAACTATTGTTGGCCAAGGTTACAATCAACCCATGTTTAGTGTATTTTGATGATTACAAAACATATTAGTTATTGGTACTAATATAAATTGTTATTTAAGTGTGTTTCAGGTTTATATATTAAAGAGATGGATTCTTCCCTAAAGGAAGGTACATTGGACTCAAGACAAGTCAAATTGGGCTCAAAGTGCAATATTGAAGATCAAGAGAAGATAGCTCAAGTTGAAGTCTTGAAGACCATTGTAGTTTGTAAGTTTAGTTTTGTAAAGATAGAATATGTGAAATTTGGCTCTAGGATTTGCACACACATTTGTTTTATATGTTTCTATGTTTTCAAAATATTTATTTCTAGGTTTATGCCTTAGTTTATACATACATGTACCCAAAGCTTTACATCTTCAAAAACTTGTTTAAATACATGTATATAAACTATTTTCAGCATAAAACTTAGCTTCAGATTTTTAAAGATTTTATACAAAATTTTCTATCTTAAAATCTGCCCAGAAAAACAGTTTTCCAGGCAGACCGGTCGACCGGCCCAGTCGACCGGCTGCTGTGTCCGGACATGCACAAGTTGTGCATGTCTGTCGGTCGACCGGACCAACAGACCGGTCGACCGAAATTAGATGTTTGCTCTCTGTATCTTTCGGTCGACTGGGTCGGTCGACCGGTAGAAGGAAACTGTGTTTCCTTTCTTGAGATCGGTCGACCGGCAGTCGACCGGAGCCATAACGGCTCTTTTGCCAGCAGGGTCCCGGTCGACCGGCAGTCGACCGGTAGGCCTGCAACACCTCCAACGGCTCTTTCCTCTTTGGGCTGTTCTGAAAAACTGTTTTATTTTCTGTTTTAACAGACTTTTTAGAGGGTTGTTGGGGTGCTTTTGCAGGTGATATTAGCTGGAAAAATCAGAGTTTTTAACCTATTCTCTCCCTATAAATAGTGGGAAATAGGCCTTAGTTATTAACCAAGAAAAATACAAGTTTTCATAGTTTTCAAGAGAAAGAGAAAAATAGTTTAAAGCTTTCATTTCCATTCTTTCAAAATTGGTTTTTCAGTTGTTGTTTGATCTCTAATATCACTCTACAACTGAAGCTTTTCTCACCACACTTCATTGAGCCAAAAATTTCATATTCTTTCTATAGGTGAAGTTGTAAAAGTGTGAGAGTGTTTGTAAAAGAGAAAGAGTGTTGTGGTCTAGTTGAGATCACAAATTTGTAATCCTTTGTTCTTGTGGAGACAAGTTCCTAAGGGGAATTTCTTTGTAAGGTGAAGCTACGGGCTTGAGGTCTTTGGAGGCCTAACTTGTACGGGATCCTAAGGGGATAGTGGAAACCCTTCACGGAGGTGAAGGCGGGGACTAGAGCTACGGGCTCGAACCTCGAAACAAATCACTTTGTTTGCGATTGCTTTTGTGTCATCTTGCCTAATTCTCTCTTGCTTTACTTGCTTTCAATTTATTGCTTGAGAACTAACATCTTATTTGTGCAATCCTTACTTGTTTACTTTTCTTGCTATATTACTTGTGTGCATTTCATCATCGCATTTCATACTTGGAATTGTTCGATCACACCTCAATACAACACGATTGCATTGCGCACCTCTAACCCATTTAAGGGGAATTGGGAGGAAGGAGTTCAGAACCTCGCAAGGGGTATTCGGCTCTTAGTCGTGTTTTGAGAGATCGTTGCATCACTCACTTAAGTAAAATTTAAAAAGAGCATTAGATTAGCAATTACACCTATTCACCCCCCCTCTAGGTGTATTTCAATTGGTATCAGAGCTTGGACTCTAGGATTTGGCTTAACAACCTTAGAGAGATCCTCATATTGCTAATCATTTCATTCATTTCCACATAGTAAACATGGCCGATGGTATTAAGACACCCCCTAAGTTTGATGGACTTAACTTTCCCATATGGAAGGTTAAGATGACTGTTTTCTTGCAATCTCTAGGTAGCCGAGTTGCAAAGGCCGTGACTAAACAATTTAGTGCCCCCGGTGATGAATCTACTTGGTCAGAAATTGAGACCAAGG
Source organism: Agave tequilana (assembly GCA_038442645.1). Lineage (NCBI taxonomy): Eukaryota > Viridiplantae > Streptophyta > Magnoliopsida > Asparagales > Asparagaceae > Agave > Agave tequilana. The sequence continues at coordinate 139,627 of JAVJIF010032752.1, forward strand.
AGTTTGATGCCAATGCTAGGGCTCATTATGCACTCCTACAAGCCCTCAATGATGATGACATAGCTAGAGTCATCCATTGCAAATCCGCCTATGAGATTTGGACCCATTTGCTAGTAACACATGAGGGGACATCACAAGTGAAGAGGGCCAAGATAGACCTTCTTCGGTCCCAATATGAAAATTTTTGCATGCAAGAGAATGAAACCATAGATGATATGGTTACTAAGTTTACAAAGATTACTAATGGTCTTGCTTCTCTAGGTGAAGAAATCAACAATGATCAAAGGGTGAGAAAGATCATCCGGGCTCTTCCTCCATCATGGGAAGTGAAAGCTACAACATTGAAGGAACTCAATGATAAAGATGAGATTGAGCTCATTGGACTCATTGGGAACTTGAAGACCCATGAAATGGAGAGAAAGGCAAGGGAGGACATGGCACCTACCAAAAAGAAGACCATTGCCTTCAAAAGTCATGCTACTTACTCCGACGAAGATGATGAAGAAGAAGATGACGAGGAGCTCTCACTTCTAGTCAAAAACGTCCGGAGGATGTACAACAAGGCAAAGTTCCGAGGACGGAGGAGATGGCAAGGAGGCAAGGAAGAAAGGAAGATCATTTGCTTTAATTGCCAAAAGCCGGGACACATAGTAGCGGAGTGTCCGGACCAAGTGAAGCCATCTTCATCCAAGAAGCCATACAAGAAGAAGGCTATGAAAGCAACATGGGATGACGAAAGTGAATCCGAGGAGGAGATCGACACCGCCAATATGTGCTTCATGGCAAATGAGAGCACAAGCAAGGTAACCCCCTCAACTCCTCTTGATGATGATTTGTCCATGGATGAGCTAGGAGAAGCTTTTATGGAACTTTCTAGTAATTCTGATTTCTTAAAGAAGAAATATTTAAAAATGAAAAAGGATAATGAATCTCTTAATATTCAAATTGTAAATCTTTCTAAAGAAAATAATGATTTACATTCTTCTTTAGTTTCCACTAAAAATGATTTTGAAAAATATAAGATTGCTTGTAAAGGAAAGACCCCATTTGTAGACTCTAATGAGATTGCCATGCTTAAAGAAAGATTAGACTCATTAGATGTTGTTTTGAAAAAATGTAGTGAGTTTGATAAGAAGAAGATGGAGAATATGTTTCCTAAGAAACAAGCTCCTAAGAAAAATATTCATCATGCTCATGCTCATGCTCATGTACATGCTACACAACCTATGCATCATGGTAAACCCCCAAAGCATGTTCACACTTCACATACACACCATGCATTCATGTATAGAAAAGTGTACTCATGTTCACATTGTGGACGGAAAGGACACTTAGCTAATTTTTGTTATGATAGACTAAGTGCATCACATCATAATGTTTGGGTTCGTAACACTAACTTTCAAGGACCCAAGAAAGTTTGGGTACCAAAGTCAACCATTGTTTTAAATGATGTAGGCACTTTCCAAAGCTCAAAGACGTAGAGGTTTATGGTATCTTGATAGCGGTTGCTCAAGGCACATGACTTGGGACATCAACAACTTTGCAACCCTATCAAGATATCATGAAGGTGGCACCGTCACCTTCGGAGATGACGCCAAGGGTAAAATCATCGGTATTGGTAATGTAAAACTTGGCACCTCTCCTTTAATTGAAAATGTAGTTTTAGTTGATGGCCTCAAGCATAATCTCTTGAGTGTTAGTCAACTTTGTGATAAAGGTTTTGATGTTGTTTTTGATAATGTTTCTTGTAAAGTGATTGATAGAACTTCTAATGTTTGTGTATTTTCCGGTTTTCGTGAAAGCAATGTTTATATGATTGATATGCTAAATATGTCTTGTAATATAACATGTTTAAAAGCCCTCGATGACGACTCTTGGTTGTGGCATAGGAGATTAGGCCACGTTTCATTTGACCATATTTCTAGGCTTAACTCTAAGGAAATGGTGAAGGGTATTCCTTCATTGAACTTTGAAAAGGACCGAGTTTGTGACGCATGTCAATTTGGGAAACAAACTAAGTCCTCATTCAAATCAATTAAGGATATCATGTCATCACGTCCATTAGAGCTAATCCACATGGACTTATTTGGCCCAACTCAAACCAAAAGTTTAAGTGGGAGTAGATTTGCTTATGTTTTAGTAGATGATTTTTCGCGTTTTACTTGGGTTTATTTTCTTGAACACAAAAGTCAAACCTTTTCACATTTTCAAGCCTTTAAGAAAAGAGTTGAAAAGGAAAATGACTCCTCAATAATTAAAATAAGAAGTGATAGAGGAGGTGAGTTCATTAACCTTCCCTTTACCACTTTTTGTGAGGAACATGGAATAAAACATGAACTTTCTTGTCCTAGAACTCCACAACAAAATGAAGTAGTTGAGCGGAAAAATCGTACCTTACAAGAGATGGCTAGGACAATGTTAAATGAATATGGTCTACCACATTATTTGTGGGCCGAGGCCGTTCATACTTCATGTTACATTGCAAATCGTGTTTTCCTATGTAAAAATACTACTAAGACTTCTTATGAGATGTATTTTTCTAGAAAACCTAATGTTTCTTATTTCAAAGTGTTTGGTTGCAAATGTTTTGTTTTAAATACAAATATTAATTTGGGAAAATTTGATGCAAAAGCATATGAGGCTATTTTTGTAGGTTACTCAAATACTAGTAAGGCTTATAGAGTCTTCAATAGGTCAACTTTGACTATTGAGGAATCTATTCATGTTAAATTTGAGGAATCTAACAAGTTTGTTAAGAATTGTGTAGAAATTGATGCTTTAGATGAAGGCTTGGAGAAAGTGACCTTGGAGGATGCTTCTACCATGGGAGACAAGCCAAAGGATGGTGATGGAAGTGAAGCCAAAGTGGAAGAGGCTCAAGGAAATAAACATCAAGCAAATGAAGAGGAGCCCTCTCAACCACTACCAAAGGATTGGAGATTCAATCCTCATCATCCCAAGGACCTCGTCATAGGTGAAGTATCAAAAGGGGTAACCACTCGCTCTAAGATTCAAGATTTTTGTGGTAATTTTGCTTTTATTTCACACATAGAACCTAAAAATGTCCTCGAGGCCGAGGCCGATTCATATTGGTTGCTTGCAATGCAAGAGGAGCTCAATCAATTTGAGCGCAACCAAGTTTGGCACCTTGTTCCTAGGCCCCAAGATAGACCAACTATTGGCACTAAATGGATCTTTAAGAACAAGTTGGATGAATCGGGTAATGTAGTTAGAAACAAGGCTAGGTTAGTTGCCCAAGGTTACACTCAAATCGAAGGAATCGATTTTGAAGAAACCTTTGCACCCGTAGCACGGCTCGAAGCCATACGGATGACCTTAGCATATGCCTCATTTAAAGATTTTAAGTTATTTCAAATGGATGTAAAGAGTGCTTTTCTTAATGGTTATATTGATGAGGAGGTGTATGTTGAACAACCCCCCGGGTTTGTTGATCCTACACACCCTAATTATGTTTATAAATTAGATAAAGCACTATATGGTTTAAAACAAGCCCCTAGGGCTTGGTATGAAAGATTGTCTTCATTTTTGATTTCAAATGATTTTAAGAAAGGAAAAGTTGATAAAACATTATTTACCAAACATATAGATCTAGATATCCTCATAGTTCAAATTTATGTTGATGACATTATTTTTGGATCTACTAATGTTTCACTTTGCAAGAATTTTGAATCATGCATGAAAAAGGAATTTGAGATGTCCATGATGGGGGAGCTCAACTTCTTCCTTGGACTTCAAATCAAGCAACGTAGTGATGGGACATTCATCAACCAAGCCAAGTACACCAAAGAACTCATCAAGAGGTTCGGGCTTGAAGGATCCAAAGTAGCAAAGACTCCCATGGCAACCACTACGAAACTTGACAAGGACGAACAAGGTAAGGAAGTAGACATCAAATTATTTCGTAGCATGATTGGTAGTTTACTCTATCTTACGGCTAGTAGGCCGGATATAATGTTTTCCGTATGTTTATGTGCACGTTTTCAATCATGTCCTAAGGAATCACACTTAATAGCGGTAAAACGCATAATTAGGTATCTTAAGGGCACAATTGATTTAGGGTTGTGGTATCCGAAAACTAACCAATTTACCATGACTAGTTATTCGGATGCCGACTATGCCGGTTGTAGGGTAGATAGGAAGAGCACAAGTGGCACTTGCCAATTCTTGGGCAATTGTCTTGTGTCTTGGTCTTCCAAAAAGCAAAATAGTGTAGCCCTTTCAACCGCCGAGGCGGAGTATGTAGCAGCCGGAGCTTGTTGTGCACAAGTACTTTGGATGAAACATACTCTTCTCGATTTTGATTTACATTTTGATCATGTTAAGATTTATTGTGATAATACTAGTGCTATTCACATGACCAAAAATGCTAATCAACATAGTAAAACCAAACATATAGACATTAGATATCATTTTCTTAGAGATCACTTTGAAAATGTGACATAGATATTGATTTTGTTTCCACAGATTTTCAACTTGCAGATGTTTTCACAAAACCTTTAGATTATGCAAGATTTTCATTTATTTGTGGTGAATTGAATGTATGTAAGATTGATACTTAAAATATCTTAGTTTGTTTTGTTTTGGTTTCTAATATGTTTGTTTTGTTTTGTCTTAAATTTTTTTTAACCCTTTTTGATGTATGACAAAAAGGGGGAGAAATATAAATATATATTAGTTTTGGGAGAAAATATATGGAGAAAAATATGTGGTTTGTTTTAAATTTTGTTATTCCTTATGATAGCTTATTTTTTTTTGGTGATGATATTTTTCAATGCTTTATGTATGTTTACATAGTGTTCATATTCATGTTAAATACATAGCATTGTTTAAGGGGGAGCTTTCCAAGCTCTTTCTTCTTTTATTTGTTTAATAACTCATATGTTTTGTCATCATCAAAAAGGGGGAGATTGTTGGCCCAAGGTTACAATCAACCCATGTTTAGTGTATTTTGATGATTACAAAACATATTAGTTATTGGTACTAATATAAATTGTTGTTTAAGTGTGTTTCAGGTTTATATATTAAAGAGATGGATTCTTCCCTAAAGGAAGGTACATTGGACTCAAGACAAGTCAAATTGGGCTCAAAGTGCAATATTGAAGATCAAGAGAAGATAGCTCAAGTTGAAGTCTTGAAGACCATTGTAGTTTGTAAGTTTAGTTTTGTAAAGATAGAATATGTGAAATTTGGCTCTAGGATTTGCACACACATTTGTTTTATATGTTTCTATGTTTTCAAAATATTTATTTCTAGGTTTATGCCTTAGTTTATACATACATGTACCCAAAGCTTTACATCTTCAAAAACTTGTTTAAATACATGTATATAAACTATTTTCAGCATAAAACTTAGCTTCAGATTTTTAAAGATTTTATACAAAATTTTCTATCTTAAAATCTGCCCAGAAAAACAGTTTTCCAGGCAGACCGGTCGACCGGCCCAGTCGACCGGCTGCTGTGTCCGGACATGCACAAGTTGTGCATGTCTGTCGGTCGACCGGACCAACAGACCGGTCGACCGAAATTAGATGTTTGCTCTCTGTATCTTTCGGTCGACTGGGTCGGTCGACCGGTAGAAGGAAACTGTGTTTCCTTTCTTGAGATCGGTCGACCGGCAGTCGACCGGAGCCATAACGGCTCTTTTGCCAGCAGGGTCCCGGTCGACCGGCAGTCGACCGGTAGGCCTGCAACACCTCCAACGGCTCTTTCCTCTTTGGGCTGTTCTGAAAAACTGTTTTATTTTCTGTTTTAACAGACTTTTTAGAGGGTTGTTGGGGTGCTTTTGCAGGTGATATTAGCTGGAAAAATCAGAGTTTTTAACCTATTCTCTCCCTATAAATAGTGGGAAATAGGCCTTAGTTATTAACCAAGAAAAATACAAGTTTTCATAGTTTTCAAGAGAAAGAGAAAAATAGTTTAAAGCTTTCATTTCCATTCTTTCAAAATTGGTTTTTCAGTTGTTGTTTGATCTCTAATATCACTCTACAACTGAAGCTTTTCTCACCACACTTCATTGAGCCAAAAATTTCATATTCTTTCTATAGGTGAAGTTGTAAAAGTGTGAGAGTGTTTGTAAAAGAGAAAGAGTGTTGTGGTCTAGTTGAGATCACAAATTTGTAATCCTTTGTTCTTGTGGAGACAAGTTCCTAAGGGGAATTTCTTTGTAAGGTGAAGCTACGGGCTTGAGGTCTTTGGAGGCCTAACTTGTACGGGATCCTAAGGGGATAGTGGAAACCCTTCACGGAGGTGAAGGCGGGGACTAGAGCTACGGGCTCGAACCTCGAAACAAATCACTTTGTTTGCGATTGCTTTTGTGTCATCTTGCCTAATTCTCTCTTGCTTTACTTGCTTTCAATTTATTGCTTGAGAACTAACATCTTATTTGTGCAATCCTTACTTGTTTACTTTTCTTGCTATATTACTTGTGTGCATTTCATCATCGCATTTCATACTTGGAATTGTTCGATCACACCTCAATACAACACGATTGCATTGCGCACCTCTAACCCATTTAAGGGGAATTGGGAGGAAGGAGTTCAGAACCTCGCAAGGGGTATTCGGCTCTTAGTCGTGTTTTGAGAGATCGTTGCATCACTCACTTAAGTAAAATTTAAAAAGAGCATTAGATTAGCAATTACACCTATTCACCCCCCCTCTAGGTGTATTTCAACTATGCATTCATTTCTCATATTGAACCCAAAAATGTCCTCGAAGCCGAGGCCGATTCATATTGGTTGCTAGCCATGCAAGAGGAGCTCAATCAATTTGAGCGCAACCAAGTTTGGCACCTTGTTCCTAGGCCCCACGATAGACCAACAATTGGTACTAAGTGGATCTTTAAGAACAAGTTGGATGAATCGGGTAATGTAGTTAGAAACAAGGCTAGGTTAGTTGCCCAAGGTTACACTCAAATCGAAGGAATCGATTTTGAAGAAACCTTTGCACCCGTAGCACGGCTTGAAGCCATACGGATGACACTAGCATTTGCCTCATATAAAGATTTCAAATTATTTCAAATGGATGTTAAAAGTGCTTTTCTAAATGGATTTATTGAAGAGGAGGTGTATGTTGAACAACCTCCTGGGTTTGTTGATCCTACACATCCGGATTTTGTTTTTAAATTAGATAAAGCTCTTTATGGTTTAAAACAAGCCCCTAGGGCTTGGTATGAAAGACTTTCTTCATTTTTGATTTCAAATGGTTTTAAGAAAGGTAAAATTGACACAACTTTGTTTACAAAACATGTAGAAAAGGATATTCTTATTGTGCAAATTTATGTGGATGATATTATTTTTGGTTCTACTAATGAATCTCTTTGCAAAGCTTTTGAGTCATGCATGAAGGATGAATTTGAAATGTCTATGATGGGGGAGCTCAACTATTTCCTTGGATTCCAAATCAAGCAAAGGAAGGATGGGATCTTCATCAATCAAGCCAAGTACACAAAGGAACTAATCAAAAGGTTTGGGCTTGAAGGATCGAAAGTAAGCAAAACTCCCATGGCAACAACTACAAAGCTTGACAAGGATGAACAAGGTAAAAGTGTAGACATTAAATTATATTGTAGCATGATTGGTAGCTTGCTTTATTTGACGGCTAGTAGGCCGGATATTATGTTTTCCGTTTGTCTTTGTGCACGTTTTCAATCTTGTCCTAAAGAATCTCACATAATTGCGGTTAAACGCATAATTAGATACCTTAAGGGCACTATTGAAATGGGTTTGTGGTATCCTAAAATCGGATTATTTGAAATGAAGAGTTTTTCGGATGCCGACTATGCGGGTTGTAGGGTAGATAGGAAGAGCACAAGTGGAACATGTCAATTCTTAGGTAATTGTCTTGTATCTTGGTCTTCCAAAAAGCAAAATTCGGTATCCCTTTCAACCTCCGAGGCGGAGTATGTTGCAGCCGGAGCTTGTTGTGCACAAGTACTTTGGATGAAACATACTCTCCTTGACTATGATTTACACTTTGATCATGTTAAAATATTTTGTGATAATACTAGTACTATTCACATGACAAAGAATACAAATCAACATAGTAAAACCAAACACATTGACATTAGGTATCACTTTCTTAGAGATCATTATGAGAAAGGTGATATTGAAATTGATTATATTTCTACCGATTTTCAACTTGCCGATATTTTTACTAAACCTCTAGATTATGCTAGATTTTCATTTATTTGTGGTGAGTTGAATGTTTGCATGATAGATTCTTAAAAATATTTCTATTTTGGTGTTTTGTTTTGATTTTAACCCTTTTTGATGTATGACAAAAAGGGGGAGAAAAATATATAAGTTTAATTTAAGTGTTTATTGAAAAAGAAATAGTGTTTATTGAAAAAGAAATAAGTTTGCTTATAGTTTGAGTTTAGTTTATTTACTATAAGTTTAAAGAGAAAAAGTATAAGTGTAATTGGTATTAAGTTTGATTTCAAATGGTATTTAAGTTTTTTTTTTTCAATGCTTCATGTATCTCACTAATAGTTATTTTTTTACATAGCATTGTTTGAGGGGGAGCTTTTCCAAGCTCTTCTTTCTTTATTTGTTTAAATAACTTATATGTTTTGTCATCATCAAAAAGGGGGAGATTGTTGGCCCAAGGTTACAATCACCCATGATTAGTGTATTTTGATGATTACAAAACATATTAGTTATTTGTACTAATAATATTTGTTGTTTAAGTGTGTTTCAGGTTTCTATTCATTCTAGAAGTCTTCTCTCACAAATACAAGGATTTGGACTCAAGTCAACTCCAATTGGGCTCAAGGAATAAGTGTTGAAGATCATATGAAGAAGCCTATTGAAGATCTTGAAGTCCTTAGAATCATTGTAAGAATAGAATGTTAAAGTTTGAGTCTTGGGTATTTGGCTCTAGGATACACACACACAAAATTTGTTTTTGATAAAATTTGGTCTTGTTTTCATTTTCAAAATGTGGTTTCATGCCTTAGTAGAGATTTACATGAACCTAAGTTTTATAAAATATATATCTTGTCTAGATCATGTATACATACTCCTACGAACATGTCACTCTAGTTTGTTTAAACCTAAAACAATTTTTCAAATTTTTCCAAGTTCAAATCCTGCAGTTTTTCCCATTTCAGGCTGACCGGCCGACCGGCCCGGTCGACCGGCACCATAGCCTGGACGTGCACGTTTGTGCACGTCCGTCGGTCGACCGTACCGGTCGACCGACCAAGAGCACACTGCTCTCTGGTTTTCTGAGTCGACCGGACCGGTCGACCGGAAGAAGGAAACTGTGTTTCCTCTTTTGGGACGGTCGACCGGACCGGTCGACCGAGAGCCAACGGCTCTTTGCAACTGGGCTGGCGGTCGACCGGACCGGTCGACCGCCAGGCCTGCAACAATCCAACGGCTCTTTCCTCTTTGGGCTATTCTGAAAAACTGTTTTTGTTTTCTGCTTTAACAGATTTTTGGAGAGTTGTTGGGGAGCTTTTGCAGGTCAAATTAGGTGTAAAGAAATTGTTTTTAACCTATTTTCTAACCCTATAAATAGAGGAGAAGTCTCTCTTGCATATTACCAAGAAAAATCCTCAAGTTTGTGTTGTTTTCAAAAGAGAAAAGAAAAGAGTTTAAAGCCTTCATTCCAATTCTTTTAAAGTTTGTTTTTCAGTTGTGTTTGATTGTCTATATCACTCTACAACTGAAGTTTTCTCACCACACTTCATAGAGCCAAAAATCCTATACTCATTCTATAGTGAAGTTGTAATAGAAGTGAGAGTGTTTGTAAAAGAGTTTGAGAAACAGTGTAGTGATCTTGTTGTGATCACTTTGTTCTTGTAATCCCTTCCTTGTGGAGCAACCTCTTCGGTAGAGGTCCTTTGTACTCGGTGGAGCTCGGTGCTCGGTCTTCGGTAGACCAAATTGTAAAGGCGTCCTCGGTGGATAGTGGAAACCCTTCACGGAGGTGAAGGCGGGGAGTAGAGCGGTGGCTCGAACCTCGAAACAAATCACTTTGTTTGCGATTGCCTTTGCGTCTAATTCTTGCTTTACTTTTCAATAGCTCCTTATTGTTTTCTATTGCATACTTGTGATATTGTTTGAATCTCTTGTGATACTATTTGCTTGCTTGTAATTCTTGCCATATATCATTGTGTTCGCATCATTCTTCATATCATCCATTTCATACTTGTGTGTGCCAATCCCGTACTCATCCAACAAGAGCTTCACATAGCGCCTCAACCCATATCAAGGGGAATCAAGAGGAGTTTAGTCCAGAGCCTCGCAAGGGGAATTCGGCTACACTTGTTGGATTGTGCTAAGTTGAGCCTCACTTGTTTTTAGGTTCCCCATTTAGAGTGTTAAAATTTTAAGATTAGCAATCACACCTATTCACCCCCCTCTAGGTGTTTTTCAGGCGTTACATAAAGTATGTAGACTAGACGTCCTTATCTTATAGGAAGAACGCATGGATCTTAATCAACTACCACCAAATGAGCCCTTATCGCTCGGTGTGTCACACTATAGTGTGATGGAAAGTGCACACCCCATGAACAACAATGAAGATTCTGAAGTCCAGATATGAGGAGGTAATGGAACTCTAGGGGTGATGCCGGAGTGGCTCACTCAGTTAATGACCAGAACAAATAATAACAACTCCCACCGAGCATTGGAACAGTTTCAGAAAATGAAATCGCCTGTATTTGAAAAGGGGAGGTGGATCCTTTACAAGTTGAAGCATGACTTCTCCAGATAGAGAAGATTCTGGATGTAATGAACTGCACCGATGAGCAGAGAGTATCTTTCTCTTCCTTTATGTTTCAAAAGGAAGCAGAACATTGGTGGAGGGCGGTGAAGAGTTGTGTGTAAAAAGTACAAGAGAACCAATCACCTGAGAATTTTTAGTGAATAAATTCACTGAGAAATATATTCCAGAGAGACCAGAGACAAGATGGTGTTAGAATTTCTGTAATTACAGCAAGACTAGATGAATGTGTCCTAATACAACCAAAGGTTCACTCATTTACCCAGGTATGCTGATGTCTTGGTGAAAAGTAAAGCAGAAAGGACAAAGAGGTTCGTGAAGGGCCTGAAATCAGAAATTCGAGGCAGATTGATTCCTCTACAACTGAAAAATTATCTCCAAGCTGTGGAAAGAGCCTTGGAGGTAGAAATGGATATGCAAGAAGGTCATGAAGACTGGGTGAAGGAATTTTCCAACTCAAAGCGCCCCCGATATCAAAGACTATCAATGTCGGTGGCATCAGGATCCACCAGAAATAAAGGATTTTGGTTTAATACCACTCTTCAAAGGGGAGGATGGGCCAAACGCAGAGGAACATGGTTGAGGAACAGAGACACTTTCTCGAAAGCACAGGCTACCTTTGTGTCCCACCCTAGAATCTCGGAGGCCCCTTGGTGCCAGAAGTGTAAAACAAACCATTTTGGGAACTGCCTCCAAGATAGGGCTAGCTATAATTGTGGAGGAGTGGGGCATTTAAAGAAAAATTGCCCGACGAGACGCAAAAGCCAAGGGCAGAGTAGGGGAAGTGGGAGGCCAGCTACGAGAATGAACCCTCCCAGGGGATAACCGGTAATTTTATGCCGCCCTGTAATACTCCACGACCTGCTGCAACTCAGTCATCCGTCCAACAGCCACAGGTGCAAGGAAGAACTTTTGCATTCACCCATTGAGAAGCAATGGCCTCAAATGCAGTAGTGGAAGTTATGATCTCCATATCAGGACATATTGCCCATGCATTGTTTGATCCTGGAGCTACTCATTCATTCATATATAGTGCTTTTACTTATAAATTAAATCAAGTATCGAAACTCATAGGATTTCAGTTGGTTGTATCCACACCCATAGGAGTAAAGATAATAGCTAGCACTAAATATGTGAATTGTGAAGTGATGATTGGGGAGATGAAAATATCTATTGATTTGATTAAGTTGTGCGAGATGGAGTTTGATGCAATACTAGGAATGGACTGGTTATCCGCTTGTGGTGCCCATGTGGATTATAATAGGAAGAGGATCATCTTTAAAATGGAAGGAGCTCCGGAGTTTATTTTTGAAGGGGTAAAAGTTAGTCATGATATACCCTACATATCGGCCATTAAAGCCACCAAGTTAATAAGGCAGGGATGTCAAGGATTTCTGACTTCAGTTTTGGATACCACTAGAATTGATATTAAAATTGAGACTATTCCGGTTGTAAATGAGTTTCCTGATGTATTTTCGGAAGATTTACCAGGCTTGCCCCCAGATCGGGATGTAGAATTTGTAATAGATGTGAGCCCGGTACTGCCCCAATTTCAAAGGCACCATATGTATGGCCCCTGCAGAAATGAAGGAACTGAAAACTCAACTGCAGGAATTATTAGATAAAGGTTTCATCCGACCAAGTGTATCTCCCTGAGGAGCACCAATACTGTTTTTTAAGAAGAAGGATGGGAATATGAGATTATGTGTTGACTATCGGGAATTGAATAAGGCCACTATCAAAAATATGTACCCTTTTCCTCAGATTGATGACTTATTTGATCAATTACAAGGGTCTTGTGTATTTTCTAAGATAGACCTTAGGTCGGAGTATCATCAGTTAAAGGTCAAGATAGAAGATGTGTCTAAATCAGCTTTCAGGACAAGATATGGACATTTTGAATTCCTAGTCATACCTTTTGGACTGACTAATGCCCCAGCAGCATTTATAGACCTAATAAATTGAGTGTTCCAATCATATCTTGATCAGTTTGTGGTGGTCTTTATCGATGATATTTTTGATCTATTCAAAGAATAGGGAAGATCATGAGAATCATCTTAAAATTGTCCTCCAAATCTTGATGGAGAAGCAACTTTATGCTAAATTAAAGAAATGTGAATTTTGGTTAGAACAAGTAGGGTTTCTTGGCCATATTATATCCAAGGAAGGAATATCAGTAGATCCAATGAAAATTGAAGCAATTAAAGACTGGCCTAGACCCATAAATGTTACTGAAGTTCGAAGTTTCTTAGGGTTAGCTGGATACTACAGAAGATTTGTAGAAGGATTCTCTCTAATTGTGACACCATTAACTCAACTAACTAGAAAGAATAAGAAGTTTGTATGGGGGGAAGAACAAGATAAGAGCTTCCTGGAGGTTAAAACTAAGCTAACATCTGCTCATGTTCTAACTGTACCTTCGGGGACTGAAGGATTTGCCATCTATAGTGATGCGTCAAAATTGGGACTGGGATGTGTGTTAATGCAACGTGGGAGAGTTATTGCCTATGCATCCTGACATTTGAAAACTCATGAAAGAAATTACCCCACTCATGATTTGAAACTAGCCGCTGTGATTTTTGCTTTAAAATCTGACGATATTACTTGTATGGAGTATCTTGTGAAATCTTTACTGACCATTAAAGTTTGAAGTACATTTTCACACAAAAAACTGAATATTAGGTAGAGGAGATGGCTAGAACTAATGAAAGACTATGATATTACTATCTAATACCATCCTGGAAAGGCCAATGTGGTGGCTGATGCCTTGAGTCAGAAATCAGGAGGAACAATGGCCACTCTGATAACTCGCCAAGCAAGAATATTAAGGGATCTAGAGGAAATGCAAGTAGATGTGCGAGTCATTGATTCTTCTAATGCTAAGTATCAACTGAATCAAGTAAGCATTCAATTTGATCTATATGACAAAATCAAAGAGGCCCAACAAAGAGATACTCAAATAAGGAAAGTTGTGAAGAAAGTACAAGAAGGAGAACTCAAGGGGTTTCAAATAGAAGATGATGTACTGAGATTTAGACGCAGATTATGTGTGCCGGATGTAGCAGAGATCAAAGAAGAAATAATACGGGAGGCTCATTGTATCCCGTATACAGCTCATCCGGGGAGCACAAAAATGTATCAAGATTTACGTCATAACTTCTGGTGGGATGGAATAGAAATGGATATTTTCAACTTTGTCCACAAGTGTTTAGTCTGTCAGTAAGTGAAAGCAGAACATAAGAAGCCCTCAGGATTGCTGATGCCATTACCAATTTCTGAATGGAAATGGTGTCACATTGCCATAGATTTTGTTACTGGACTTCCTCGGACATCCCAAGGACTAGATACAGTCTGGGTAGTGGTAGACAGACTTACTAAATCTTCCCACTTTCTGCCTATCCGGATCAATTATTCAATGGAAAGACTAGCTCAAGTATATATCCGAGAAATAGTTAAACTGCATGGAGTACCTGAGTCCATTGTATCAGATCGGGATCCTAAATTTCAATCTAGATTTTGGAGGAGCTTGTCCGAAGCTATGGGCACTAAATTGCAACTTAGTATAGCAACACACCCCCAAACAGATGGACAATTAGAGAGGACCATTCAAATATTGGAAGATATGTTGAGAACTTGTGTATTAGATTTTGGGAGAAGTTGGGACAACTATTTACCCTTAGTGGAGTTTGCCTATAATAATAGTTATCAGTCCACCATTGGTATGCCTCTGTTTGAAGCATTGTATGGTAGAAGATGTAGATCACCGATCTGTTGGGAGAAAGTTGGGGATAGAAGGATATTCGACCCTGACATAATTCAAGAAGCTACTGATAAGATCAAGTTGATTAAGGAAAGGATGAAAGCAGCCCAGAGCAGGCAGAAAGCTTATGCAGACAATCACCGCAGACCCCTGAAATTTGAGGTAGGGGATAAAATTTTCCTGAAGGTATCTCTAATGAAGGGAGTAAGACGCACCGGCAGTAAGAACAAACTAGCTCCTAGATATGTTGGACCATTTGAAATATTAGATAGAATTGGACCGGTTGCTTATCATTTAGCCTTACCTCCTATTTTGAAAAGGATGCACAATGTATTTCATGTCTCTTAGTTAAGGAAGTATGTACCTGATCCTGATCACATAATCTCTTATGGACCTCTGCAAATACAAAGAGATATGTCATATACGGAAGAACCAGTGCAAATCGTAGATCGTCAGGAGAAACAATTGAGAAGCAAGATTATTTCTTTGGTCAAGGTTTTATGGAGGAATCAACATATAGAAGAAGCAACTTGGGAATTAGAAGAGGAGATACAGAAGGACTATCCATATTTGTTCCAATGTACGTTAAGTTTCGAGGACGAAATTTCTATAAGGAGGGTAGGGTGTAACACTTACCTTAACTAATCACCTTTTTCCTAATATTTAAATGCTTTAGGGAGGTGATGGGGGAATAAGTATTAATGTAAGGATACTATGCATTATACTATACATATTAGTATATATATATATATATGTATGTATGTATATGAAATAAAATACACCCACATGCATATTGACTTTGCTACCATACCCCCACCATACTTGTGGGTACAAGTACCTCATGAAGGGGGGAGGGATGGAACCTTACTTAGAGGGTAAGGTATAGGTGTAGGGAGATGGTGTTTAGGGGGGCACTTATCATGATATCCTTGAAAGGAATGGAGTATAAATAGGAGGGAAATGAAGAGAAATTTTCATTTGGCAACACCCTCTCTCTCTCTCTCTTCATTCTCCAACTCCAAACCATCTTCCTTCTCCTTCCATTTGCAACCGGCCTAGGCCAGGAGAAAAAAAAACAGCCAGCAGCCATCTCTTGTTTCCTCCATTTTCTTCACCTTCACACACTCTTTCTCCCTCTCATTCCCTCACAAAACTCCTCTTACTTCCTTTATACAAGAAAAAGACTTCCTTTACATATTTTATCTCCTCCAAAGACCAATAGAAAAAGATAAAGTGGTGATCTAACATCACCTTAAAAGAGAATTCTTGAAGACAAGGTTGATCTAGGATAACGAGTTAGGAGGGTGATATTAGTTGAAAGGTAAGCATATCCTTAAGATTTCTACCTCTCTTATACTCTTTTAACTAAGAACTAATTATGATGATTTTATGACCTTGTAGACTCCAATATAGCGGGAGACTAAGCTTGATAAGGAGATACTCTCTTCAAGGGTGAGTAGAACATTTGAACCCTAATAATATAGTAGGTAAAGTAAAACTTGAAATAAAGTAAGGAAATTGCTAAGTTATAAATGGATGTGAAAATGAACGATGATGCTTGTGCATGGTTTATATGTTTATGTATACATTATGAACAATCATGTGGTGTTATGTTGTTGTATTCTCATGAATGCTTACATGGGTGCATGATCGACACGTTATTGTGTATTAATTGTAGTCAAACACATGCCTCTTAAAAAGAAATAGTTTTATGAATGAACATCATACTTGACTTCATGCATATATTTGGCTACACATATATTGGAATGATATAATATGTTAGTTATCTTGAAAAGACTTGCATGTTGTTAATTTAATAAGTGGTTACTTATACATGTTAATGTCTTTCTTAATATTGGTATCATGTAAAGTAGGAATCATGTGAATCCTTTATGATTGTTATTGTCTTATGAATCCTTGCATGTGGTTATTACATGAAGGATATAATTATTGCATGTTTGGAGGAAGGGACCGGGTTGAACTGGAGGTGATCGAAGGGGAGAATATTACGTGGTATAACGTATCGGAGGAAGGGACCGGGTTGAACCGGAGGTGATCGAAGGGGAGATTACATTTTATATTGATCATGTATGTTAATATAGTTAAGATAGAAATTGCATGTTACAACTATATAAAATATTAAACACTAGACTCTGTGATGAGTCGACTGGTACAGGCAAAATCCTACGTATAAGTCGACTAACCCCAAGACTTAGTTGACTATAGGTGTGAGATTTGTTACATAAGTTGCTAGAAACCACTCTTAGTCGACCATATATAATAGGTTAGTCGACTAGCCTCAGTTACAGGAAATAAACAGAGGGTGAACATCTTCTTTTAATCATGATTAGTCGACTATAGTTAGCCTGTAAGTCGACTAGTGCATAGAGTAGTCGACTATACCAGAAAGGGTAGTCGACTAAATAAGTCACTGGCAGCCCACTGAGAGTTAATATCTTTTGAACAAGACCCCAGTCGACTATAGCTTCAATATAAGTCGACTTAAGGTAGTATTAGTCGACTATAGGTATGGGCAAGTCGACTATCAAGACCTGTTACTGTGTTTTGGTTAAGACTTCAGCAAATACCCAAAAGTGTGCAAATAGTATCAATTATAATTGTTAACTTGATGATAAAATTTCAAATAAACCTACGTAATGGACATGCATATAAACACTATTTTACTCACTGAGCTGTCGAGCTCACTCTGTTCTCATTATCACCTTCAGGTTTGGACAAAGGTAAGGGACCCGCTTAATGGCAACACATGCGGGATAGGTGTCAACGGAAACATTTTTACCCTTTTTGTATGTTCTTGTGATATGTATATTGTAACGGTCCCAGTTACAACTTATAATATAAGGCTAAAAAATAATATTTTCTTAAAATTTTGGCAGCACTTCCCCTAAAATATGGATTATGCCATGATACACAACAACAATAATTGCCCACAATGGACTCAACATTTCCAAGATCATTTTTCGGCACAATTGGCCTACTTATCAACATAAAGAAAAGAAGGCCTCCTCACATTACTTTGCATTCATCAATCATATTCCAAGATGAGTCACGACATTCATTCCCACAATACATCATATTTACCATAACAAGGTTCAGATCCTTCCATCAATGCAACTAAGATTACCTGTCAAGTTCTTGTGTCAAACGGCCACGCATAAAGTTTAGACTTACATTAATAACACCCCAAAAACTTCTTACATACACCAAGTTCTCAAGTATATATATACAATAAGCATTTCCAAAAGTAAACAAAATATGAAAATAGACGATTGATCACAAGTAAGACATGGGAGAGTCGGTCAATCCATATTCTTAAGATTTCAGAATCTAAATCGGCCTCTTATCTTTGTCCGAACCTGAAATTTATAAAAGAAATAAAGGAGTGAGCTTGACAGCTCAGTGAGTAAACAATCTAAAATTTACTAATTTAATTTCTTATATCAAAAGGTTTTAAGTTGATCCTGAATTTATTAACGAACTCCCGCCGTACTCTCACATACTCCTAAACTTTAAGATAGATGTCTCAACTACCATGAACTTTATTGACGTTTATCACTATCATATTTAGCACAAAATAGAAACAAATTATAGTTGTCACCGTCTTCCCCCTTCTACCGGCTCCCGCTCGGCCCCTTCCTCCAAGTAATAAATATAATACATGTATGTACATAATGCAATTGTCACCGTCTTCCCCCTCCTGCCGGTTCTCGCTCGGCCCCTTCCTCCAAGTAATATATATACATGCATATGCACTTATAATGCAATTGTCACCGTCTTCCCCCTCCTGCCGGTTCACACTCGGCCCCTTCCTCCGAATAATATAAATACATGCATATATACTTATAATGTAATTGTCACCGTCTTCCCCCTCCTGCCGGTTCTTGCTCGGCCCCTTCCTCCAAATAATATAAATACATGCATATATACTTATAATGTAATTGTCACCGTCTTCCCCCTCCTGCCGGTTCTTGCTCGGCCCCTTCCTCCAAATAATAATTCACAATATATGTTTCATTCTAAATAACGTACAATTACACACAAAATTTTCATATTCTATGAAAGGTAAGCAAGCCATTCTCTTGTATGGGTTCATATCTATATGGGTATATAATCCTTCTAATGTAAAAATTTTATTCTTTAATGAGAGTATCACACCACGCTAATGATTTAAATTTAGTGCTCATACATAGTATTGACAGATTCCTTTTTTTTTATTACTCGCTACGATACCTAGCCCGATATTTCACATGCATTGTATCTAGCTAGATTAACGGTATAAAATATACACATATCTCATAAGATTTCGTAACGCCCTCCATTACATGCAACCTAAACCGTTTCTCCGTATTAAGTTAATTTACATAGTCAATAGGAAAAGTTACCCGAATTTCTCAAACATGCTAATATGAGGCTAATCTAGGTAGTGCGCATCCTATGAAAGAAAAATTTCTAATTTCATACATAATGCGATTTCTCCTTTCATTTCCACTAATTTCACAGCATGATATCTTTTTATTCTTTTCATTATATATATAAATTTACATACAAGTGTATTTCAATTCGTGATTTATCCAACCATTTAATTATCCAAAATTAGCAACTTCATAACCTTAATCTAGTTAAATTTTAGTTTACGAGTGCCTTCGTGATGAGATCCGCCTATTTCACCCGCCGAATCGAAGCCCTAAACCAAGATAAGCCTAAATTAGTTATTGACACAAAAACATAACCTAATCCTAAGGAATTTTTAAGATTTACCTTCAATTAAAATTCTGTTTTTTTCCCAATCTTGTTCGAAGAGAATTGAATCCGACCCGCGAACTTCCCCGGACTCCGCCTCGAAAAACCCCCCTTCATCCTCTGGCGTGCCCGCCTGCAGCACGCCCGCAGCGCGCTCGCTCGCGCTCGCACTCCGCCTGCCGCGGCACGCGCGCCTGCCGCGGTTGCCGCGCCCCGCGCCGCCGCCGAGTCCGCTGCCCTGCTAGGGCGTGCGGCTAGGGTGAGGGAGGAGGTGAAGGGAGTGTGAGAGAGAGAGAGAGATCAGCACAGGCTTTGATCAAGGGAGAGAAAATATTTTTGGTGGGTTCGTTCTCAGCAAAAGGAAGAAGAACAGGATTGCTAATTTGGGGGAAAATGAAAGAGTGAGTATTTGGGGAAAAGGATAATTTACTATTTTTATTTATTGGCTTTCTAAAATTAACATGGGCATGACACCTCATCACCCCAATTTCCTAAGCATCCCTAATTGCCCCCACCTCAACTCCCTCTTGCTCTCAATATTTGCCAACTCATCCCCAATTTATTTCTAAATTGTTTTGGGTATTAATGTATTTAGTTTATGTATCCTTATGTCATAATACAAGTTTAACAATATGGCTTGGTATTTGTATTCTCATGTAGTGTACATCTATTAAATATGTACAATATTCTTAGTACCACAATGTGCCAATGTGAATACATATAAATATATATGTATACATATATTTATATACTTCTGGTATTTTCCCAATTTTGGATTAAGATTAAATCTTACTGTTACATTAGTTTAATGAAATTATTTTAGACTATAACCCGGATTAATTTAAATCGGGTGTTACAATTCTACCCTCCTTAAAGGAGTTTCGTCCCGAAACTTTAACGTACCTTGAAATAGTTGCGGATGAGATTTTTGCATTTCTTCTTCCGGTTCCCATGTAGTCTCCTCAAGCTTTTGACTTCTCCACAATACCTTTATTAAGGAGATCACTTTATTTCTCAATTGTTTCTCCTTACGGTCAAGAATTTGCACCTGCTCCACTACGTAGGACAGGTCCTCTTGAATTTTTAGTGGCGAATATTTAAGGACATGATTGGGGTCTGATATGTATTTCCTTAGCTGTGATACATGGAACACGTTATGCACTTTCTCCATCTCGGGTGGTAAGGCTAACCGATAAGCTAATGGTCCAATTCTTTCCAATATTTCAAAAGGTCCAACATACCGGGGTCCTAACTTGTTTCTTTTGCCTATGCGCATTACACCCTTCATCGGAGATAACTTCAGAAAAACTTTGTCTCCCTCAGTAAATTCCAGGGATCTCCGGCGTTGATCTGCATATGCTTTTTGTCTGCTTTGTGCTGCCTTCATTCTCTTCTTTATTATTCGGATCTTTTCTGTAGTTTCTTGGACCATGTCCGGTCCTAGTAACTTTCGATCTCCCATTTCTTCCCAACAAATTGGTGATCTACACTTCCTTCCATATAAAGCTTCGAAGGGTGGCATTCCTATCGTGGACTGGTAGCTGTTGTTATATGCGAACTCTACTAATGGTAGGTACTTCTCCCAATTGCCCCCAAAATCTAATGTACATGCTCTCAGCATATCCTCTAAGATTTGAATAGTTCTTTCGGATTGCCCATCAGTCTGCGGGTGCGCTGCCGTGCTAGGGTGTAGCTTGGTTCCCAGAGCTTTAGATAGACTGACCCAGAACTTAGACTGGAACCGAGGGTCTCGATCTGACACAATGGTTTCGAGCACTCCATGAATTCTAATTATCTCTTGGAGATAGACTTGCGCTAACTTATCCATCGAGTAATCCAGTCGAATGGGTAAGAAATGTGCGGATTTAGTGAGTCGATCAACTATCACCCATATGGCATCATGTCCACGAGGAGATTTGTGAAGTCCTGACACAAAATCCATAGTAATGTGATTCCATTTCCATTCAGGAACTTGGAGTGGCATTAGCAGTCCCGGGGGCTTCCTATATTCCGCTTTAACTTGTTGGCATATTAAACATTTCTGCACGAACCGGGCTATGTCATCCTTCATCCCTTCCCACCAAAAATTTGCTCGCAGATCTTGATACATCTTGGTTGCCCCAGGGTGTGATGTGTAAGGGGTGCAATGCGCTTCTCTCATCATTTGCTCCTTGAGTTTGAAGTCTGGGGGTACACATACTCGGTTTCCCTTCTTTAGTAACCCTTTATCAATGACAAAATATTGTGTTTCGCCCCTTTGCATCTTCTCGAAGTTCTTAACTGTCTGCTCATCATTTTGTTGTGCTTGTTGGACCTTATCATAAAGATCAAATTCCACTCTAACTTGGTTCATCTGGCTATCTCTGATTATGATTTCCTTTGGTTGAATTTCTATCTGCATCCTTTCTATCTCCTTTAGCAAACTGGCCTGTTGAGTTAATAGTGTAGCTAAAGATCCCTCCGATTTGCGGCTAAGAGCATCTGCCACCACGTTGGCTTTCCCAGGGTGATAATGAATGGTCAAATCATAATCTTTCATTAGTTCCAACCATCTTCTTTGGCGCATATTCAATTCTCTTTGGGTAAATATGTACTTCAGGCTCTTATGGTCTGTATATATATCACAAGACACACCATATAGATAGTGTCGCCATATTTTTAGAGCAAATATGACTGCAGCCAGTTCCAAGTCATGGGTGGGATAATTCTTCTCATGGTTTTAAGTTGTCTGGAGGCATATGCAATTACCCTATCATGCTGCATTAATACACATCCCAGCCCCGACTTTGATGCATCACTGTATATAACATACCCTTCAGTTCCAGAGGGCATGGCTAGGATTGGGGCCGAAGTTAGCTTATTTTTCAATTCTTGAAAACTATCCTCCTGACTTTCTCCCCAATGAAATTTGAGATTTTTCTTGGTCAATTGTGATAATGGTGCCGCAATCCTAGAAAATCCTTCTATGAATCTTCGATAATACCCTGCCAGCCCTAAGAAACTCCGTACCTCTGAGACATTGGTAGGTCGGGGCCAATTCTCAATCGCTTCTATCTTTGCTGGGTCCACAGATATTCCTTCTTTAGTAATAATATGACCGAGGAATCCAACTTTTTCTAGCCAGAACTCACACTTTTTGAATTTTACATAAAGTTATTTTTCCCTCAATAATTGCAAGACTATTCTCAAATGCTTTTCATATTCCTCTGGGTTTCTTGAGTAGATTAGTATGTCATCAATGAATACCACTACAAATTTGTCCAGATATGGCTGAAATATTCTATTCATCAGATCCATAAATGCTGTTGGGGCATTGGTCAGTCCAAATGGCATCACCAAAAATTCATAATGCCCATATCTGGTTCTAAAGGCTGTTTTAGGGACATCCTCTGATTTGATTTTCAATTGATGGTATCTTGATCTTAGATCTATTTTGGAAAATACACTTGCACCCTGAAGCTGATCAAAAAGATCATCTATCCTCGGGAGTGGGTATCGATTCTTGATAGTGACTTTATTCAATTCCCGGTAATCTATACACAGTCTCATACTTCCATCTTTCTTCTTTACAAATAGCACAGGAGCGCCCCAGGGTGATACACTTGACCGAATAAATCCCAGGTCTAATAATTCTTCTAGTTGTTCCTTCAATTCTTTCATCTCTGCTGGTGCCATTCTATAGGGAGCCTTTGATATAGGTCCTATTCCAGGTAGGAGATCAATGGAGAATTCTACTTCCTTGTCAGGAGGTAAGCCTGGCAATTCTTCGGGGAACACATCAGGATATTCTCTTACAACTGTTATGTCTTCAATTCTTACTTCCTTTTTCTCCTTAGCTAATAATGTTGCCAAAAATCCTTGACATCCATGTCGCAATAATTTGGTGGCCTTTAAGGCTGAGATCACAGGAATGCTTATTTTATTCCTTGTCCCTTCGAACACATATTCTGGGGTCCCCGGTATTTTGAAGATTATTTTCTTTTGATGACAGTCTACATGTGCATGGTGTGTTGATAACCAATCCATTCCTAGGATGATGTCATATTCCATCTCTCCTAGTTTGATCAAGTCTGCTTGTGCGTTCATTTCTCCTATGATAATTTCACATCCTTTATAATATATATCAGTAGACAAAGTTGTGCCCACCGGAGTGGACACCGCCAGTTGAAAACTCAAGGGTTCGGGTATCTTATTAATTTTTGTGGCAAAAGATGAAGAAATGAACGAATGTGTGGCACCGGAATCAAATAATGCTCGAGCAATTGCTCCAGATAAGCAAATAGTACCTTCAATCACTGTATTAGACGCCCGGACTTCCTGTTGGGTTAAAGCATTCATCCTCTCTTGAGCCCTGGATTGTTGCACCGAAGCCTACGTCATGGCTGGTCGAAATGTGTTGACAGATCGCCGAAAAGCTCCCGATGTTCCGGTTGTCGGGGCGATGCCTGCGGTCCGCCTGCCCGTTCCCCTAACAGCACCAGAATGTCCTCGTAGTGTCGGACAATCCCTCCTCATGTGGCCCAGTTGGCCGCAGGCAAAACACTGTTTGTTTACTAGGCAGCTCCCTGTATGATTGCGGTTGCATCGAGGACACCACGTTCCTCTCGCAAAATTTTGACGCGGATAGGATGTATGTGGCGAGTTTTGGAAGGACCCTGCATTCATGGGCCACGAGTCTGCCATCGTTCTCGGAGTTGATGTTGACGAAGGTCCAGTTCCTCCGCCGAACCTGAAGTTGGTAGATCCAATTCTTGGTGTGCCGAGATATCGGAAGCGTTTGGCAGATGGCAACTCTTTAGTTCTTACATCCTGATTTTCTTGCAGGTCTCTTTCAACTTCTAGAGCCTTCTCTACCGCCTGACTGTAAATCTGTAGTTGAAATGGAATTAGTTGGCTCCTGATTTCTGGCCTCAAACCCCGTACAAACCTTTTTGTCCTGTCTTCTTCTTCAGACACCAACTTACCAGCATATCTCGATAATTGGGTGAATTTGATTTCATACTGGTTCACCGTCAATAGATTTTTTTTTTAATTCTTGAAATTCCATTGCGAGCTTGTCCCTCACTACTCTTGGTATGTATTTCTCATTGAACTTTTTGACCAAGAATTTCCAAGAAATTTCCTCTTCTAAGGATTTGGCTCCTGTTTTAACCATCTCCCACCAATGTTCCGCCTCGCATTGGAACATAAAAGAAGTGAAAGATACCCTTTGATCCTCGGTGCATTCCATCACCTCTAGTATTTTGCTAATTTGACGAAGCCACTCCTCCGCTTGAATTGGGTCTGCTCCTCCTTTATATGACGGGGGGTTCAATTTTTGAAATTGTTCTAGGGCCCTGCGTGGATTGCTTATAGTTGTTAACTGCATCAACCAATCCGGCATCCTATCAGGGGCTCTCTGATCGGTATTGAATCGATCCATCATAATCTCCTGATTGGTCGGAGGGTGGACACTCCCGACCGTACTGTGGGGTGGGGCGTTCCCATCAGAATTAGTATCCGGCGGAGGAAAATTTAGATCCATTAATACCTAGAAAATTTAACAGTTCTTGTTATCAACAAAATTCTTTAAACTACGAAAGTTTCATATACAAAATACCACTACTATTATAACTTCAAAATATTTTGTTACAAGATTTACATGGAATGCTTATATTCATACAAAAGATGCAAGTGCACAAACTAAGATATGCCATTTCTGCGCATTTGATTACAACATACAAGACCCTTCCCCAAAAGTCCTAAACATGCAAGTACAAAATATTCATTCTCCCAAAACACTATGTCCTAGACCCAGGATTCATGGAGTGGTGTTTGTGTTAGTGAAGCTTTTGTCCATATTATCACCGGCTGAGACTTCCCCCTTATGGACTCCTTCCTCGGGGTCTTCTTCTGGATCCTCTTCTATTATACTGTCATCCCTGCATCTCCAGTACTCATGATCGTCATATAGATCCATATCTTCAATCCAATTAGAATTCCACCAAATACCCCCATAAAACATCTTCCCAGGGGACTCCACCTCAGCATCGGATGCGTCTTCCTGGTCCTCGATCCCTGGCATGTTTCTTATAATACTCTCGACATCCTTGATGGTATTCTTTTTGTTGCGTCCTGCTACCCCCATCATATTGGTACTACCCTTGGGTCTACTAAAGATAGTTTTTGGATCTGTTTCATCGGACTCGTAATCCCAGTAAATGCTATTTGCAATCCAACTCTAACTTTCCACCTCTGAGCTCTCGGATGACAACTCGGGCGTGTCAGAATTTCCCATCTGAAAGGATAAGGTTTCATATTAGATTATTTACCTTCCCAAATCCTCAAAACATGATAGATTAACCACGCACATCTATATACATATATCAATTGAAAAACTTGCAATTATTTCACAGAATTCAGGTATCGTCTAATTGAGTTACCCCTGACTTGTCTGATATTTTACTTGCTTCCCAGTCTCAGTGTCTTATACCACTGAAGATCCACACGAAAGGCCCGCACCTCTCATAGGATCCGTTCAAATCAGAGCATGCGGGTACCCGGATTAGAACGTAGGAGAACAGGTGAATATCACACATTTCAGGGAACCCATACACCTAAAATTTCACGGTCTAATAGTAACCTCCCTAGTGCTCCCACCAACAAACATGTAATGTGCAAACAACCATACAAATAGTCCATACTCGATCTATTTATCTAAACTAACAACCTCGCTCTGATACCAACTGTAACGGTCCCAGTTACAACTTATAATATAAGGCTAATAAAATAATATTTTCTTAAAATTTTGGCAGCACTTCCCCTAAAATATGGATTATGCCATGATACACAACAACAATAATTGCCCACAATGGACTCAACATTTCCAAGATCATTTTTCGGCACAATTGGCCTACTTATCAACATAAAGAAAAGAAGGCCTCCTCACATTACTTTGCATTCATCAATCATATTCCAAGATGAGTCACGACATTCATTCCCACAATACATCATATTTACCATAACAAGGTTCAAATCCTTCCATCAATGCAACTAAGATTACCTGTCAAGTTCTTGTGTCAAACGGCCACGCATAAAGCTTAGACTTACATTAATAACACCCCAAAAACTTCTTACATACACCAAGTTCTCAAGTATATATATACAATAAGCATTTTCAAAAGTAGACAAAATATGAAAATAGACGATTGATCACAAGTAAGACATGGGAGAGTCGGTCAATCCATATTCTTAAGATTTCAGAATCTAAATTGGCCTCTTACCTTTGTCCAAACCTAAAATTTATAAAAGAAATAAAGGAGTGAGCTTGACAGCTCAGTGAGTAAACAATCTAAAATTTACTAATTTAATTTCTTATATCAAAAGGTTTTAAGTTGATCCTGAATTTATTAACGAACTCCCGCCGTACTCTCACATACTCCTAAACTTTAAGATAGATGTCTCAACTACCATGAACTTTATTGACGTTTATGACTATCATATTTAGCACAAAATAGAAACAAATTATAGTTGTCACCGTCTTCCCCCTTCTACCGGCTCCCGCTCGGCCCCTTCCTCCAAGTAATAAATATAATACATGTATGTACATAATACAATTGTCACCGTCTTCCCCCTCCTGCCGGTTCTCGCTCGGCCCCTTCCTCCAAGTAATATATATACATGCATATGCACTTATAATGCAATTGTCACCGTCTTCCCCCTCCTGCCGGTTCACACTCGGCCCCTTCTTCCGAATAATATAAATACATGCATATATACTTATAATGTAATTGTCACCGTCTTCCCCCTCCTGCCGGTTCTTGCTCGGCCCCTTCCTCCAAATAATATAAATACATGCATATATACTTATAATGTAATTGTCACCGTCTTCCTCCTCCTGCCGGTTCTTGCTCGGCCCCTTCCTCCAAATAATAATTCACAATATATGTTTCATTCTAAATAACATACAATTACACATAAAATTTTCATATTCTATGAAAGGTAAGCAAGCCATTCTCTTGTATGGGTTCATATCTATATGGGTATATAATCCTTCTAATGTAAAAATTTTATTCTTTAATGAGAGTATCCACCACGCTAATGATTTAAATTTAGTGCTCATACATAGTATTGACAGATTCCTTCTTTTTTTTTTATTACTCGCTACGATACCTAACCCGATATTTCACATGCATTGTATCTAGCTAGATTAACGGTATAAAATATACACATATCTCATAAGATTTCGAAACGCCCTCCATTACATGCAACCTAAATCGTTTCTCCGTATTAAGTTAATTTACATAGTCAATAGGAAAAGTTACCCGAATTTCTCAAACATGCTAATATGAGGCTAATCTAGGTAGTGCGCATCCTATGAAAGAAAAATTTCTAATTTCATACATAATGCGATTTCTCCTTTCATTTCCTTTAATTTCACAACATGATATCTTTTTATTCTTTTCATTATATATATAAATTTACATACAAGTGTATTTCAATTCGTGATTTATCCAACCATTTAATTATCATAACCTTAATCTAGTTAAATTTCAGTTTACTCACTTTGCTTGACGAGTGCCTTCGTGATGAGATCCGCCTATTTCACCCGCCGAATCGAAGCCTTAAACCAAGATAAGCCTAAATTAGTTATTGATACAAAAACATAACCTAATCCTAAGGAATTTTTAAGATTTACTGTAATACCCCGTTCCCGGAATACGTACTTAGTTGCGTATTCAGATTTTCCGATCGTATTTTTTCGATTTGTTTCCTGTATTTGTTTTGCTTTATGAATTCTTTATATGATTGTTTTGTCTTGGATTTGGATTCGTGGACTCGGAGTCAGTCCCAGTCCGAACCAGGAACTCGATTATAGTATATTATTCGATTTGGTCTTTCCGGTGATTAGATTTGACCGATTTTAGTTTTAAATATTATTTTCCATTATTATATATTTTCTATGATTTTCTAGATTTTTCTGGAATTAAAATGAATTTCTTCAAAACCGGTGTCGGCCAGTGCCGCTGACCGATTCCTAGATTTTTAATTCTCAAACAGTTTGGAATTTCATGATGGTCCTTTAGGCTTTATTTCTTAGAATCATATTTTCTACCTACATTCTTTTTCTGAGGATTTTATGATTTTATGAAAATTCCACCGGAGTCGGTATCGGCCAGTATCGCTGGTTGATTCCGGGACGATTGGAATTGAATTTCTGAATTCCGCTTTCACTTTACTTCTTAAAACCATATTTTATTCTTTAATGCATTTTCTGAGATTTTTCAGAATTTATCAAAATCCGGCCGACCCGGTGTAGACCGGTATCGGCGGTTGACTTCCGGATTTTTAATTTGAAAACGGGATTTTATTTCTAAAAACCGATTTCATATTATTCCTCCGGATGACGTTTTGTACCTCCGGGTATTTTTGGGGATTTTTCGGAGACAGTCGATTTTTCAGCCTTATTATTATATTATTATTTTTTGAATCTTTCTTTCTTTCTTTTCCTTTCTTTTCCTTCCTTTTTCTCACCAACCCCACCTACTCCCCTCCACGTGTGGTGACACCACCCCTCTCCCATCCATCAATCTCTCTCTCTCTTTTTCCTTTTCTTTTCTTTCCTTTTTCCTTTCTTTTCTATTCTTTTCCTTCTTCTTTTCTTTCTTCTTCTTCTTCTTCTTCTTCTCTTGCGTGGGCGACACCCAACCGAGCCCCATCACCGGCCCTCCGGCGACCCTCCGGCCACCACCGCCGGCGAGCCCTCCACTCCGGCCATCTCCTTCCTCTCTCCCTCTCTTTCTTTTTCTTTTCCTTCCTTTTCTTTTCTTTTTCCCTTTTCTTTCTTTTTCTTCTTCTTTTCTTCTTCCTCCCTCCAGATCCGGCCGACTCCACCACCGCCGACGAACTCCTCTCTCCTCCGGCGCTGCCCCGGCGAGGGCAGACCGCCGCCGGCGCGCGGCCGGCGGCCTGGGCGCGGCCAGGGGGCCTCGGGCCCCCTGTGCGCCGCTGTGGAGGGGGCAGCAGCCCCCTCCTTCTCCTCCTCGGGGTGGCCGGCGCCACCCCAGTCCGGGCGCCGCCGGCGCCCTGCCGGCGGCCGTGGGCGGCCAGGGGCTCGCCTGGGCCCCTGTGCCTGTGCTGAGGGGGGCAAGGCCCCCCTCTTTCTCTGCTGGAGGGGGCACAGCCCCCTCCCTTCTCAGTTGAGGGGGCAGCCGCCCCCTCCTTTTCTGCCGGCGGCCGGCGCCGCCCGGCGCCGCCCCTGGCCGGCGGCCTGGCTGAGCGCCCCCAATGGGGGGGGCGCTGTGTGCGGGAGCCAAAGGGGGGCAACCCCCTTCACTGTTTCTCTCTCCTCTCTCTTTCTCTCTCTCTCTCTTTCTCACTCTAGCTCTCTCTCTCCCTCTCAACCGCACCCTCTCTCTCTCCTGGAAGTCTCTCTCTCTCTCCTGAATCCTCTCTCTCTATTCTCCGATTAATTGCCGACGCGGATCTCACCCCCGCGTGCGGGCGCCCTCTCTTGACGCGGCCTTCGAGTTATTGTATCGGCACGACACGAAGCTAAGTGCCCGCGTCTGTGTTCTATCCTTGTTGGCATGACGCGGAGTTTATCCTCGCGTCCGCATTCTCATGCCCTGACTTAAACGCAGGCCCCGAGCCTCGCGTTGTGGCACCTTGGCGACGCGACGCTATTTCTCGCGTCTGGTATTTCCTGCAACGCGAGCCCCGCGTCTGCTATTCCCGTGTCTGTTATTCTCGCGACGCTAACTCCCGCGTCTGCGAACCCCCGCGTCTCACCTTCAAAGCCCTAAAAATCTGTCCTGTGTGCTGTTCCTAGTCGACTAGTCGACTTGACCTATAGATTAGTCGACTAGAAACTCTTAGCTGAAACTTAACCTTTTCTGGAAACACAGTATTAGTCGACTTACCTTAGTTCCTAGTCGACTAGAGATCCTTAGTCGACTACACTCTTGACCCTGGTCGACTAACCCTTTCCTGAAACCAGAAAACCCAACTCTCGGCTCTAGTCGACTTGACTATATTATTAGTCGACTATAGCTTATTAGTCGACTACCCATTCTTCCCTAGTCGACTAACTTATCCTGAATCAGAAACCCCAACTTTCTGTATCTCAGTTCTAGTCGACTTGACCATACTATTAGTCGACTTAGAGTATCTGTTAGTCGACTACCTATTTTACTCCAGTCGACTAACCATTCCCTGAAACCAAACCCAACTCTCTGTTACTCAGTTTTAGTCGACCAGACCCTACTGTTAGTCGACTAACTCCACTATTAGTCGACTACTCTTCCATCCTAGTCGACTAACTTTGCCTGTCTGTCATAGTTGATTCCTTTCTTGAATATGAACCTTACCCTCTAGACTTATATCATATATTAGTATTGCTTGACTTGTCACTTGACAAACATCATCTTCCCTTCTCTCCTTCTCTCTCCTCTTCTCTCTACATATTTATATCAGGTTTTGTGGCGCATCCCGAGTTCCGTGGATTTCGGACCTTTCGGCTTTTCGGTGATGCAGGCGAGTGTTCTCACTCGCTACCCTCTTACTTCTTATTTCATTGATTATGCGCATGTTCTCGCTTTAGCTTTCATGTATTTTATTTCATGTGCTATGTCTTTTATTGCTTATACCATGCGTGGCCGACCCTTCGTGGTCGTTGGACTTTGGATTACTGTTATGTTTACACTTGCCCTACTACTACTTCAGACTTGTTAGTTGCAGGTTTCCTTTTAACACATGTATATCACCTGACATCTAGAGTGTTATCACCTGACCACCTGACATACTACTATTTGGCTAGACCCTCTTGGTATGACCTGACTTACCCAGACTATTATCAATCTCTTGACATAACTTACCACCTGATTATTATCAATCTCTTATATGTTTGGTTGCTTATTCATTATCACCATCCTATCATGCTATCACCTTACACCCAGCATGATAACTTGACTTGTGATTATTACCTTTACGGGAACTTGACCTTATTATCTTGTATCATGATCAGTGACCTGTTTCCTGCTTTACATGCAGTGACCTGACTATATAGTACTTATGTACCCCTGAATTCCTGATCATGCCTAATTCCTGATTATTCCCGTAAAGTGATAATTAAACTATTGAATCTTAAAATGGACCAACTTGTATTGGGTCGGGGGAAACATGCGGATATCGATATGTGTTCGTGTTTACAGTGGTATTAGGTTGTGCACTTTATATCCGGTCTGACCTGTGGTACTCCAGGGGACCGAGGGGAGAGCTGGCTCCCTTATTCCTGATTGATAAGGGCATACATAAGTCCCTCCTGTTTAGCCTTGCGGCTGGCTTCCGTTTCCATGCAACGGAACAATCCTGGACCGTGGTCCCGGGCATGCACGGGACCCACTGTAAACATAGTTCGTTGATACCCCCGCTGTTTCCAATAACAACCTCGACTTGCTTATATATGGATGTATGTGAGTTGGCCGTACACTGAGACACATACCGAGATATATGGGCAAGACGAGTAATAATAAAGTGTCATAATAACCGGCTCTTTAAGTTGTAAGTAGAGGTATGTGGAATGGGACGCATACCAAAGCCTGCATCTTAAATAGCTATGAATCCGTGATGTGCCTTACCGTATTTGCTTTTCCCGGACTTTATATTCGGATTTCCTGTTTTATGATTATCCTGCCATATCTATTCATACCTGCTCTAACCTATCTGCCTCCTGAGTATTTCCTACTTGATATCACTTGATATATGCATTATTGTGCTCACCCTGCTTCACCACTTGGTTTTGCTTCACCACTCGCCTGGGGAGTATCATTTGACTCCCCTGGATTCTCACGTCCAGGTCTTGGAGCTAGGAGCGTGTGTTCAGAGTAACGCAGCAGTAGCGTGGATCTCCAGCCGACCGTCCTGAGCCACATCCTTCCAGGCCCCCTGTGAGTCTCTCGAGTTTTCCTTTTTAAACTCGTGAGTACCTTTATGCTGTTTTACTCTTGTACATCTGCTTGTATTCCCGCATTTGCGCATATTAGTGATATGATATTCATGTAATATTAGATCACTACTGGTGATAATTCTGTAATTGTATATATGTGTTGGAATGTATAATACACCATTTGCTTCCGTACTCTGATTCTTGTCTGTACTGATGCTTAGCGTATATACGGGAAGGTAATTCGGACTTACGTATATACGTTGCAGTGACGTCCCCGTATCCGTGGAATCGGGGCGTTACAGGTTGGTATCAGAGCTTAGGCTCTAACTTCCTCAGTACGTCCAGACGGCAAATCAATGGTAAAGAGATTTGCAACTGGAATACATGAGTCTTGGTTATACATTCCAACTGCAAGTGCAGAGTTATCTATTTCTTGACTATCTTTCCTTTGATTTCAAATCCCTCCTTGACTATCTTTCCCTTGATTCCTAATCACTCCTATCCTTTCCCTGTTTTGGTTTTATGTTTTGGTTTTATGAAGCCTTATACTATCTTAAGATATGACTAGACTAGAGAGGTAGTGGCTGGTTCAGAATGAAGCTCTTATGTGATCTCTTCGGCCAACTTGATGAAGCTTGGTATTCTCCAGATCGATCTTGATCTGGCTATATTTCAGAAGACAGCAGTCGGTATTCGGGATTCTTAATTATCGGTCTTCTTTATTATGCTCAGGATTTTCGGGGTTTTCTTTATTACACAGCCACGACATCATCAGTATTATTCAGCATTATTCTAAAGATTTATTACACAGCCACGACATCATCAGCCGGAAATGCAGAGTATGATTATTATTCAGTTGACTTGAGAGCCCTACCTATAATGCTTCATATCTTAATTAGTATAAATTCCACCTTTGTCCCCTTTGTATTCAATTTGCCCCTTAACGAAATTGCGAGGACGCAATTTTTTGTAAGGTGGGTGGATTGTAATACCCCGTTCCCGGAATACGCACTTAGTTGCGTATTCAGATTTTCCGATCGTATTTTTTCGATTTGTTTCCTGTATTTGTTTTGCTTTATGAATTCTTTATATGATTGTTTTGTCTTGGATTTGGATTCGTGGACTCGGAGTCAGTCCCAGTCCGAACCAGGAACTCGATTATAGTATATTATTCGATTTGGTCTTTCCGGTGATTAGATTTGACCGATTTTAGTTTTAAATATTATTTTCCATTATTATATATTTTCTATGATTTTCTAGATTTTTCTGGAATTAAAATGAATTTCTTCAAAACCGGTGTCGGCCAGTGCCGCTGACCGATTCCTAGATTTTTAATTCTCAAACAGTTTGGAATTTCATGATGGTCCTTTAGGCTTTATTTCTTAGAATCATATTTTCTACCTACATTCTTTTTCTGAGGATTTTATGATTTTATGAAAATTCCACCGGAGTCGGTATCGGCCAGTATCGCTGGTTGATTCCGGGACGATTGGAATTGAATTTCTGAATTCCGCTTTCACTTTACTTCTTAAAACCATATTTTATTCTTTAATGCATTTTCTGGGATTTTTCAGAATTTATCAAAATCCGGCCGACCCGGTGTAGACCGGTATCGGCGGTTGACTTCCGGATTTTTAATTTGAAAACGGGATTTTATTTCTGAAAACCGATTTCATATTATTCCTCCGGATGACGTTTTGTACCTCCGGGTATTTTTGGGGATTTTTCGGAGACAGTCGATTTTTCAGCCTTATTATTATCTTATTATTTTTTGAATCTTTCTTTCTTTCTTTTCCTTTCTTTTCCTTCCTTTTTCTCACCAACCCCACCTACTCCCCTCCACGTGTGGTGACACCACCCTCTCCTATCCATCAATCTCTCTCTCTCTTTTTCCTTTTCTTTTCTTTCCTTTTTCCTTTCTTTTCTATTCTTTTCCTTCTTCTTTTCTTTCTTCTTCTTCTTCTTCTTCTTCTCTTGCGTGGGCGACACCCAACCGAGCCCCATCACCGGCCCTCCGGCGACCCTCCGGCCACCACCGCCGGCGAGCCCTCCACTCCGGCCATCTCCTTCCTCTCTCCCTCTCTTTCTTTTTCTTTTCCTTCCTTTTCTTTTCTTTTTCCCTTTTCTTTCTTTTTCTTCTTCTTTTCTTCTTCCTCCCTCCAGATCCGGCCGACTCCACCACCGCCGACGAACTCCTCTCTCCTCCGGCGCTGCCCCGGCGAGGGCAGACCGCCGCCGGCGCGCGGCCGGCGGCCTGGGCGCGGCCAGGGGGCCTCGGGCCCCCTGTGCGCCGCTGTGGAGGGGGCAGCAGCCCCCTCCTTCTCCTCCTCGGGGTGGCCGGCGCCACCCCAGTCCGGGCGCCGCCGGCGCCCTGCCGGCGGCCGTGGGCGGCCAGGGGCTCGCCTGGGCCCCTGTGCCTGTGCTGAGGGGGGCAAGGCCCCCCTCTTTCTCTGCTGGAGGGGGCACAGCCCCCTCCCTTCTCAGTTGAGGGGGCAGCCGCCCCCTCCTTTTCTGCCGGCGGCCGGCGCCGCCCGGCGCCGCCCCTGGCCGGCGGCCTGGCTGAGCGCCCCCAATGGGGGGGGCGCTGTGTGCGGGAGCCAAGGGGGGGGCAACCCCCTTCACTGTTTCTCTCTCCTCTCTTTCTCACTCCTCTCTTTCTCACTCTAGCTCTCTCTCTCCCCCTCTCAACCGCACCCTCTCTCTCTCCTGAAAGTCTCTCTCTCTCTTGGACTCTCTCTCTCTCTCCTGAATCCTCTCTCTCTATTCTCCGATTAATTGCCGACGCGGATCTCACCCCCGCGTGCGGGCGCCCTCTCTTGACGCGGCCTTCGAGTTATTGTATCGACACGACACGAAGCTAAGTGCCCGCGTCTGTGTTCTATCCTTGTTGGCATGACGCGGAGTTTATCCTCGCGTCCGCATTCTCATGCCCTGACTTAAATGCAGGCCCCGAGCCTCGCGTTGTGGCACCTTGGCGACGCGACGCTATTTCTCGCGTCTGGTATTTCCTGCAACGCGAGCCCCGCGTCTGCTATTCCCGTGTCTGTTATTCTCGCGACGCTAACTCCCGCGTCTGCGAACCCCCGCGTCTCACCTTCAAAGCCCTAAAAATCTGTCCTGTGTGCTGTTCCTAGTCGACTAGTCGACTTGACCTATAGATTAGTCGACTAGAAACCCTTAGCTGAAACTTAACCTTTTCTGGAAACACAGTATTAGTCGACTTACCTTAGTTCCTAGTCGACTAGAGATCCTTAGTCGACTACACTCTTGACCCTGGTCGACTAACCCTTTCCTGAAACCAGAAAACCCAACTCTCGGCTCTAGTCGACTTGACTATATTATTAGTCGACTATAGCTTATTAGTCGACTACCCATTCTTCCCTAGTCGACTAACTTATCCTGAATCAGAAACCTCAACTTTCTGTATCTCAGTTCTAGTCGACTTGACCATACTATTAGTCGACTTAGAGTATCTGTTAGTCGACTACCTATTTTACTCCAGTCGACTAACCATTCCCTGAAACCAAACCCAACTCTCTGTTACTCAGTTTTAGTCGACCAGACCCTACTGTTAGTCGACTAACTCCACTATTAGTCGACTACTCTTCCATCCTAGTCGACTAACTTTGCCTGTCTGTCATAGTTGATTCCTTTCTTGAATATGAACCTTACCCTCTAGACTTATATCATATATTAGTATTGCTTGACTTGTCACTTGACAAACATCATCTTCCCTTCTCTCCTTCTCTCTCCTCTTCTCTCTACATATTTATATCAGGTTTTGTGGCGCATCCCGAGTTCCGTGGATTTCGGACCTTTCGGCTTTTCGGTGATGCAGGCGAGTGTTCTCACTCGCTACCCTCTTACTTCTTATTTCATTGATTATGCGCATGTTCTCGCTTTAGCTTTCATGTATTTTATTTCATGTGCTATGTCTTTTATTGCTTATACCATGCGTGGCCGACCCTTCGTGGTCGTTGGACTTTGGATTACTGTTATGTTTACACTTGCCCTACTACTACTTCAGACTTGTTAGTTGCAGGTTTCCTTTTAACACATGTATATCACCTGACATCTAGAGTGTTATCACCTGACCACCTGACATACTACTATTTGGCTAGACCCTCTTGGTATGACCTGACTTACCCAGACTATTATCAATCTCTTGACATAACTTACCACCTGATTATTATCAATCTCTTATATGTTTGGTTGCTTATTCATTATCACCATCCTATCATGCTATCACCTTACACCCAGCATGATAACTTGACTTGTGATTATTACCTTTACGGGAACTTGACCTTATTATCTTGTATCATGATCAGTGACCTGTTTCCTGCTTTACATGCAGTGACCTGACTATATAGTACTTATGTACCCCTGAATTCCTGATCATGCCTAATTCCTGATTATTCCCGTAAAGTGATAATTAAACTATTGAATCTTAAAATGGACCAACTTGTATTGGGTCGGGGGAAACATGCGGATATCGATATGTGTTCGTGTTTACAGTGGTATTAGGTTGTGCACTTTATATCCGGTCTGACCTGTGGTACTCCAGGGGACCGAGGGGAGAGCTGGCTCCCTTATTCCTGATTGATAAGGGCATACATAAGTCCCTCCTGTTTAGCCTTGCGGCTGGCTTCCGTTTCCATGCAACGGAACAATCCTGGACCGTGGTCCCGGGCATGCACGGGACCCACTGTAACATAGTTCGTTGATACCCCCGCTGTTTCCAATAACAACCTCGACTTGCTTATATATGGATGTATGTGAGTTGGCCGTACACTGAGACACATACCGAGATATATGGGCAAGACGAGTAATAATAAAGTGTCATAATAACCGGCTCTTTAAGTTGTAAGTAGAGGTATGTGGAATGGGACGCATACCAAAGCCTGCATCTTAAATAGCTATGAATCCGTGATGTGCCTTACCGTATTTGCTTTTCCCGGACTTTATATTCGGATTTCCTGTTTTATGATTATCCTGCCATATCTATTCATACCTGCTCTAACCTATCTGCCTCCTGAGTATTTCCTACTTGATATCACTTGATATATGCATTATTGTGCTCACCCTGCTTCACCACTTGGTTTTGCTTCACCACTCGCCTGGGGAGTATCATTTGACTCCCTGGATTCTCACGTCCAGGTCTTGGAGCTAGGAGCGTGTGTTCAGAGTAACGCAGCAGTAGCGTGGATCTCCAGCCGACCGTCCTGAGCCACATCCTTCCAGGCCCCCTGTGAGTCTCTCGAGTTTTCCTTTTAAACTCGTGAGTACCTTTATGCTGTTTTACTCTTGTACATCTGCTTGTATTCCCGCATTTGCGCATATTAGTGATATGATATTCATGTAATATTAGATCACTACTAGTGATAATTCTGTAATTGTATATATGTGTTGGAATGTATAATACACCATTTGCTTCCGTACTCTGATTCTTGTCTGTACTGATGCTTAGCGTATATACGGGAAGGTAATTCGGACTTACGTATATACGTTGCAGTGACGTCCCCGTATCCGTGGAATCGGGGCGTTACATTTACCTTCAATTAAAATTCTGTTTTTTTCACCAATCTTGTTCGAAGAGAATCGAATCCGACCCGCGAACTTCCCCGGACTCCGCCTCGAAAAACCCCCCTTCCTCCTCCGGCGTGCCCGCCTGCAGCACGCCCGCAGCGCGCTCGCTCGCGCTCGCACGCGCGCCTGCCGCGGCACGCGTGCCTGCCGCGGTTGCCGGGCCCCGCGCCGCCGCCGAGTCCGCTGCCCTGCTGGGGCGTGCGGCTAGGGTGAGGGAGGAGGTGAAGGGAGTGAGAGAGAGAGAGATCAGCACAGGCTTTGATCAAGGGAGAGAAAATATTTTTGGTGGGTTTGTTCTCAGCAAAAGGAAGAAGAACAGGATTGCTAATTTGGGGAAAAAGGAAAGAGTGAGTATTTGGGGGAAAAGGATAATTTACTATTTTTATTTATTGGCTTTCTAAAATTAACATGGGCATGACACCTCATCACCCCAATTTCCTAAGCATCCCTAATTGCCCCCACCTCAACTCCCTCTTGCTCTCAATATTTGCCAACTCATCCCCAATTTATTTCTAAATTGTTTTGGGTATTAATGTATTTAGTTTATGTATCCTTATGTCATAATACAAGTTTAACAATATGGCTTGGTATTTGTATTCTCATGTAGTGTACATCTATTAAATATGTACAATATTCTTAGTACCACAATGTGCCAATGTGAATACATATAAATATATATGTATACATATATTTATATACTTTTGGTATTTTCCCAATTTTGGATTAAGATTAAATCTTACTGTTACATTAGTTTAATGAAATTATTTTAGACTATAACCCGGATTAATTTAAATCGGGTGTTACATATATTGGTTTAGAAAACTATGCAAAACTTCTATTTGGATGTTTGCCATGAACTTGTAAATATTGAAATGCTTGGTGCTAGACTCAAATCCTGTATAATATTGTACTATTTTATGAAATAGTAATGTATTAGACAATATTTTCAAATGAGTTGTCAGATCAATGTTTTAGAAATATGATAAATCATGTTGAGATCATATGTGCATATAAAATGGAAAATATATGTAAAGTATTAAGTAGGCTGATGTTAACCGAAATTGAGGTGTTGTATCCTGATGGGTCCCACGCTCGGATTAAGGATAATCTGTGATGATTGTAATCTGAATGAAAGTTTACGAGACTGAGACCATTACAGCATAGGTGGCAACGATCTGCGCACGCGGTGGGGCTTTGCCCTAGATCTGCCACCAATTTCGTGGGCGGGACGGATAAGACCGCAGGCGGCCGCGATGGAGATGGCACCGATGGTGCTGGGTTGTTTGTGGAGGAAGGAAAAGGGAGAAGAAGAGAGGAAGAAGGAGAATAGGAGGGAAGGAGAAGAGGAGAGGCAGTGGTCGTGACAGTCGCGCCCATGTGGATTGAGGAGACGTGACGGCCAGGCTTGCGATCGCGAGGAAAGCGGGAGCGGAAAACAAAGAAGACGAAAGAGGAGAGAGGAGAAGCAATGAGGAAGATGAGGAGATTGTGGCCGAGTCGATCACTGTTATTGGTAATAGTGCAGCTGGCGGCAGCTTGGCCGCAACGACGTCGACAAAGAAGGGTGGAGCAAGTAGACCCAAGAAAAGAAATGGTGACATTGTGGGTGGTGTTAGGTTGAATTTGACTGTGAATGAAGAAGGATATGTTGGTGATGTTTTGGATGATAAGGGAGCTCTTATAACTTATTATGTGAACTAATATTTTCGTTGTTGCGGAATTGTTTGATTTACTTTAGTTGCACGATTAAGTCGTGCTTTATGGTACTTTATTTTTTGTGTTTTCAACATAGTTTTTACATAAGTATTACTGTAATGTAATATTGAATTCCACAGAGAATGTTTATGCAAAATGTATAAGAAAATAAGATAAAAATGATAATATATGTTTAAAGTTAATAAATAATGTAAAGTTGTATTATTAGCATCATTTAAATTTATTAATAGATTAATATTTCTTAATTTACATATTAATTAAGTAAAGATTATGTTTTAAATTTAATTATTTGAAATATATATTTATGCCATATTTACCAAATATTGCAAGCTTACAGCCAAACAACAAAAATTGATTTTTCATTTTATTTTTATAGTTGTGTCAAACATTATAGTTGACAATGTAGTTTCTCACTTGTACTATGTCTTTTACAATTTATTTCTGCATCTTGCGATTCAAATTAGCCCCACATGGGTTGAAAGCAACAACTACATAGGAGAAAAAATTTGGCACACAAAAAAAAAAAAAAAAAAAAAAAGAAAAATCCCAGAATTGAGCAGATCCTATGTCTTTTCTTTGCCCGACAAGTGAAGATTACATGTATGATGACTTTGTACGATATAGTAAGAAAAAATAAGAAAATGAGGAGGCACTGTGATTGAGGGGAAGCAATTAAAGAGTGGAGAGCTAAAGACAAAAGAGAGAAAGAGAGGATTGAATCCGTATTGGGATTTATTTTGCCCTCTCCTCTCATTCAATCACGTTCTTGAGTCTTGGCATCAATCAATCAATCAATCGATCAAAAAGAGAGTGATCGGGATCTCGAGAAATATATGGCATCTGGCGCTTGTCGACTCAAGTCAAAATTGGCAGAGATTGTGGCTCATCCGACTGCTGATGATTGGAACAAAACGATTTTTTTTTGTGGGAGAGAAAACATTAGGGATGAGAGAGAATGAATAATTTGACTTCATAAGTAAGTTCCATAAAATGAAGATTACAGGGCTGCAAACAGATGGAAAATATTGTATTTATCATAAATACGAATATAAATATATATATATATATATTATTATTATTATTATTATTATTATTATTATTATTATACAATTATTTATTTTAACTAAAATTAAAATAAATTACTTATAGGGTCTGTTTGGTTGTCGTAACTGACCGTAATTCGTAGTTGTAATTGGTAAAGTCTTTTACAATTGTAAATGAGTTACATGTAAGTAAATTTTACGTGTTTGGTTACTAATATAAAATTGTAAAGTGAGAAAGTGTATTGTACTTTACGGTGTTTGGTTGTCGTAATGTATAAGTCGTAAGTGAAAAAGTTGACCATAAAATTAACTATTTGTTGATTTTAAAAGTTTTAATACTGCAAATAAATATTAAAAAAGTTAAATATTAAATTTTTTTAATATTAATATAAAAAATATTACAAATTTGTATGACTACAAAATTAACAGTAACTAGGCTGTAAGTGAGTGGTAACTGGGTTGCAAGTGAGTGTTAGTTGAGTTACGTAAGTCTTTTACGAATTACGGTCCAAACAAACGCCGTAGTTGTAACTGGGTAGTAAGTCATTTACGAATTACGGAGTTTTACGCGAAACAAACGGCCCAGTCTCACTTATACTTACACTGAGAAAGAGTTACTTAATATAAATCACTTAATAGAACAGCTTACAAATAAAACATATGGGCATGACACATGTCACTATAGACATAACGAGTTACTCCGATGAAGTTTTATCTTTTATTTTCTTTCCGTTTCCTCCATCCTAACCCTAACAGTTATACATTCAATGGTTCCGTCTCGTTAACAACGTATCTTAATGCTCCTCACCTCTCAAAACCCTAAACGAAATGTTAAGAGACGAAGATATTAAATTCATTCTTCATCTTCTTCAACTTTAATATTTCATCAAAGCATTTATTGACTCGTTAATCACAACTCACAAATCCCATAGTCAATCATGAGCTCTTCATTCACAATCCAAATTCAAGTTAAGAATATATATATAGAGATAGACTTGTGTCATTCTGAAAGGATTCGAGGCTGAATCCTTCTCACTCAAATACAATTCTAAGACATCCGAATGCAAGATCTATTCCATTCAAGTTGATCTACATTATTTCAAGCAATTAAAAATTAAAATTCATTTATTTTGAATATTTTTTGCCCATCCATCAAATGGCGCAAAATGGACGGCCGAAAATAGCATACAAATTCTCGATCCGACTATCTTATCATGATCTTAAAACGTAAGAATCCTCATATATTAATTTTTGTTAGGTGTCAAATATTATACACTGTTAACTAACCAACTCACTATTTCGGCCGTTCATTTTGCGCATACTTATGGATGGAAAAAAATATTCAAAATACTTGATTTTTGTCTTTTAATTTCTTTAAACAATATAAATCAACTTCAACAGAGTGAATCTTATATTCGAATGTTATGAGATTGTATTTATGAAAAGGATTTTGCCTTGGACTCTTCCGGAAGACACAACTCTACAGAGAGAGAGAGAGATTTTGTGCTGCTTCTTTTATTTTTTTCCTTCAAATATCATATTATCTCACTGTTAGTTTTTACCGGTTTTGTCAAGTACACACAGCCAGCACATCAAGGAGGCGCTTTCTATTGATTCGCGAAAAACACGGCACGTGTCAGTGAGTTTGAGGCCCTTTATGTGCACCATCTCTAAACCACACAGTGTGTCAGACTACGATCAAGTGTCTGTCGGATCTTTTCGTCGGCCGACTAAAACGCACCGACGGCCCTCCCCCATATGTACGTGTGCAGTGGCAGCGCCAGCGGACCGCGACTGGCGAGCCCGCACGTGAGAAAACAGTCGGGTGGCCGTCGTCGTGGCAAAAGTCAAACGTCTCTCTTATTATCAAACAGGGGACAAGCACCTTGTGGAACGTGCAACTCATTTTGTCTTATTCGGCTCGTTTTATTTATTCTTTTTACAAATTGAGAGAGAGAGAGAGAGAGAGAGAGAGAGAGAGAGAGAGAGAGAGAGAGGAGATGCAAATTGCAGAGGGCAAGTTAATAACTTAATAATTATTCACTTCAGTCAAACAATGCTGAAATAGAAATTTTGAAGAAGAAAAATAAAATTTCCTCATACCCTGAGCAAAGAGTAAGTAAATAAGTTGCCACCCTTTATAAAATATGGCCAGTGTCTTTGGCCCACAATCATTGAGGAGTTGGGAGAAGATCGCGGATGAGATCATGTCGGAAGACAAATTCAAAAGTAAGGGCTCTGCAATAGTAATGGTCCGTTCCATAGACTAAACAAAAGAAAGTATTAAAAAAAGAAAAAGAAAACAATGAACAATTAAAGAGGAATTTTATTTTGCATAAAAAAGATACGAGAGCATTCACTATGAGGCAAGCTCTCGCTCTTAATTAGTCTTCGATGTGCTGCTTGAATTCCTCGAAAAGAAAATACTTGATAAGTTGTTATGTGATTGATCTTATATTTCGTGGGAACGCTCGTAACAAAATAAAACAACAAAATGAATTAAAAAGCACAAATAATGATTGAAAAATAAGAGTACAATAT
Source organism: Agave tequilana (assembly GCA_038442645.1). Lineage (NCBI taxonomy): Eukaryota > Viridiplantae > Streptophyta > Magnoliopsida > Asparagales > Asparagaceae > Agave > Agave tequilana. The sequence goes on from JAVJIF010032752.1 coordinate 182,710, forward strand.
CTCGAGATAAAGAGATAAAAGATCTCCCTTCTTCGTTTCAAAAAGAATAGTAGAATGTTGTCCACTGTTCCGAATTCATAGAAACAAAACGCAGAGATGAAATTTTAAAGCTTAATGATGTGGATCTATCGCTCTTTTCTCTGTCTTAAAAAACTTTATTTATAACAGTAACGATTAATTTTAGAAGTAAAGTGTTTCTCTAATCTATCTCTCACTTTGAAAATTCTAGATGTGAATGAGAATCTTGCTCATCCATCAATTTACCCTCCCACAATTCATGGGACCATCAAAGGACGGCATTTCTTAGAGCTTCGTACTGAGGTACACAAAGTTGTTAATCTTTTGCCCTAGGTTAATGTCTGGACATTCTGCTCATTTGTAGCCAAAAGGACATCATAGCCAGTTCTCCTCACTGAGCACATAGAATCGTACACAACGACATTCATGCACCGAGAGAATTGTACATTGCGAGCAGTGTGGCACAACCAGGATGGAGCCAATCTTATCAGCTTCTGTTTTCTTTCAGGCATGTCTGTTTCACAGAGCAAATGTACTGAAAATTGCCTACTTTCTTCGAATCTGTGGATTCACGTATTCTTCTGTGTACTATGTTTTGATGGGCAAAAAATTACACAAATTTTGAGTCCCAGTAAAACACTGAGTAAAACAGTGTTGCTGTCAGCTGGTCCTTTTTCTTTAGTAATTTTGATTTTGTCAGACTTTAAAAAAATATACACTATTTGGCATTGGGTTAATTTGGATCGACGAGCAAATATTAGAAGATTTCAGAACCAAACATACTGTTTGAAATAAGTACGGCATGAATTTGATTGACTGCAGCTTGCTTCAAGCTATTTCTTTTTCCTTTTTTGTTGCTTCTTGCATGCACACGTGCGTCAGTCAGCTTCTCTCGCTCAGCTGTCGACTGCACACGTGTGTGAGTCAGCCTCTTTAGTGCAGCTGTCGGCACAGCGATCGACCAACAAACATGGAGAATGGGCACTCGCGCGTTTTGTTGAATGGAGAAAATTCTATTCATTTGCAACTGTACAAACAGATGGAGGCTATAAATTTCATTGTTGCCAGTGTTACTGCAATATAGTAATAAAAAAAATTTGTAGTAGGCAAGAAGTCACTCTCAAAAAAAAAGAACGGTGGGCGAGAGGTCTAAATTCAAATCATATTTGTACCAGAGTTTACGATCTATATTCTCCCAACATGGTGGTGTGTGTGTTTTTGAGAAATCATGTGACCTAAAAAAATTGCTTAATTTACGGTGAAAAAGCAAAAGAAAGTACATGCTTGATGAAGACACATACGGACAGTGAAAGGAGGTTGGCCCGCCAAGTAGAGAAAGAGCCGAAAAACCAAAAATCTTCATGAAGTAACCCTTTGATCTTACATTAATCAGTAGAAACTAAGCACTCAAGACTTTTTTTTTTTTTTTGCCCTAGATGCTCAAAACTTGAGAGAAATTTAGATTAGAAGAAAGATTTTTGAAGGTTGATTACTATCAGATTTGGCAGTATTTTTTTCTAAATCTGTTTTGAGTCCGAGTTGAATTCAAGTTTTATTTATTCTGATTGAAGGTGTTTTGAGTCCGAGTTGAATTCAAGTTTCCTTTATTCTAATTGAAGGAGTTTGTTTAGGAATAGGAGAGTTTTATGGTTTATAAATAACCGCTTAGGGGTGGTCCTCAATGTATTTCAAGAGAATCCTTTGAATTTGTAATTCCTAAGAGTGTAATTCATCTAGGTGAGAAATTCGTGAGAGAAGCTTAGCCAAAAGGATTCGCTATTCTTGGCGGCCATCAAAGACTTGTAATTTCTCAGCATGAGGTGTAAGTAATTCTTATTTTACTCCCCAAAAGATTTAATAAAGTTTCTCCCTCCTTCTCCCGTGGACGTACACATAATCTGTTTGATCGGTGGAACCATATTATATTGTGTGTTGGCTTTCTATCTATTTTGAAATATCTTTTTTTTTTTTTTTAAGTTGGCTTAATAGATCCCGTGATTCGTATCTGCTGTGCCGCCCCAGTCGATCCGGTCGTGGGGTCGATCTCTCCTGAAATCACAACAATTGATATTAAAGCATACAGATTGTTTCCCAAAACAAAATACAAGAGTTTAGGCCAATCAGCCTTCTGAATGTGATTTATAAAAGTCATAACTGAAGTGTCAGCTACCAGATTAAGGGTCTGTTTGGTTGTCGTAACTGATCGTAATTCGTAGTTGTAATTGGTAAAGTCTTTTACAATTATAAATGAGTTACATGTATGTAAATTTTACGGTGTTTGGTTGGTAATATAAAATTGTAAAGTGAAAAAGTGTATTGTACTTTACGGTGTTTGGTTGTCGAATATATAAGTCGTAAGTGAAAAAGTTGACCACAAAATTAACTATTTGGTGATTTTAAAAGTTTTAATACTGCAAATAAATATTTAAAAAGTTAATATTAAAAAAATTTAATATTAATATAAAAAATATTACAAATTTGTATTACCACAAAATTAACTGTAACTGGGCTGTAAGTGAGTGGTAACTGGGTTGCAAGTGAGTGAGTGTTAGTTGAGTTACGTAAGTCTTTTACGAATTACGGTCCAAACAAACGCCGTAGTTGTAACTGGATAGTAAGTCATTTACGAATTACGGAGTTTTAAACGAAACAAACGGCCCCTAAACGAGAAATTGCAGCTGTTGACTGATGAGTTCAAACTAGTTTTATTAAAAGATAGGTTTATTCTTGATGGAGTTGCAGTTACTCAAGAGGTTATTTCTAATTGGTTTCATAATAAAAGGACTGGTTGCATGCTGTTAAAGTTAGATTTGACCAAGGCATCTGACATGTTAGATTGGGAGTTTTCTTAGAAGTCTTTACTGCTGAAGGCTTTGGCTGCAAATGGATCCCTTGAATTAGAGCTTGTTTGTGTAGAGGTAAGTCTCTGATTACGATTAATGGTTCTCTTGGGAGGATGGTTATGTCTTAAAAGGGGTTTAAGGTAAGGTGATCCTTTATCACCTTTACTTTTTATGTTGGCAGCTAATGCTTTTACTAAGATGCTTGGTCTATCTACTTCTAGAGGATTATTTGAAGGATTGAGTTCTGATGTTTTTCTCAAAAAAATTGATGAGTTTGCAGTATGCTGATGATACCCTTTTGTTTTGCAACAGAGAGAAGCAGTTTGAGGGCTTTAAAGACGTTGTATAGGTTTGAGATGGCTTCATGTTTGAAATTGGGTGAATCGCAGATACACTCTTTATACTATAAACATTGGAGCAGATATGTCCCTTAACTCTTTTATTAGCAGACAGATCTCCGGTTTTCATTTTTCTTTAAATTCAAATTGAGTTAAATTCATATACAAAGAGGAAAGCAATTAATATAAAAGAGTAATATTATTGAAGGGTAGTTATGGAATTAAAAAAGGAAATTAATTCAATTTGAATTAAAAAAAATGAAAACAGGGGATCTGTCTGCTAATAAAAGAGTTGAGGGGGTGTTACTATTCTAGTGTTTATAGTATAAGGAGTGTATCTGCAATTAGCCCTTGAAAATTAACTTAAAAGCTTTGTCTACTCATTGGAGGGTAATACTGAAAAGCAAATTCAGATTGCTAGCATGTTAACCTGTAAAGTAGGTGAGTTTCCAATCACCTCTTTGGGTATTCCTTTGAGACCAACTAAACTTCTTCATGCTGATTGGCAACCTCTCTTTGATAAGATAGATAAGAGATTAGCTGGCTGGAAGGGTGCAATTTTTTCTAGAGGTGGTAGACTGGTGTTAGTTAATTCTGTGCTCACTGCTATGCCATTCTATATGATGTCCTTTTATCACTTTCCTAGATGGGTTAGGGACATGATTGATAAAATTAGAAGAAGTTTATTCTGGAAAGGAGGCAAATAAGTGTCTTTTGCTGCTTGCTTAGTTAATTGGGAGGAAGTCTGTAAAGCAAAGGATCAATGTGGTTTGGGAATTCTCAACTTAAAGAATATGAATGTTGCTCTTTTAGATAAATGACTCTGGAAAATTGTCAGCAATCTGATATTTTGTGGAGGAAACTTGTTAGTTTTCTGTAGGATCTGGGTTGATCACCATCAGCAGGGTATGTCTAATTTTTGGAAAGGAATTTTGGAGCAATCAGAGTCTTTTCTGACTTGTACTGAGATTATGGTTGGAGATGGGTAAGAGGCTGCTTTTTGAGAGATTATTGGAGTTCTGATATTAATTCAGTTAACTATTAATCCAGAGGTATCTGTGTATGATTGTAGACTTGCTCAATCTAGAAGAAATTTGACACGTGCCTTGGTTGATAAATTTCATGAATTTCAAATGAATCATTCATAGTAACTCAATCCTCTGGTGAAAAAGATAGCAGAATTTGGAAGGTGGCTAGTGATGGTAATTTTTCTGTTAAATCATATTATTACTTCTTAAATTTTGGTGGCCTTCTTAGTCCATGGAATCATATTTGGAGTGTGGCAGATCCTTTGAAAGTTAAAAAAATACTTGCTAGCTAGCTTTGAAACATAGACTGAATGCTACTCATATTCTCTCCTCTAAAGCAATTCAGTAGAATTTAACTTGTATTCTGTGTGGTAGGCAAGATGAATCCATTCAACATTTGTTTCTTCAATGTATTATTGATTTATGGACTGCTTGGAGAAAGAAATAGATGCAAAAATCAAGTTGCATTGAAGGAGATTTTAACAGCCATGGCTATTGTATGGATGATTTGGAGTGAAAGGAACAATAGGCTTTTTTTGAACTTTTGATGGGTTTTGTGTGGCAACAGAGATGTAGTGATGTATTAAAACTTTTTGAGTGATATAACAGGCTGGGGTTCTCAGTTAGAGTCCTCATCCTTTCTCTCAAAATATAAAATAAAATAAAATAATGCACGAACATTTAATTGTTATTTGCATTTAATATGTATTTTATTGAGATGGAATAGTTAAAGAATATTAAATTTAAATCATTTCTAGCAAAATTCACTTAAATTTTCTCTTCCCGGACAAATAAACAAGCCCTTAATTAGCACAACAACCATGAACAATGGATTTAGTCTCCCAATATTCTACCAATGCCAACTAGAATGATTTTTTTTTGCCCTCTGTTCTCTTACATCAAACTAATGTGGCACTAAAATTTTACTAGGAAATTAGAGAGCATCATCCCATGGCCTTGTCAAACAACAAGACAGAACAAAACCAAGGGGGAGAAGATAGGGGGAAAACCTAGCCTGAAGTCCATATTCCTTTGTTGTTGAAGTATCATCATCACTCCTGTCTGTATGTTGAAATTATTTCTAAATACCCTAAATCAAAGTTTTGGTATATACTCCATCAGAAAAAAGAGGAATATTGTGATGGGCAGGGAGGCACATCACACACCAAACTGTTCAGAGAGAAGTGAGCCCCCATAATTCTATTTATGCTTGTATGCATGCTAGATTTGAAGAAAGAGTGTGGTGGAAGCAAAGGATTTCTCTTAAAAAAAAGTTGTGGACAACTTGTATATATTCTTAGCGTAGCGTCTAAAAATCTTAGAAGATTAGTTAGACTGAATGATGTTAACACCACCACTGTACTTGGGATCCCTTGAGGCAGTGATCATATAACATGTCCTGATTCATTTTGCCCAAGGAATGCATGAGATAAAGATTGGCACAGCAGAGAAGGACAAAAGTACACTCCCTGAATGCTTATAATGTAACGTAACAGAACGATAGAGAAATTTGAATAAGAAAGGAAACTGAAGAAGATAAGCACACAGTTGTTTAGATTGTTCATCGAAAAACATGTGCCAACTAACGAGGATTAACCACTGTATCAAAGAGAAGTGCACAATGCAATGAGTTAGAAAAAAATAAAATAAAAGCCAAACTGAGAACTCTAACGAGCAATATTGTCAACAGAACTGGAGAATTTACCCCCTCACAAACAAAGTTAAATTCTTGAAAGTTGTCAGTGACAGCTTGGTTCAATAGTAATAGTGTAGGCTAGATTATAAGAAGTCTCAAGTTTTAAATCAGACTATAACCTTAAAAGTTTGGTACAGTCAGTGACGGACGCATAATGTTGTTTCAGTGTAAGCGTAAATATAATAAGAAGTTCAGCGTGGACGTAAATATAATATCACAAGAGAGAGAAAAATAAAAAATAATATTGCACCCATCAAGACTTGAACTTGTGACTTTCAATAACTTAGATATATATATAAGTATCACTTGAGTTAGAGCTCAAAAATGTCTTTATGTTAGTAAAAAAAAATTTAAAAATAAGAGATTATATACAAAAAGTTTCCGCCCACACTAGACTGTATGTAGGTCCGCACTTGGGCACAGCACAATGCTTTCAATTATCAAAAACAGGAAGATCCACTCTAATCATACATGGAGTAAATATTAGATGCATGTCAAACTTTGCACACTACAAAAAGGAACTCCACATATCTCGTATGGTTGCTTTCAAAGGAAAAGGATATGACACAAAGTTTGTGTACCTTTAGCAACAGTAGTATCCTGTTTGAAAATGAAAAGGCCATTGAATTGGAGCAAAAAGCCAATTAAGCTACAGAGAGCTCACGGTTATGCTCTTGGATTATCTTTGTACTATCTTGGTTTGGTTCGTCTCTGTCATTGATTGGCTAATATCACTCACTCCATATAGAAGGCCCATACCCATCCTGTTCCCATTCTCTCTGATTATATCATAGGTCTCAAATCATATGGCCCTCAAAATGTTGACTTGTTAACCAAAAATATAATAATGAACTCGATCGATTAGAATATGACATTCATCTCTCGAATCTTTTAGCGTAGAGTTCGAAGTTCCAGTGCGGCGACAAATACATTGACATCCATCTGTCACTTAATGTTTCTCCCTAGCTAGCTATAGATGCTCCTACTTCACTTGCATGAATTCATTTGTGGGCCAACTTAGATTCATATATGCTACCAAGAGTATTGATTAGGGTTGGTCTACCTTTGGCAATGAGCTTCCTTTTTTCTGAGGTTGCCATTAATACGGTCATCTCTTTAGCTACTGATATCAATTGTTCCAGTATCCAGAGAGTGATTTTGTTTGATTTGTTCTGCAGCCTGGGGTCTCATCAGCCATAGTGAGCTGACTTGTTTTTTGGAAAAGGAATCGTTAAGTGATAAGATACCTAATTATTTGGTGAAAGTTCCTGATTAATTAAGTGGTTCATTTAGCCCATCTCAGGTTGCAATCATGTGCCATTTTCAAGAAAAATTCTTTTCAAATGATAGAGTTCTTCTGCACTGAAAATGTCATCATTTCTTCAAAAGGAAAAGAGAGAACTTCTCAGCTTTTCAAGAAGAGATCAGGCTAAGATGGTTATTGATTTTAACACGAGTCTTTGTCATTTCCTTTCCCGGCGACAATCTTTTTACCCTAAAGTCAAAGCTAGGGTATTTACTATTGTTTAATCTAAGTATCGCTACTCTTATATGACAGAAAAAATGAAGACGTCAGTGTAAATTCTAAGCAAAACGAAGTTGGTGCATTCAACTGAATGTTTGGCATAAATAAGATCTAGCTCAATAGTTTTAAAAAAAAAATATCAACATTAAGAAAATTAATATATATTGCAGAACCATATACACATTAAGAAAAGTACACACTGCGTCTCTATACACACACATATATCTTTTATTGATATTAAGAAAACAACATACATGAACAAACTCTCTTCCTTGTATGTTGAAGGACTATACACTCAATCTCAAAACAAACCAAGAAAACTTCACAGCTTGAAGAACTATACACTTGCAATCTCAAAATAAACTGAGAAAAGAATAAATACCCCTCATCTGTCAGCGGCAAAATTGCTTAGGCTTATGTGATCCGGTTGGACCATAGCCTGTCCGTACACTACTATTGAAATCTCTAAAACATCTCACATATGAATGAGTCTAACTCCACAAATTGTACAGGAAGGCGAGAATAAGCAGAATTAATAGCTGGTCCATCGATACAGTCTTTAACGAACTAGGACTGGGCACCTGATTTAGGACTGGCAATGAGTACATGAACTAGAGAGAGAGGGAGAGAGAAGCCAGCTGATGGCTCAAGAAATATTTCGTCATCAAAACCCTTCAACTCACTATTGCAGAATTCCTGAGAGAGAGAGAGAGAGAGAGAGAGAGAGAGAGAGAGAGAGAGAGAGAGCAAGATTTAGAGCTCTTTTATCAGGGAATCACGAGCAAGAAATGAAAGCAGTGTTTTGCTATTACCTCGAATTGTTTACCAACAGTTGCAAGTATGCAGCCGGAAGGAAGAGTGACGAAAGTAGAGCAAGGAAAATGGATGCAGAATTTGCGATCACGCTATCACCTCACCTTCCAAGGCATACGACTGAATGCAGCTTTTGAAGCTTTGCAGAGTGGGTTTGGTTCTTGACATATTCCGAAAGGATTTTTGCAATGGACTAAGCAACCATTTCCAGTTTAGAGGTAACTTCCTCTGTTTTTCTTTGGAAAAACCACATCCCATTATTTGATGAGTAGTCCCTTTTGGTGACTGTAAAATAATAAGCATTGTGATACAAGATCATGCATGGAGCGCAGAAGGTAAACAAGTGCTAGTATAAAATTAGGCTAGGATGGCATTTTGAGAGCAGAGGAACTATAGGAATGGAAATTTAGATGATATGGATGGATCTACTAGTTGTCCCCAAGGCAGATGCAAAACAGGTGGAAAATTTGAAGGAACAAATGGACTATGGAGCTTGTATGGTTCTTGGGTTAGTCTGCAACATGCAGAAATTTTATTATATCAATCAATAGTAGTGCATTACATGTTGGCTATTTGCATCTAAGATCCTTATTATTAATTATGTGAATGACTAAAGCAGTGCTAATGGAGCTCAATGAAGAAAAGGATTCATGTAATCAACAATGAATTTCAGTACAAAGGCTTTGTTGCTGTTATTCTAATGTTATCCTATGACCGTGAGTGAATAATAAAATGTTCTGTGCTCCTTATATTAATATTACTGGTTGAACGATCATGACATGTGTTGAATGACTTAAGATGTGGATCATGAAATTAAGCTAAAGGTACAGAACCACACGATAAGGAACAATCTAAAGTACATATTTGCAGTTAAAAGTTCAGTCCCCTTTGCTCATACCCTCCACCTTCCACGCTGAACTTGAGTCCCTCTACCTGAGACCTCTTGAATTTTGAGCCCTTCAATAACTCCTTAAGGTAGGAGCTCCATAATCCACATGTTGAACTCACAAAAAGATTGCAATAATGAATTAATAGAAGTACATCTTAACATTGCTGTAATCTACTTTTCATTCAGACATGTCTATGAGTTATGACCACCCAATGCAGTCAAAAGCTTCAAAAAACACTGCTTTATTTTTGTGACATTTCTATCTACTGTCATTTTCTGATCATGGTAGTTAAATCAAACCCCTTGGAACAAACAACTTGGAGGAGACAAGACATTTGTATGTCCCCACTTCATCATTTTCGATAAGTAAGAACATCCACCTTGACAACCTCACTATCCTCTCCCAATTTCTTACTCCCAGAATCCCCTCATTTTTCAAAGAAAAGCGTTTTCAACTCCTCCAGCATTGGCACCAAGATTTCAGTCAAGTTGTTTACTAATGAGTAATGACTCAATATGCTAAACACAAAAATGTCACACTCCATACTAGGCTGAATTGCCTAACCCTTTAATTGCCGAAGCATTACCCTTCTTTCAATTTCCAGAAGTCCCAGCTTTGTTATCTCTATGCATCTCCATTTCCAAATTTTTTTTCCCTCTTGGAACTTTCCGAAGGTGTCAACTTGTCTGATGGTTAAGAAACACTATCAGAAAAATAAAATCTCCTCACCTAGGCTACTTTCTGGTCATCAATTCTACATATATAACCCTTTGATGCAAGTATGTAAAATGTGAACTTTCTCCAACAATGAAATTATTCCTTCAACATGGATGGTTCCATACTTCCTCTTTCTACTTGTCAATCAAGTACTTTGTGCTTCTACGACTATCCTTAAAACAGATTCTCACCAGAAATCATACAAGAATAGTAACCACTACAGCATACAGGATCCAATAAACAATACTTAGTTGTTCAGACATCTAATGCTACTTAGAGACTTGCAATAAAAAATTTGAAATAGTGTTTCTGAAACCTTTGCTCAACGATTGGTCATCCAACAAAAAATGAATGATTCTTCCCAAACAAAAATCTATTGTGATTCCTAATGAGCTTAATGAGGGTGCAAATGGAGTGGATATGCATGGTCATCAATGTAAATATAGTCATATCTGTTTCAGTGAACTCATTACTGGTTTAAATCGTCGGCAGTCATGAAAATCATGGTCATATTTGACAAAAACAGCAATTGGATATTTACGAAAACAGGTATGATATGAACCTAAGAAGGATAATTTGATAAATATAGCTGCCTATGAGAAGTGAGCACATCAGAAACGTGGCATTGCTAATATGTATGCTCCGCTTTGCACAACAAAATATAGTTACAGATGTCATAAATATGGCACACTAACTAATTGAGAGAGTTTAAACCCGACATTAACTACTTGTGAAGTGCATCCAATTCATTGTAGAAGAGGTCCAGTTCAACCGGCAACAAAAGAAATGATAACTTTCTATAAATAATATTAATGTAAGAAAATCACCGAATATTTTCATTTTATTCAGATCCTAACTACGCAAAAAATTAAGAAGGGCACCCATATACATATTTGAATTAACTTTAGCAGCAGCAGCATTACCATCTCTGGGAAATATCGAATCTGAATACAAATACAGTCAGATACAATCATATTCATTTGCACCTTAGCTATAGTCACAAATATCTTTATCTTAAATGCTTTATAAAGACATTTTAACAGGATTAGACGATAATAGCATGCTAGCTTCCTGATGACTCATAAACAAAAGGAAGGAGAGGTGACTAGTGTTTCCACAAACAAGGAAGTGTGTGTTTGGTGGGGTGGGTGGGAGAGTTAGGTTGCAATAACTGAATCAAGAACTTGTCTACTAAGATAATAGCTCTGGCTACTTCCAATAAAAAGAGGTTAGCCTATCAGCTCGTGAGCCACTCAGTTGCACTTATACATGCTAATTCCATTATCTTTCCAATTTGGAGCAAACCTCATATGCAACTCCTTTAATCATATTCTCATGCTTTACTCAATTAGAGACGTGACCCACAAACCATCTCCAGTTTGGCTTGAAGTGATGTGCCTAGACAACGATTGTAGATGAATAAATTGGAGATTAATTGTCTCCACATGTGGGCATGAGTTAACTCTACATTTGATGGGAATCATTAGCTCTTTATTTGCTTAGGCTATTTTTCCTCTTTATTTTAGGCTAGGCTCAGTTTTATTCCTTTGTTTTAGTCCCATATTGAATATGTGGGAAAACTTCTTGTGTATTGGGCCTAAAGAAGGCCAGGAGCTGTAGTCTTTTAGGAGTTCAATTGATTGAAAAATCCTTGATTTTGCATTGCAATTTTTGATCTATGATTGAATCTCTGCATGGTGAAGTGCTGAGTAGGAGAGCGATCTACTTGGTGCTGAAGCCAAAACCAATCTTATCATGAAACCACCCTAATTTTCTTTCCTCTTCTTATTTTTCCCCTTCCTGAATTACAGCAGTTTGGTATAGGGGCTGTTTGGATTCAAGGAAGTTCCAGAAGTGAGAAAGTGAGAAGTAGGTTTTTTTTCTTTCTGGAAAATGAGAATTTGTGTGTATCTTTTCCGGTATTTGGTTGGTAGTTGGAAAGTAGAAATAGAAAAGTATATTGTGTTTTCTGCTATTTGGTTAGTAATTTGAAAGTGAAAGTGAAAAAGTTGACCACAAAATTGATCGTAAAATAATATTAAAATACAAATTAATTTTGAAAAGTAAAAGTTGGACTGTAATTAGAATACAAGATTTACATGATCACAAAATTAACTGTTTTGAGGTACAACTTATTAAAAATAAGATTTACATGACCACAAAATTAACTGTAGCACCCTGAAAGTGAGGAAATGATTGGGTAAAAGAGAAAAAAGAAAAGAAAAAGGATTTTCTCATTTTCCTTTTCTAGTGTTTGGATGGATAGCAGAAGTGAGAAATGACACTTCCCCACTTCCACCAACTTCCTTGAATCCAAACAGCACCATAGCTAAAATTCTGACATTTTCTTCCACAAAATCTCCCCCTCCACAAAAACCCTAGCCTCCTCCATGATACCCTAGATCCGTCTCTCTATCTTCCTCCTCAAGTTCTCAAAAAAAAAATCGAAACCCTAGATCAGATAAAAAAAAATCAAAAAAAGAAAAGAAAAGAAGAAACTAAAAAAATCAAAATCCTATTGTTCACCCTCTCCCATTGTTCATCTTCTTCTCCACTTCTCCCACTCAGAAAACCCATCCAAGGTTTTGCCTCCATCATCCTCGTCTCCGACGTCCTCGACACCCTCGCCGCGCCTCCGCGACACCGCTTACGACTTCGCCGGACCACCACAGCTCCACAAGCATCACTACCGCTCAAGCTTTCTCCTCAGATTCGATAGCTTCCTCCCCGTCGCATCGACGACAAGATCCACCTATCGCCGTCAACCATTGACATCACTAAAGTCCCATGCGGCCTCCGATATCGACAACATCCCTCGACCTCGCAGTCGATTAACCCCTTTGTCGTGACCTCCTCAAGAGCCCAGAGCAGCCCCTCGCCATCTCCTATACATCGTCGTGCCCTCACTATTGCTATAGGGCTGTCGTCGAAGCCTTGTCGTCGACTCCTCTGCCCTCGTCACCGTCCACTGATCTCGCAGAGAGCTACAATGTCGTCCTCTGCATCATCGTCGTCTTGTCGCCAACAAAATCACATCTGATCTAGATCAATCGCCGTCATCCGGTCGACGTCCAGTGGCCGCCTTGCCTCACCGTCATCGAGATCAGCCTCCTGCTGGGTACTGATCTGCTAAGATCAGATTCGATCAAAATATCGAATCTGATCTAATCTTAATTGGGCTTAAGTGATAGATTGGAGTCGGGTCGAATCCAGCCTGACCCGACTAAAACCCGAAGCCAGCCGCTGCTGACGTCAGTGGCTCACACAATGATGCCATTGGCTCAAGTGAGCCGCCAGGAAGCCAAGCCAAGCCGCCTAGCCAAGCTGCTAAGTCATTGACCGAGCTACCAAGCCGACTTCGAGCCACCTGCTGACGTCAGCGGCTCGGTGCTGGCGTCTGCTTTGCACAGCAGCTGTACAGCAACGTTCCAGAGTCCATTTTTGGCCCGTCGGAGTCCGATTCGAGCACTATCTAAAGTGTTGAATCCGCAGCTGCCTCCCGGAGATACTGAAAGAATTTCTTAGCTTTGGGCGACAGATTCAGCTTCTACAGGCCCTTGTTTGGAGTCACTACTCAAGCGCTTTTGGGTACTTTCTAACCTTACCTATCATATTTGCGATATCTTTGCATACCTATTGTGATATTTGTGGTGATTGTTAGTTATAACTGATAGTGTTAATTGCCCAGTTACTGCCTGCTGGCATTTTCACTTCTAAGAATTATTTTGCATAATTCATTTTAGAAAACCATTAGAAAATTTTTTCGGTTGATCATATAGTGCGTGCATCTAGTGAAACTTAGAAAATTATCTTGCATCCTGTGATTGTGTGTATTGCATAGTGCATGCTTCTTCGTAATGGTAGAACATAATCCCTAATCATCTAGATATGGAGTCTAAACTTGACCTAATTCTTAAAGGGCTTCAAGATTTAAAACTTGGAGTTGAAGGGTTAGAAAAACAACTCAAGAGATCATTCCCGAGATAGAAGAGTGGAAAACACCGATAGGCATAGGGATGAAGAAGATGACATAATCTGTAGGATTAAGATAGATCCCTCAACATTTCACGATATCCTTGAGCCTAAGATTTTTAGTGATTGGATAGCAAACTTGGATTACTACTTTGATTGGTATAGGTTCACAAATGAGAGTAGGGTTCAGTTTGCTAGGATGAGGTTGTCAGGATCAGCTAGAATTTATTGGATCTCGATAGAGAGTACACTAGGCGTGAGACTTTCATAGAATCTTGGGAGGAAATGAAACAAAAGCTTAAGGAAATATACCTTTCTGATTCCTATAAGCTCGCCTACTAGATAAACTGCACAGCCTTCGTCAGGGTAACAGGTCAGTTCAGGAGTACACAACCGAATTTGACGACTAAACCTACATTATGAGGTGCACGAGAATTCCTACCAAGCAATCTCTAGGTACCGTTCTGCGTTGAGGTCAGACATCCAGCGAGCAATGTTCATTAATTCCCACAAGATAAAGACCCTTGAGCAGGCAATCTAACTAGCTTAAGATATAAAAACCTCTCTTAGGTTTTCTACAGAATGTAGGGTCTTTCCTAAAGCCGGGGAGCAACCTAACCCAAAATACTCACACGAATAGAGGCCCTAAGGGCAAATATGTAATAGGTGAATCGTCAAGGAGTGTCAAAGGTAGTCAACGTTTTAAGTGAGAGGCTATGGTCACGTTACTGCACAATGTCTCTCTAGGAACCTCCTAATCAAGGAAGTCGATAATGATGAGATCGAAACAATCGTTCATGAAGCAACTCGCAGTGCAACTGATTCTAATGATGATGTTAGGGTTGCTAGCATCCAATTAGGTGTCGTTAAGTATCCACACACACAGCTGTTGGTAACGAAAATTGGCGCAAGTCTAGTGTGTTCTACACCTATATTACACATGAAGGAAAAAACTATAAATTAATGATAGATGGGGGTAGTTGTGCGAACATCATTGTCAAGACAGCTCTTGAAAAAATGGGTCTCAAGGCCGAACCACATTTCCACCCATACAATGTGAATTGGGTTGATAAGACTGCTCAATCTATTACCCAACATTTCAGGTCCCTATCCACATGTCTAACTACGAGGATCGTGTTTGGGAGATGTCCTAGATATTAACGTTGCACACATTTTATTAGGTAAGTCTTAGTTGTATGACAGATGTAACCAGTCGGGTAAGTTTAACACTTTCGAGTTTAAATTTAACGGAAAGAAAATAGTGTTGAAACATGCCAAACCCAAGTCGAATGTAGGGAATAACGAGGGGGCAGTCAACGGTAAGGACAGTGAGACACCATATTACTTAGTAAAAAATTCTCACTTTTCTCCTAAGTCTCTTATTAATGGGTCTACTCTTAAGTCTAGAAATTCATCCGGCATTCTCCCTCTTCCACTAGGGGGCTGTTTGGTTGCAAGGAAGTGGACGGAAGTAAGGAAATAGGGAAGTATAATTGCTCACTTCCCTATCTATCCAAACACCGGAAAAGGAAAATAAGAAAACTCCTTTTCCTTTTCTCTTTTCTCTTTTACACAATCATTTCCTCACTTCCAGAGTGCTACAGTTAATTTTGTGGTCATGTAAATCTCATTTGTAATAAGTTGTAGCACAAAACAGTTAATTTTTTTATCATGTAAATCTCACTTGCATTCTAATTACAGTCCATTTTTTATTTTTCTAAATTATTTTTTATTTTAATATTATTTTACGGTCAACTTTGTGGTCAACTTTTTCACTTTCACTTTCACATTACCATCCAAATACCGGAAAAGACAAAATATTTTCCAAATCACACTTCCTAACAACATCCAAACACCAGAAAACTTACTAACCAATTCTCAAGTTCCAAAAGGAATTATTACAACTTCCTCATTTCCTCACTTCCTCACTTCCACCCTTAACCAAACAGGCGCTAGGTATCTCATATATTGTCACAGTTGAGTCATCTGCACCATATTTGCATGAGTTACATGATCATAAAACTAGGCAAAATACAATTAGCAATTATAAATATCAGTCTACTACAGTCTCACAAGCAGTTGCAAGACATTGCAATAGGTGACAAGGTGCTGATTAGAGTGCACTCAGAGAGGTTCCCACGGGGAACTTTGAGAAGACTTCCATACGCAATGCAGTGATCCATACAAGATTTTGAAGAGGTTTGATTCTAGCGCCTATGAGCTCGATATTTCTATTGGTCTTGGGATCAGCCCGGTATTCCGCATCGAGGGCCTAACTCGTTATCGCACTTTCACGATGTTACAGCGATTTTCAGTTCGTTCATTGCAGCCACCACAGCCAAGGAGACCCATTACTGAGGAGTTTGTGCAGTACTTCCCGGATTGATTTTATCATCCATGTCACCACAATTCGCCAGCGGCGAATTTTTCGAAGCCGAGGAAAATTGATGGGAATCATTAGCTCTTTATTTGCTTATACTATTTTTCCTCTTTATTTCAAGTTAGGCTCCATTTTATTCCTTTGTTTTATTCTCACATTGGATATGTGGGAAAGCCTTCTTGTGTATTGGGTCTATATAAGACCAGGACCTGTAGTCTTTTAGGAGTTCAATTGATTTAAAAACTCTTTAGTTTGCATTGCAAGTTTTGCTCTGTAATTGAATCTCTGCATGGTGAAGTGCTGAGTGGAAGAGCAAACTCCTTGGTGCTGTCAAAACCAATCTTATCCTCAAACCCTAATTTTTTTTCGTCTTCTTCTTTTTCCCCTTCCTGTATTACATCAATATCCGTATTCCACCTTACTTCCAAATCCTATAATCTATAATCTGACATTTAAGAAAACTCGTGCAATTAAGCTCCATTTGCAGCCCAAATCTTGGACGACAAGGATACAAACATGAAAACTTATATGCTTTAGACTCACAAGACATAGAGCTGCATGGATGAACCATGATTCCACTCCATCTCTAACCTATCAAAATCATACAAGCTCTGAAGCCAAATGCTAAGAGTGGAACTTCTTTAATCTTATTTTCTGACAATCAACACTAGGTGGAAATAAATCCAAAGAAAAGAAATTTCAGCTAAGCAACTCTGCATACCATGGTTTCTAATATCGGCTAATCCCGATATCACAAATCTTAAATCGGGCCAAGGTGGTGGTCGGGAAATCATCACTGATACGTCATGATTGAACCAAGGTGGTAGAGATGGAACTGGCTTTCGTGACAGATCTTATTTAAAAGATGGCAACTCAAGCAATGCACATGTAGCATACAGAGGCGCATTCTCCCGGGCAAGGTTCTCAATATCGGATATCGGAATCGTATCGGATGGGGGTTTTTCATATCGGATATCGGATATCGGGGGAGATATCGGGGATACTCGCGCATATCGGGCGTTCACATTAGACACTATATATAATGAAATATTGATAATTAAGAGTTGGTTTAGGGTCATACATATCATCTATCTTATAAAAATGATGTAATATGCTTGCAGAGACAGTAAAAAATAATGTACATTTGCACGCAGTCGTGCAATAAATTAGTTATTTCATACCGGGTGATATATCGGACGATTTATCAGCCAATATCGGGAAATTTATCGGGCGATATTTCAAATATCGGCCGTTTTTTGCTACAAACGATATGGCGAACGATTTTCCCATATCGTATCGGCAGCAGGCAAAAAAGGAGATATCGGACGATATCTCGGCCGTATCGGCCGATATTTAAAACAGGGCTCCCGGGTGAGAATCAAATCAACTGCACTTCGCACCATGAATTGCATGATCTCCTCTGACTGTCTCCTGAAGAAAATCTGTAAAGGATCATACAAGTCAGGCGATCTCAGGAATACTAAAGCCCCCACAGCTGGCGAAGATGGCACTAGCTCCATGGCAAGCTCCACTGAGAGGTCTACTGAAGTTTCTACAAGAGGCTCTTCTATTTCTGGCTCGGGCTCGGGCTCTTCAACAACTGCTGGCTCAGGCTCAGCTGTAACTTCTGGTTCAATAAGGACTTGAGGCTCTGAATCTGCGTCAATCTTTACAGTCTGACTTACTACATATCTTTCTAAGGCCTCCCGAAGCTCAGGGCAAATGTCGGCAAATGATCGGCTATTGGGCTTGGGCTCTTACTCAACATTGTAGTCTGCCTCAGATGCATAAAGAAGGTGTGAAGCATACAGACTACGAAGATGATCTCGTAAGAAAAATCAACACTGATCGTCGAAATGACTGTCTTTCCACCACCAATAAGCCTGTCCAACCAACATAGTGGTACTTCTGCTCAGATGTCAGAGAGAAATAACTAAAGAATTCTCCGAGATTATTTTCTCACTTCTCATACCCATCATGAAAATCGCAAAAATATGAGAGAGCCGCATACATATCCCGTTCAATTTTCTTGTCATCAGCATCAGTATTTATGTATCTCTACCACAAAAGTAAAAGCCCATGGAGAAATTTTAGTGTATAAAGATCAGAAGTTACCCAAGAAATTCCATCGCTCGAATTGGGTTCAAATCGGACTAAAAATAGGGTCTGAAACGTTGATCTTCTGTTGCAGGAACAGTACCGGCACCAACACGAGCTTGTGGAGGCCAGTTCTACCATCCAACTGCTGTGAAATCTTTCCAGTGACTCAAAGACTCGGTCACGCATCCAACGTTTCTGACAGAATTTGAATCAGAGTCTGAACGGGTCTGAAAATAGGCTCTGGATTGCTATTGTGCTGCTACTGAACTAACTCGCTGAGTCAACTCAAGTTCTGCCTCAGCGATCTGGGCTCAGTGATCTGGGTTCGAAGCAAGCTCAGACACTTAAACCCAATAGCCTTTAAGTTATTGGATCCGTGTTTTCAATAAACGGTTGGGTCGGGTCTGATACTTAAACCCAATAAGGATTTTTGAATTCAAGTTTGGATATAAACCCGCAACCCACTCTCTCTTCACCCGATCTCGCAGCTAGGGCTCGCGATCAGGTGTGCGGCGATATCAGCGACAAGTGACGAAAGACTGACGATAGCTCGGTTACTGCGGAGAAGCGTCGGCGAGGGCAGAGGAAGGCGTCGATGTTGTCTGACGGCAGTGACGGAGACGAGGATGACGATCTAAGAGGGAGGACTCATCGACGTTGCAAAGGTGCGGCGAGGGTGGAAGCGATGTGGGGGAACTCCAGCAATCAAGAGGCGACGACGACGATGACCTTAAGGTGGCGGAGTGGTCATCGAAGGAGATCGGCGATGGCTACTGCTCTATAGCTACTATGTAGATCGAGGAAGAGGTTGTAGAAGTTGGAGGCCTAGATCTTGATAGTGAAACCGAGAGGAGGCGATGCTGAAGAATAGCTCCGGAGAGGACGTGGATGGGATTGATTGGCAGCAACGCCGGGATCTTACGACGGAGGAAGGTCGGCAGAGCTTTGGGATGGCAGGGGAAGACTCCGCAGGGACCGCTGAGGGCGTTGGAGACGTTAGAGAGCAGATTAAAGGGCTTGAGAGTCGACGCAATGGGGTTGTTGGTGTGGGGAAAAAGAGGTAGGGAAGATGAATAGTAACCAGTGGGTTACTGTTCACATGACAGTATTTTTTCCTCTTGTTTTTGATTTTTTTTATTTTAGGAGCTTCGGCTCTGATACCAAATTGATATGGGGCAGATAAAGAGAAGAAAGGAAAGATATGATCGCGGAAAGCAATCTGGATCTTGGTTTCACCGCCTATAATTCAATCCATGAGATCAAAATCAATATCAAAGTAAATAGCTTCATTTTTTTTATCAAAATCATTCAATAATTTTTTAAAGATCACTACATGGCTATATATCGCCTACTATACATGCACTACACGTGCAATTATTGATAATAGCCTACAACACGTGCATTACACATGCAATTATTGATAACATCAAATCTCAATCAAATCCACCAAAATAAACTCAATTAAATCTTAAATCTTGATCAAATCTATTAAAATCTGAACTAAAATTCTAAATCAGCCAAATCTGGACCGTTCGCTTTCCCCATCACACCCTGAGAAACCATACATAGCCTCACAAGAAAAGAGAGCACCCCATGTACACCTCCATGAGCGACCAATTTGCAGGATAAACGGGGAACCAATGATATCCCACTTGAAGCAGCAATGTTTGTACTGCTTGATTTAGTGTATTTAGTTAGATAGCCTAAAAATTAAAATCTACATTTATAGCTCTTGTTGACACCAAGATGTTGTATTTATATTTATGTGAAGTGCAGAGCTTAGTAGTTTCTTGGAGGGAAAAAAGACAGTAGTATTGTCTCCATTTGCAAATGACACCCAATATCCTCGTAGATGCCACCTTTGGAGGTAAGGCATCTAAACAAGCCTAACTTGAGTGAGCTGGCCTTGTACAAGTTCAGCTTGAAATTTGTTTTGAGCTAACTCGAGTCCGACTCGTTCATATTTTGACTAGTGTAAATTTTTGAGCCTTAATGGAGTGCTCGAGTTTGGCTTCATTTGATTTTCGAGCGTTTGAGTTCGGCTCGTGAAAGCTTGAAAATATAAAAGAACCAAAATTAGCCTAGTGATGAGGACATCATGCCACCGCCCAGGAGCAGGTTCGATCGAGTATACTTCAGGAGGCGACGCGTTGGTCTTCTATGGCTTTAGATGGGACTTGTTTCAGACAGATTTTATTGATAGCAGATGTTTTTACCTTTATTTATTTTCCTTTTATTTTTATCTTTTGTGGACGTTTAGTACCACATCGGTTATTTTCCAGTAGTCCTCTTTTGTAAAGCCTATATAAGGCCCCTTAAACTATTGGAATGAATTATTGAATGATTAAAATTTTCACAAATTATCTGAGTAAATTCTTGAGTCTCTTTTGCTCTCGAGTTTTGGGTGAGAAGCCCGTGCAAGGGGTGGAAACCCAAATTTTATTATTTTTTTTTCTCAATTTAAATCTTGATTCGATTTGAAGGTGATTGCGATCCAAGTGGTTTTACATCATTTTGGTATCAGAGCACCGGTTTTCAATCCCCTTCGAAATTTTTCCTTTTCCAAATTTTTCCCAATCTCCCAAACCCTAGATCTATATTCCAAAAAAACCCTAGATCTATTCCAGATTCAGTCAAAAAAAAAGAAAAAGAAAAAAAATTACACTGTTCAAAAATATATATATATACAGTGAAAAAAAAATCCTTCGAAAATCCCAATCTCGCACTGTTCATCTTCCTCCGTCAATTTCACTTCATCTCACCACCACGTCGCCGTCGCCGCCTTCACCACCGCCATCGTCGATCTTCTACTTCGCCGCTGCGACCTCCCCGGGATAACTCCGACACCATCCCAACACCAGGAAGCAACCGCCGCCGTCGCCACCACCACTGTTCATCTTCTTCTTCAACCCCGCCGCACCTCTGCCGCCGTCGACACCCCAGAGCTCAGATCCCAGGCCACCGCTGCCCGTCCGCCTTCTCAACCTCCACGAACTCACGCCGCCATCTCCTCCGTCATCGCCGGCGCTTCCAACCTCTGCCAGACGCCGTCATCATCACCGACATCCACCACCGCCCTGTTTTCCCGCCGCCTTCAACGATCCATCCACGCCATCCCCGCCGAGCCCACATCGCCAACAAACAACCGCCGAAGAAGCTCCAGCGAACCCGATTCTAGATCTGCCATCGTCGCCTTCGTCGAAGTACCACCGCCTTCATCGGAGCTCCTTGACGCTCCCTTAGAATCGTCGGAGCTCCCTGTGCTGCCGGATCCTCTCGGAGAACCCCGGTTTAGCTCCTCCGATCGCGCACCATCGGCGTCGCCAGATCTCCAATCGCCGCCGCCGCCTTTCGTCGCCGTCCCTTGCCCTAGCCGCGGGAGCGAGTGAAGGAGTTGGGTGTCGGGTGAGGGTCCATCACACCCACCCGGCCTTTAAAAGAGGCGAACCATTCTGAGTTGGTTCAATCCAACCCAAGCCCAGATTGAACCGGGTCTGGTTCAACCAGAATTAAAACCAGATCAAGTCTGGTTCAGTTCAGTTCCGGAGGCCGTTCAAGACTCGTTTCAAGTCCGAATTGACCCGTTTTCGAGGCAGTGGATTCGTGACGGCCAGTACTACGCGTCTACAGCAGTCTCATTCGGGTTTGAGTTACGGTCGTCTTCCCAGGTAACTTTGAATATTCTGTCAGTAATTCCTGCCATTTAATTTAAATAGCTAGTCTTTCCAATCTGTCGCATGATAGAATTTATTGACTGTTGCCCACTAAATAAGTGAGTTGTGTGATTCTGATCTTGAGTGGTAACCGACCTAATATTAATTGTGCAACTAAATTAATTTGAATTTGTGATTACTTGATTAATCTTGAAAATTAACTGTATCAGCACGTGTTTTATCACTGTCTCCACATTACAATTTCTTAATCACGTGTTAGTCTCATTAGCTTAAAATTGGTATTATCTTTCACCATTCTAATCTCTGACTCCTCCTGCATAACATATATATCCTAAGGACAGCTTGCATTTAGGGTCAGCGAGAATTTCGCATGCCTACTAGAAGTGGTAGAACTTTTTCTATAGGCGAAACTTCAGCACCAATGGACCCTAGCATTCATGATACCCTTAACACAATCCTACAAAAGATGGAGAGCATGGACAGGCAACTGCAAGAAGTTAAGGATCAGGTTGATGTCAACTGTAGGGATCTAGCAACCAGAATTGGTAGGCTAGAAACCAATAGGAGAAGACTTAGGGATGATGAGAGTTCTCGAAATGACAGTAGGTCTCCTAGGCGTGAGCGAGGCCATGACAGTAGGCCTCCTAGGCGTGAGCGAGGCCCACCTTACTGGACAACTGATGCCGATGCCCAGTATATCAGGAGCGTTAAAGTTGATGCTCCTTCTTTTGACGGGCGTTTAGACCCTCAGGTCTATATCGATTGGCAGTTGGCCATGGACCGATATTTTCGTTGGCATGACATGTCTGAATCAAGAAAGGTTCGATTGGCCGTTATGAAATTAACGGGACAAGCGGGGCAATACTGGGAAAATTTAGAGAGGATGATGAGGTACAGAAGGGAAGACCCCGTGGACACTTGGGAAAGCATGAAAGAGAAGCTTATGATGAAGTATGTTCCACCATCATTCAGTCAACAATTGTTGGACAAATGGAATCGATGGACCCAGGGAAACAAGTCAGCCGTTGATTACATTGCTAAGTTTGATGAATATCTGAATCGGTTTGGAGCTATTGAGTTAGAATCTCCTGAACAGACCCTATCTAGGTTTAGGTTCGGTCTTAGGGATGATTATCGCCGAGAGCTCATTGCTCGAGGCATCACGACTCTAGAACAGGCATATCAGCTAGTCACCGACCTAGATGAGTCTAGAGGATCCTACTTTAACCGAAATAACTTTAAGGATAACTCTAGAACCACCACTACTGGCCAGCCAAGCTTCAACCGAACACTTCCTACCCCAAGTAAACCTGCCTCCAGTTCCTCTAGCGTCAAACCAGCAGGTCCTTCTGGTACAAAGCCCTTTGTATCCGAGAAGAGAACGGTAAGTGAACCAGGAAAAGTCAACCCTAGAACCCAATGCTACAGGTGTCAAGGGTATGGTCACCTTGCCAGCCAGTGCCCGAGTCAGACCAAAACCCTCTTCGTCGAAGTTCCCATTGAAGATATAGAAGGAGAGGATGATGGGGAAGAAGTGGTGCACCAACAAGACGATGACTCGGATGCCTCTGTCGAAGAGTATGAATTTAATGGGTGCATCCGAACTGTGGAAATGACGAGCTTACCTCCTAATGTAGCTCGCACCCAATTAGGAGTGGTTAGATGTACTTTAACCCAGCCTGAACCACTCAACGACTGGAGAAGGACTGCCATATTCCAAACTTGCACGAAAATTGGCAATAAGAACTGCAAGGTAATAGTGGATAGTGGCAGCTGCATCAACGCTGTGGCGTCAAAGCTAATCACCACCTTGGGGATGACGCCGGTGAAGCATCCAAACCCCTACAAAGTTACATGGATCGATGCTACATCTATCGATGTTCAAGAGAGATGTCAAATTCCCATCCAGTTTGCCACGTACACAGAAAATGTGTGGTGTGACATACTACCCATGAATGTAGGTCATATCATTTTGGGGCGACCATGGTTATTTGACCTAGATGTGACCATACATGGACGTACCAATCAGTGTTCGTTCGTCCATAATGGGAAAAAGGTGAAGATTATGCCAAATCAACCGAAGCCGCCAACCCGAGAGAAAGAGGCTGATAAAGGGAAAGATAAAGTGGACGTTATAAATCCCAAAAAAAAGGGTTGATAAGGGCAAAGGTAAGATGGAAATGAATTTGATTAGCCACGATCAAATTGAAAAGAGCTTGCAAGATGGCTCTACTTGTTATGCTCTCGTGGCTCGAGAGGCTAGCCGGGATATCGAGGAGCAAATTCCTGAGCACATCAAGCCAATTCTGGAGGAGTTTTCCGAAACCCTCCCACAAGATCTTCCAGGTGAGTTGCCCCCTATGCGAGACATTCAACATGCTATTGATCTAGTCCCAGGAGCGACTTTACCAAATTTGCCCCACTATAGAATGAACCCAACTGAACATGCGGAATTGCAACGACAAGTAGAAGAGCTACTTGACAAGGGGTTCATCAAGGAGAGCTTGAGTCCATGTGCGGTTCCCGCACTTTTGGCGCCAAAAAAGGATGGTACATGGCGTATGTGTGTGGATAGTCGTGCAATTAATAAAATTACCGTCAAGTACCGTTTTCCCATTCCCCGTCTTGATGATATGCTGGATCTGATGTCAGGTGCCACAATCTTCTCCAAAATTGATCTTAAGAGCGGGTACCATCAGATTAGAATCCGACCCGAGGATGAATGGAAAACCGCATTTAAGACTAAAGACGGGTTATATGAATGGTTGGTTATGCCATTTGGACTGTCCAATGCTCCAAGCACCTTCATGAGAGTAATGACCCAATTGTTTCGACCGTTTATCGGTAAGTTCGTGGTGGTCTATTTTGATGACATACTGATCTATAGCCAAACCCAGGAGCAACATGTGGGTCATCTGAGGCAAGTCCTCCGCACACTCCATGCTGAGAAATTTTATGCAAATCCAAAAAAGTGTGCTTTTTGTATAGACAGGGTTATCTTCCTAGGATTTGTGGTTTCCTCCGAGGGAGTTTCCGCAGACCCTGAGAAAGTGAAGGCAATAACCGAGTGGCCACAACCCCGAACGATTAGGGAAGTCAGAAGCTTTCACGGGTTAGCCACTTTCTACCGTCGGTTCATCAAGAATTTTAGTGCTATCATGGCACCTATCACCGACTGTTTAAAGAGTGAGGTGTTCCAGTGGACTCCTGCTGCCTCCAAAGCTTTCGCTGAGATAAAGAAGATGATGACGGAAGCTCCCGTAATGCGTCTCCCTGATTTTTCAAAAGCTTTTGAAGTAACTTGTGACGCATCGGGACTAGCAATAGGTGGTGTACTGAGTCAGGAAAACCACCCGGTTGCTTATTTCAGCGAAAAACTAAATGATGCCCGGCAACGCTACTCCACTTATGATAAAGAATTTTATGCGGTTATACAGGCATTGCGCTACTGGAGACATTATCTGTTGCCACAGGAATTCGTGTTGTACTCAGATCACGAAGCGTTAAGGTATCTCAACTCCCAGAAGAGATTAAACGCGAGGCATAGCAAATGGGTGGAGTTCTTGCAGGATTACACTTTTGTCCTCAAACATAAAGCAGGCATCGAGAATAAGGTCGCTGATGCGCTGAGTCGACGTGTCACGATCTTGGTGGCAATGAGCACAGAAGTGGTTGGATTTGAAAAATTAAAGGAGGAGTATGAATCATGTCCCGATTTTGGGAACATTTATGTCACGTTACGAGACGGCCCTGTCCGTGAGATGTACGGTTTTCTCCTTCAAGACGGTTATCTCTTCCGATTCCGTAAGTTGTGTATTCCCCGTACGTCCCTCAGGGATTTTCTCTCTTGGGAACTACATGCTGGAGGTCTGGCGGGACATTTCGGTCAGAACAAAACAATTGAGGCCGTTGAACACCGATTCTAC
The DNA here is from genome assembly GCA_038442645.1 of Agave tequilana. Lineage (NCBI taxonomy): Eukaryota > Viridiplantae > Streptophyta > Magnoliopsida > Asparagales > Asparagaceae > Agave > Agave tequilana. The sequence goes on from JAVJIF010032752.1 coordinate 208,630, forward strand.
TGGCCGAGTCTGAAAAGAGATGTTTCTAAAGTAGTTAGCCAATGTCGCACGTGTCAAGTGGCCAAGCAACAAAAGCAGATTGCCGGACCTTATACTCCTCTTCCTGTACCTAATTGCCCCTGGCAAGACGTGAGCCTAGACTTCATACTAGGACTGCCTAAAACTCAAAAAAAGCATGATTCTATCCTAGTGGTAGTTGACCGATTCTCTAAAATGGCTCACTTCATCCCGTGTTCCAAGACCTCAGATGCGTCTCGAGTTGCTGTCTTATTCTTTGATCATATCGTAAAGTTGCACGGGATACCTAAAACCATGGTGTCTGATAGGGATGTTAAGTTTGTTAGCTATTTCTGGAAAACACTTTGGCATAAGATGGGCACCAAACTGAAATTCTCAACCGCCTTTCACCCACAGACAGATGGTCAAACCGAGGTGGTTAACAGATCGCTAGGAAATCTCCTCAGGTGTCTAGTTGGAGAAAATTTAAAAACTTGGGATCTCATTTTGCCCATGGCTGAATTTGCATATAACGGGTCTGTTAATAGGACTACGGGTCTCAGTCCTTTTGAAATAGTAAACGGTTTTAAGCCCAGGCAACCCATTGATTTAATTCCCATGGCTCATCATCATTCTAGGGTATCAGACTCCGCATCAGCATTTGCATCCCATATCCATGCATTACATGAGGAAGTCAGAGACAAGATAATGAAAAATAATACAGATTATAAAGCTTCTGCAGATCTACATCGCCGATTAAGGTCTTTAATGTCGGAGATTATGTGATGGTCCGCATGCGACCCGAACGGTTTCCGCCAGGAACCGTGAAGAAATTACACGCGCGAAGTGCAGGGCCATTCAAGATTATTAAGAAAATCAATTCAAATGCTTATGTGGTGGATCTCCCACCTGACTTTGGCATTAGTTGCACCTTTAATGTTGAGGATTTGGTTCCATATCGAGGTACTTTTGATACCCCTTCTGATCCATTTGTGGATGAGCCAAGCCGAGACCTTCTTTCTGAGAGCCCCCCACTACCTCCACTTCCCCCTAAAATGTCCTATGCAACAGAACATATAGATTCTATCTTGGATGATCAGATTATCTCTACTGGAGATGGAGGGACGAGACGCTATCTCATTAAGTGGACGGGAAAACCTGATTCAGAAAATTCTTGGATTACTGAGGAAGACCTCCAGCATCTTGATCCTGATCGACTGGAGCACTATCACAGCAGACAGCAGTTCTGTCCCCCACACTCGACAGGGTCGAGTTCCTTCCACCCGGGGGGAATTGATGAGGACATCATGCCACCGCCCAGGAGCAGGTTCGATCGAGTATACTTCAGGAGGCGACGCGCTAGTCTTCTATGGCTTTAGATGGGACTTGTTTCAGACAGACTTTATTGATAGCAGATGTTTTTACCTTTATTTATTTTCCTTTTATTTTTATCTTTTGTGGACGTTTAGTACCACATCGGTTATTTTCCAGTAGTCCTCTTTTGTAAAGCCTATATAAGGCCCCTTAAACTATTGGAATGAATTATTGAATGATTAAAATTTCCACAAATTATCTGAGTAAATTCTTGAGTCTCTTTTGCTCTCGAGTTTTGGGTGAGAAGCCCGTGCAAGGGGTGGAAACCCAAATTTTATTATTTTTTTTTTCTCAATTTAAATCTTGATTCGATTTGAAGGTGATTGCGATCCAAGTGGTTTTACATCACCTAGTCATTTTACTACTGTGATTTTAATTTAGCTTGATATTGATTAATAAGAATATTATCTTCATTGTTAATACAAAAAATGTGAACATAAACTTACACAAATAGAAAGTTATATTAAAATAGATTGAAGAATGTTTACATTCTTTCAATCTCATAATCCTATTCATAATCGACACATGTTCATTATTATGTTTGTGATCGATACATGTATACATGTTCATAATCACGTTTGTGATTTGATAAATGTACACCTATCAATTTACATTCTTTAAATTCTCACGGTCTCGTCCATAATATGAATATCTAATACATGTGTGTATGTATGTGTATAGAAATATCGAGCTTATGTGAACAGAACTTGGGCGAGCATTCCTAGTTCGATTTCGGCTCGTTTATTTGTCAAGCGAGCTAGAGTCGAGATAATATCGAGCAAAACACGAACTATGCGTAAATGGCTCATTAAGACACCTCTATGTTGAGGTTAGATCTGTGTTGACATAAAATAATCATCAAGCAGACAACGTTAAAGAAGTGGTTACTTCTGGTGGGTACTGGGTCTAAATTACAAATGGAAACAAGTATAAATTTGTTCCTTGGATAACTATTAAATCTATTCCATATTAACATATTCTTTATTAGTCCCAGTTTTCATGTAGAAGAATACTTGAATACACTTTGTAACAAATGCCATCTTCGTTTTCATTTAAGGATAATACATCAATAACCTCCACTATTATAACTAGAGAATAAATGTTTGATTTATATGTCACACAGAAAATGATAGAGTTTGTAGCTAAAATCCATTATCCCACAGTATTTCATTAGAGCAAATAAATAAATAAAAGACAAACTTATCATGCTAGAATTGCAATTTAATTAAAAAAAATAAAAGGAAACTAGAATCTTAACTAGCTATCATTCTCGGAAAAAGAACCCATTAAATTAGAATCTATTCCATAAAAAGAAACCTATCAAATTAGAATCTCAATTTAATACGGATTCAAACAAATTTACAATCTAAAAGCGCTGTCCTCACACGGTTTGTCCGTGCCTAGGCATTATTGTATGCTCGAAATCTAGAAAAATCTAATGGTATATTGAATGAGTTAAGAGTCAACCCTACCCTAACCGAACCAAATTTCACTCTATTTTAGATTTTCTAACTCAATTTTTAACCCAATCAAAACCTCTTTCTATGCAAAAATTGAAAACTAAAATTAAAGGGAAAAGGCATATACAGATAAATTATCGGGTGGGTTCAGTTTTTGGGATCCAAATCCAATAACTCGAAAATCAAACGCTTCTATCAGGGGCGTACCTCAAGATCCGATAAGCTTCCTCGTTCGCCTCCTCTCCAAGAACCATCTCCTTCTCCTCTCCACTCCCAGCCACTTCTCTCCCCGCTTCAATCAAAGCCCTCACCTCCTCTCTCGCCACCAAATCTCCAGCGTCGACCGCGAACGCGACAATCTCTCCATCCGCTGCCATCATCTCGCCGACGGAAGCATCTTCGCCGGCGACGAGAGAGGACATGCTTATTACTTGCTTAGGGTTTTAGGGATTGGGGATTTACATGGGTAGGGTTTGGGGAGGGCGAAGTAGGGGACTCTGAGAGGTCTCTATGTACTGGGTGAGGACGCGGTCGTCGACGGCGGCTGATCGCCGGCCCTTGCCAGTGGCGATCGGGGTCTGAGGCGGCGCGCGTTGGATGCGGCGTCCCATGACCGCCTTCGTTTGATTGGACTCGATTTGGGGACTATAAAGAGAGAGAGAGCACTGGACCATAGGGCTCGTTTGGCTCCACGAGGAAAAAGGCGAAAAGGCTGGTGCACCCGTTCGCTTCACAAATCTGTATAAAATTTGCGCAAGTGAGACATGCTCATACGGGTTTTCAATTTTTTCTCTTTAGGCATATTTGATTGCAAGAAAGTGGGCAGAAGGAAGGAAATGAGAAAGTATAATTGCTCACTTTCCTATCTATCCAAATATCGAAAAAAAAAATGAGAAAATCTCTTTTTTTTTTTTTTTTCCCTTTTACACAGTCACTTCCTCAATTTCTAGCTATTACAGTTAATTTTGTAGTTATGCAAATCTCATTTGTAATAAGTTGTAATTCAAAACAGTTAATTTTGTGATGATGTAAATCTCACTTGCATTCTAATTACAATCTAATTTTTATTTTTCTTAATTAATTTTTATTTTAATATTATTTTATGATCAACTTTGTGGTCAACTTTTTCACTTTCACTTTCACATTTCCATCCAAATACCGAAAAATACGTAACATTTTCTAAATCACAGTTTTCAACAACATCCAAATACCAGAAAACTTATTAACTAATTCTCAAGTCCAAAAAAAACTATTACTACTTTCTCACTTTCATCCCTTCCCAAACAGTAGTTGATATTTTTGGGATGCTAACTTTTATACTTTTAAAAAGTGCAAATTTCGCTGGACCCGCATAGTTTTAAGAATTTGTGCTATTTTTGAGAGACTGATTGGGTATACAAGTAAAGTAAGAAATATGGTGGGTTTACATAATAATAAATGTTTTAAATGGGTCGCACGACAGCGTACCCTCTCGACGCGGCTGTAACGAGAAAGGAATTCTGCGGGGCCCATCGCGTGTAGAAAAATGCCCCTTTTGTGGCTCCCATTTGCTGGGAGCGGGTAAGAGTCTGTTAACCCTATAAAACAAAAAGAAAAGAAGCATAAATTGCTAATGGTCTAAAGAATAACCACGAATTCTTTGGTTTATTATGAGTCGTTGCCAATGCCAACGAGTCATATTCCATAGAGTTGGTGTGAGATATCGACTTGCACTAAATTGTTTTTAATTGGTTGTCACCCCCGCACCCTCCTGTTAATCATGCTCAAAATTGTTGGATTTTTGAATTAAAACCAAATAAAAAAACTTTCATTTCGGTTATTTTGACCAAGTCAAATAAAGATCAACTCTCAGGATTCGAGTCGAACATATCTCTCAACTGTTCGGATTTTTTGATGGAATTGTTACAACAACTGGGTCTCTAAGTTTATAAATAGAGCTTCGCAGATCAGTTCTCAAAACACACATCATTCATTCTTCTCTTTCCCTCTGAAAACCCGAAACCTACTCTTCGTGAGAACGGCTTCAGCGTTAAAGAAAAATTTTGTTCTTTATTTTATTTTCTGGGCAATGGTTTCTCGTCTGAGCAGAGGTCTAGTCTACTCTCCTATAGGGATGGCAACGGGGCGGGTCGGGGCCGGGTATTGAACACCCCGTCCCCGTACCCGAAATCCCAAAACCCGCCCCGTCCCCGCCCCAGACCCCGTTGGGTATTCCACAATCACCCCCATCCCCGCCCCGGCGGGTAATAAAAATACCCGACCCGACCCGAAATCATGTATTGAGCTCAAATTTTTAGGGCAAATTGGATTTAGATTTTGGACCATTTGGTTTAGATATTTATAGGGAATGACATATTCGTAATTAGTGTTAAAAGTTAGGTTATTTAAGTAGATGTATATATAATATTATTATACTCATTATATGAAAAAATAGCGGGGCGGGGCAATGTTATACCGTACCCGCCCCGCCCTTCCCTTTGTTATTTCGGGTTTTCCCCGTTACCCGACCCGAACCCGGTCAATGATAAAAAAAAACCCGCCCCATTCGGGTCGGGTCGGGTCGGGTCCCCGCGGGTACGGATAAAATTGCCATCCCTACTCTCCTAGTTCAGGTACTGGTGATTCCGGAGGTCTTTTACCGCTAGGGGACGACTGCCAGTTTCAACGCCGATGATTGGGATGGGCTTTTAATCTTTTAGGGCATCGACGACGCGACTTCATTCTCCAGGCCAAATTATTATTTTCTTTCTTTTATATTTGTAGTAACATATTTAGAAAATAATGTCAAAATTTTTCAACAATCTAAAGGATCAAAAGGTGTGTATATATATACTTTCTCTTATTCATTCATTCAATTTTCAATTTCATTGCAAATTAATTGAATTTAGAAGACAATTTGCTTCATATTAGAAAAATATTCTTGCATTAATGTTTCCTGCTATCATTATTTGATCAGGAAAAGATTAGTTGATTTCTTACAAAACTAATTTTTAACCAAATTATTTCAAGTAACTAATTAGATCTATTATTGCATGTGATTAGTTAGTTGATGAATTCTTGGAAATTTATTTTGTAACGCCCCGATTTCGTAGGTATGGGATGCTAAGGTGACGTATATACGCAGAGCGAAAATATCTCCACGTATATATGCTAAGCCTCAGTACAAAAAAATAAACACAATATACACAATAATTCCAGCATAAATAAGTACAAGCTACAAAAGGGGGTCAGTTATCATGATAGATATTGAAATAAGGATAAAAAGAAAATAAAGACAGAATAATAAAGATACCTAGTATAAGTGATAAGTCTCCTATACATAACCTATGAAATATCTGGTACTACGATATCTCGGATCTCCAACCTGAGCACGCAAACTTAGGGTCATCAGAAAGCGACCTAGTGAGTGATAAAATGAATGAAGCATTAATATATACTGTTAGTTTCTAGGATCAATCTGACAACTAATCAATATCACTGAAATATCACCGATCTAATTGGCCGGGTCGGTTAATATCAAGTGAGAGGTTTTCCGTTCAATAGAACGTTCCTTAATTGAAGAACCACCTTTCAATTACCTTCCTTTGTTAAACACCAATTAGACTGGTATAAGTCAGTCTCAATATACTGAATATCAGTATAACCCCTGTATAAAGAAAATTAATTCACTTATACAGTACTTGGAGTGAGGTACGCTTAAAGCAAATCTCCTTAAGACAATTACGTCCCCCGCACCGGTGCTAACGGGTTACTGGACGCTGGTCTCGCAAGACACAACACTCCTTCACGGTATTTGGATAGCACTACCAAATCACCGTACGGTTGAACCGTAGTTAATCAGTACCTTCACAGGATTATTGAAGCAGTAGGACCAAGACAAATTTCAGGAAGAATATTTGTCTTTACTTTGGAGGAGCACCCACTGAAGAGGAAGGAGGAAGGTAGAAGAATATTTTTCTTTGGAAGTCCTAGATTCAGACAACAATTCTATTAAATAATTTGTTGAATTTTCTGAGCCTTCTTTCAGAACGAATTTTGCAGAATCTCTTGGAAGTCGCTTCGAGTTGCAGAATTCCCACTTCCTGTTGGAAGTCACTTCAAGCCAGAGAGAGAAGATCTCACTTCAGAACGCAGAGAACTGATTCCTGTGTTTGCTTTTGTTGTTGTGTTTTGTTTGAAAATATGGAGCGCTATTTATAGCGCTCCGGGAGGGGTAAAAATGTCCAAAACTGACCGAACGGTTGCAACGGTTCGGTCTGAACCGTTGCAACGGTTCATTTCAACAGCAGTAACCGCCCAACTGTCCGTTCGGATCCGGATGGCGGAGCGGGTATGATCCGCGTAATTCATACCCGTGAGACCCGGTTCAAAAAGAACCGGACCGGGTAGGGAACCCGGGCCCAAGCCCGGCGCCGCCGCCAGTGGCGCGCGCGTGCGCATGTGCGGGCATGGTTCCCCCTAATCGCGCGCGAAGACTCCAAGTACCCAAAGGGCACACCCTTTGTTCCCATTTTTCTTTATTTAAACACTTCAAATTTCCATCCCATGGCCAATGTGAGACTAAATACTTTTAGCTACCTTTAGTCTCCTTTTTGGCTTTGAATTAGGCAATCTTTAGACTTGAATATCTCATTCATTCGAAGTCGAAATTGAACATGTGAATATACCACGTTCATCCCCAATGGAAGGAGAACACACTCCAACCATTATCCAATTGATTCAATCAATGGATCTCGCCGTAATTCAACTCAAAGATTCACATATATTCTTCATATTTCCAACAATCCCCCACAATGAATGGAGATTCAAGGAATTGACACACAAAGAGACTGACTATATTGTGAAAGGTACTTTAGAAAAGAAACTGCATCAGGATAGGTAAACTAGGTCTTGAACCTTCCATAGCGAAAACTTTATCGGACTTACTGGCTAATCAGTGAACTAGGTCTTGAACTGTTAGTCGTTAGTGTAAGCCAAGTCAACAAGCTTCACACAGTAACTTTCCAAATCAACTTTGGTTCTCGGTTGTGTCCATTTTGGCCCTGGACATTCTTAGTTTCAGAGAGTATCTTTAGGGAATAACAGCCTCCATAGAAATTCCCAAAGAGCCGACCCAACTCTATACTCACATAGGTGATCGTCCTATTAAGAGTAGTCTACTCTACTCCACTTATTTAGTAACAAGATATAGGTGTTGACACTCTAAAAAAGACAAGATTCCTGACTGGCCTGAACAATATCTAAACTTGTCGATATTTACAAAAGACAAGTGGCAGACAAGCTGACGACCAGTTCTGTACCCATCTCCGAGGGACAAATCAGCAACTCTACTGATCCAGTGAAGCAGACAGTAAGCCCAGATTGTCTTTGAAGAGACCTAAGCAGGCCTAAGATACTAAGTTAGCTCAACACTTAGCATCGCATGAGCCCAAGGGGATAGCCTCACCTGAGAGGCTAAGTTTGTCTGACTTCACCTTGGAGCTATTCAAAGCTTTATCAGAGAGCTAACTTACAGCTTCGCCTGAAGTGCTCAGTTAATTCCGCAGAGAGTTAGCTTCGCTCGAAGTCACACGCAACCGCGCAGAAGGATGGTCGGTAGCTTCGCCACAGATGTTTATCCAGCTCCGCTGAAGAGCTTTCTTCTGACTTTGCCAGATGCTCCTTCCAGCTCCGCTGTGAGCTCGACGCGGCAGCTCCGCTGCGGGTCTATTATGGTCAACTTTGACCAATTAAATCTCCAGATGAGATCAAATCTATTCAGGATCAAATCTAATCAAGATCAAATCTGAAATCAAATTGGGCAGTTGTTTACCATGGTCCCTTGACTCTCCTAAAACAAGTAAGAAGATCAGGGGAGATCCTTCAATTATTTGGAAAGAATCAAAACGGATCAGGAGATCGACACTACCTGTTATTCCTAACTTCGCAGAAGCTGATCCTAACCTCGCGGCAAAGCTACTTTCCAAATTTAAACAGATTGACTTAATCTGTTTCCAGATTTACAAAGGGACAATTGTACCCCTGCTCTCCCTATAAATAGCCCACCAGGGGTATATGAACAGACAGATACACAGAGAGAGGCTGAAAGAAGGAGAAGAGACGACTAAACAGCGATCTATTCTCTTGCTTCCAAAAATTCAGAGAACTACTTCTCTAATCAGGGTGCTAATACCCTAAGATCCTCCTCCCTCTCAAAGACTTTCCGGAACCAGGCGAGAAGGAATTCCCAAGCGGAGGCAGTTTGAGAAGTAACAAGAGGGTTTACCAACCTTCTGTTCTCCGATTCCCTGAACCAGGCGAGAAGGGAATCCCGTCAGGCAGCAGACTGACCGTTTAATCGATTGCATCGTCAAAGGGACAAAGTGGTCGCGCGCTGACCAGACTCCTATCGGCACACTTCTCCAGAATCTCAGAGGAGATCTACTTGTAATCTTTTTATTGCAAAAGAATTACTTATAATTTAGCTCCTCGACCCCTCTTTTGTAAGTTTTCCCTTTGCAAAATCAATGGAAAACAATAGGCATCATTAAAAGCGTTAAGCTTATCCTTAATCCACTTGTAGAAAGCACTTATGTGCACCTTAGGAATGGATTGGAGTCAAGCTCCTAAGTGCTTACTTGCTGAGTCAATCATAACTAGTTTTTTCTTTTGAACTTAGTCCGTAGGATCTCCAGTCGCTAAGTGAGGTTTCCATTAAGCTGACTCGGTAAGGTTATACTTTTAGACCCATTCCCCTCGATGCGCAGTTTATACGCTCTACACTTAAACTTTTAGTAAGCGGATCCGCTAAATTATCTTTTGATGAGACAAAGTCAATAGAGATAATTCCATTTGAGAGTAACTGCTTAACAGTATTATGTCTACGACGAATATGTCTAGATTTACCATTGTATATAACATTTTTGTGCCCTAGATATAGCTGCTTGATTTTTGCAGTGTATGCATATAGCGGGCACTGACTTTTGTCATAATGGTATATCTTTCAAAAATTGTTGAAGCCATTCTGTTTCTTCTCCGGTCTTATCTAACGCTATGAATTCCGATTCCATAGTGGAACGGACAATACATGTTTGTTTGGAAGATTTTCAAGATACCGCTGCTCCTCCTAGAGTAAATACGTATCCGCTAGTTGATTTTGATTCCTTAGAATCTGCAATCCAATTAGCATCACTGTATCCTTCAAGCACAGGTGGATACTGTCCATATCTCAAGGCATATTCCTTGGTATGTGATATGTAACCCAATACTCATAGTAGAGCAGTCCAATGTTCATCACTAGGGTTACTAGTGTATCTGCTTAACTTGCTTACAGCGTAAGCAATATCGTGTTTAGTGCAATTCATCAAATACATCAGACTTCCGATAATCTGAGAATACTCCAACTGGCGTATTCTAATTCCTATATTCTTATGAAGGTGGATGTGTAGGAGAAAAGGATTTGTATTCTCCTTTATCCCATGATCCTTGAATCTTTCGATCATCTTCTCCACGTAGTGAGATTGAGATAGACTGATTTCATCTTGTGTTCTGGTGATTTTAATTCCTAAAATTACATCAGCAACCCCCAGATCTTTCATGTCAAAACTGTTGGATAACATTCTTTTAGTGGACTTAATAATTTCAATATTAGTCCCAAGTATCAACATGTCGTCTACATAAAGACAAACAATGATACATGCATTTCCAACTATTTTAGTGTAAACACACTTCTCACATTCATTGATAGTGAATCCATCTTTAATCATGACACTATCAAATTCTCATGCCATTGTTTTGGAGCCTGCTTTAGATCGTATAAGGATTTTATCAATTTACACACTTTGTGTTCTTGGCCCTTGACTATAAATCCTTCAGGTTGCTCCATATATATTTCTTCATTTAATTCACCATTTAAGAATGCAGTCTTGACATCCATTTGATGGATATCTAAGTTATACAATACTACAATTGCAATCAACATCCGAATGGAGGTTATTCTTGTTATTGGTGAATAAGTATCGAAGTAGTCAAGTCCTTCCTTTTGTCGATAGCCCTTGGCTACTAATCTAGCCTTGTACTTATCGATAGATTCATCGGGTTTTAATTTTCTTTTGAAAATCCACTTACACCCAATTGGTTTACTATCAGGTGGTAAGTTTGCCAATTCCCAAATATGATTACTTAGTATGGATTCTATTTCGCTATTTATAGCTTCTTTCCACATTTGTGTTTCTGGGGTAGACATAGCCTCTTTAAATGTTTGAGACTTGCTTTCAATAGCGTATGCTATACAATCTGGACCAAAAGATTTTGAGATTCTAGATCTCTAACTTCTTCTTGGTTCAATTTTTGCATTAACAATCGGTTCCTCGGGGCTTTTGTCCCCGAATGCCATCTCATGTGTTCTTTTCCCAGAAGTCTTATCTGTTTCCCGTTTGTATGAAAAGATGTCTTCAAAGAACACATCATCTCTAGATTTGATAATCATGTTTACATGAAAATCTGGTATTTCTGATTTATGAACCAGAAATCTGTAGGCACTACTATTCAAGGCATAGCCTATGAATATGCAGTCCATAGTTCTTGCTCCCAACTTAATCTTTTTAGGTAATGGTGCTAGCACCTTTGTAAGGCACCCCCACATTTTGTGGTAATGGTAGGAAGGTGTCCTTCCATGCCATAACTCAAATGGCATATGACCAAGTTTATTATGGGGTATTCTGTTTAAAATATAATTTGCAGTTAACAGAGCTTCCCCCCACAACTTCTGCGGAGCTCCAGAACTTACGAGCATGGATTTGACCATCTCCTTCAAAGTTCTGTTCTTTCGTTCAGCAATTCCATTTTGCTGAGGAGTATATGGTGCTGTTGTTTGATGGATTATACCAAATTTAGCACATAACTCACTAAAATCATTTGATTCATATTCTCCGCCTCTATCAGATTTTAAAATCTTGATATTTTTGTTGAGTTGATTCCAACTTTGGCTTTATATGTTATAAAAATATTCATTGCCTCATCCTTACTGTTTAAAAGATACACATAACAGTATCTTGTACAATCATCAATAAAAGTAATAAAATACTTTTTCCCGCCTCTAGTTGGCATAAACTTCAAGTCACACAGATCACTATGAATTAACCCTAAAGGTTCCGTATTTCGGTCAATTGAGTGAAATGAATTTTCGCGAACTTGGCCTCAACACAAATCTCATACTTGCGAATTTCTTCCAAGTTGAGTTTAAGAATATATCCTAGATTAGACAAGTTTTTTAAAGACTTATAATTTACATGCCCTAATCTAGCATGCCATAAAATAGGAGACTCAAGCAAATAAATAGAAAACTTTTCATTATTTATAAGCTTAGGGTACAAATACACAGACTTTTTGTCCACCACTGTAACATTGGCTTTAAAAAGTCCATCAACAAGATAACCCTTTCCCACATACATTCTACCCTTAGTAAGTACAAATTTATCTGATTCAAAAACCATTCTAAATCCTTTCTTACTAAAGTATTGATCCAGAGATCAGATTCTTGTGGATATCTGGAACATGTAGCACATCGTTCAGAGTAAGCTCTTTCCCAGATGTCCACTTCAGGATGACCTTTCCTTTTCCTTCAACCTTGGAGACGGCTGAGTTTTTCATGAAGAGTTGCTCATCTTGCTCTAGTTTTTGATATTCAGATAATAGTAATTTCTCAGAGCAGATGTGCCGAGTAGCCCCAGTGTCTACACCAATCCTTATTATTGGTCGTCAGGTTCACTTCTGACACCACAGCTGAAAGGCTTGGCGACGCATGGTCGGTCAGGTTTGCCTGTGGATGGTTCTTCTTGTTCTTTTTGAGACAGCTGCGACATTCATTCGCCATATGCCCCTCTTTGTTGCAGATATAGCAGGTTCCCTTGAAGCACATGTTCTTTTCTTCTTGGACCTTGCCTTTGTACCCTTGGGCAGTCTTCTTCCGCTTTAAGCCTTTGAAAGTAGACGCTTTCCCCTTTGAGTCTTCGATCACATTGGCCTTGGCTTCATAGGAGTTCTTACTGCTCCTTTTCTCAGACTTTCGGTTGTCCTCCTCAATTCGAAGCCTCACAATGAGATCTCCCAACTTCAGCTCCTTGCGCTTGTGCTTCAGGTAGTTCTTGAAATCTCTCCATGCATGTGGGAGTTTCTCTACGATAGTAGCAACCTGAAAAGTTTCAGGTAGAATCATACCTCCGGCCTCTATCTCGTGCAAGATAAGTTGAAACTCTTGCACCTGACTGATCACAGTCTTGTTGTCCACCATCTTGTACTCCAGAAATCGTCCTACGACGAACTTCTTGGTACCAGCATCCTCAGTCTTGTACTTTTTATCAAGACTGGCCCATAACTTCTTTGCCGATGTGATAGGACTGTAGACATTGTAAAGAGAGTCGTCCAGTCCATTCAAAATATAGTTTCGGTAAAGAACGTCACCTTGAGTCCATGCATCGACTGTAAGGACTGAGTCCCGATCAGTTTCGGGTTCTGGTGGATCTTCTTGCAGGAATTTAGCCAGATGCAGAGTGGTCAAATAGAAGAGCATCTTTTGTTGCCACCTCTTGAATTCTGTGCCATCAAATTTTCTGGCTTCTCCGGCTTCGGGTTAGGAAGTGGAGTAGGCATCAAAACTTGTAGCTACATGTTTGGTGCCTTACTTGAGCTGTCTTGATTAGTCTCAAACATTTTCTGTAAGTTCAAGCAGAATAGAAGTAAGAAACTTCAATTAATTGTCTTAAGATTGTTAGTTTCTAGGATCAATCTGATAACTAATCAATATCACTGAAATATCACCGATCTAATTGGCCAAGTCGGTTAATATCAGGTGAGAGTTTTTCCGTTCAATAGAACGTTTCTTAATTGAAGAACCACCTTTCAATTATCTTCCTTAGTTAAACACCAATTAGACTGGTATAAGTCAGTCTCAATATACTGAATATCAGTATAACCCCTGTATAAAGAAAATTAATTCACTTATACAGTACTTGGAGTGAGGTACGCTTAAAGCGAATTTCCTTAAGATAATTATGTCCCCCGCACCAGTGCTAACGGGTTACTGGACGCTGGTCTCGCAAGATACAACACTCCTTCACGGTATTTGGATAGCACTACCAAATCACCGTACGATCAAACCGTAGTTAACCAGTACCTTCACAGGATTATTGAAGCAGCAGGACCAAGACAAATTTCAGGAAGAATATTTGTCTTTACTTTGGAGGAGCACCCACTGAAGAGAAAGGAGGAAGGTAGAAGAATATTCTTCTTTGGAAGTCTCAGATTCAGACAACAATTATATTAAAGAATCTGTTGAATTTTCTGAGCCCTCTTTCAGAACGAATTTTGCAGAATCTCTTGGAAGTCGCTTTGAGTTGCAGAATTCTCACTTCCTGTTGGAAGTCACTTCAGGCCAAAGAGAGAAGATCTCACTGCAGAACGCAGAGAACTGATTTATGGAGCACAATTTATAGCGCTCTGGGAAGGGTAAAAATGTCCGAAACTGACCGAACGGTTGCAACGGTTCGGTCTGAACCGCAACAACCGCCTAACTATCCGCGGCGGTTTACTGACAGTCGTTGCATTGGGCGGTTTGGATCCAGATGGTGGAGCGGGTGTGATCCGCGTAACCCATACCCGTGAGACCCGGTTTAGAAAGAACCGGACCGGGTAGGGCACCCGCACCCGAGCTCGAGCCCGGCGCCGGTACCTCCCGGCCGCCGCTGCCAGCGGCGGCGCGCGCATGTGCGGGCATGGTTTCCTCCTAATCGCGCGCGAAAACTCCAAGTACCCAAAGGGCACACCTTTTGTTCCCATTTTTCTCTATTTAAACACTTCAAACTTTCATCCCATGGCCAATGTGGGACTAAATGCTTTTAGCTACCTTTAGTCCCCTTTTGGTTTTAGCAATCTTTAGACTTGAATATCTCATTCATTCGAAGTCAGAATTAACATGTGAATATACCACATTCATCCCCAATGGAAGGAGAACACACTCCAACCATTATCCAATTGATTCAATCAATGGATCTCTTCGTAATTCAACTCAAAGATTCACATATATTCTTCATATTTCCAACATGGACCTTTTATAATATTATAAGAGGGACAATCTTACGTATCAACGCAGAATTGACCCTCTTATAATATGTATGTGTGGCTCACGCACATGAACCAAACCCGGGATGCTTTGAGGAAGTGGTCTACTCTTATTAATAATAGTTGTGGGGATGGAGCACTGAAAGTCTCTAATTTAATTCTCAATAATAGCTAGAATGAGGAGAGACTTGATGAATTCTTTGTGAAGCTTTGGTGGAGAGAACTAAACTCATCTCATTTTTGGTGAATAATAGTAATAATGTGAGAGTTTGAAAGGGAGAGCAGGAGTTAGGCTATTCAGTCAAAGAAACCCGCAAGATTAAAGCTAGAATGACTCAAACTCGAGCAGAGTTGCAACTGAAGTAGGTATGATCTTTGAAAGTCGCACCAAGAGTTAAATGCTTTGTGTGAAAGCCGTGCAATGGGAAGCTGCCAGTACCAATGAAACTTTGCAACCAAGGCATGAGCGTGCTCCCAGGTTGTAGGCGTTGTGGTGGGGTGACTGAAGATATCACACACTGCTTTTGGAGTTATTCATTCTCAATTCAGACATGGGAAACATTTGCAAAATTGTTTAATGTGGATGTTCTGGGAGAAACTGCAAGATCATCATTTGTTCACTTGATGACCTTGAGAATTCTGGGGAAGGGTATTTTTGGTGCATACGGAAGAGCGGTAATAGTTTATGTAATTTGGCTGATTCGGAAGAACAGAAACAAACTCGTCTTCAGAGCGAAAAGAGTTGCTCAAGAGAATCGTAAGATGTATCGGGAGGTGAATGGGTGGAATGGTGAAGGGGCAACGAATGGCAATGCAATGGAGAGCTGCTTCTTTTGTTGGATTAGCCCCAATCCAGACGATAATTTTGATGGTGGAGTAACGAGCAAGCAAGCAGGTGCAGGGAATGTGCTGTGGAATGAGGATGGTTTTATTCTTGAGGCAGGATGTTTAGTTGTTCTATACAAAAACGTGCTGATGGCTGAGCTACGTGGGCTCTGGGAGGGGGTTAGAAGAGCTAGACTACAATTTCCTCAATGTTAGATTTGGATTGAAGGAGATTCAAGTCTGTTTATTAAGAGCGTGTTACACGACACCCCTCTTATTTCTTGTCTTTCAATGTGTTCAGACATCGTGTCTATGCTTAGAGATGTGGCGGGGTGGAGAGCATCACATATATACCGTGAAGGTAACCAACTAGCCAATTGGTTAGTAAGACATGCCACTAGAGAGGGGAGAAGCAGGATTTGTGTAACACCCTTATTAATTAAATCTTAATTTGTGCTTTAAATTCTGGTTAATGAAATGATATCCGGTAATTAGAACCAATAATTCATGTGATAATTATATCACCATTTATTTTAATGGAATTTATATAAATGGGAAGTAAATATTTTTTTATTCTAGTGATAATACCATTGTGAATACAGTTTACATGTAAAATGCATTTAATATGATACACATGCATGGGAGTGTGTGTCTGTGTGTGTAAATTGTTCATGTATAAGTGGAGTAATTTTTTAAGTAAGGTATACATGTATATAAATACATGTGTTATACTAACATATATTTAATAGTTAACGGGTTAGTGGATGAAGTTGGTGTGCATGAGGAGTTGAGATGGGTGGCCAGGATTGAACTTAAAAATTTGTGTACAAGGTAGCGACATGAGAGAATTATATACACAAGGTATAGAAGAAGTTTGATATAAAAAATGGGCATTCTCTCAACCCCACTCTCTCTCTCTCTCTCTCCCTCTCCCTCTCCCTATGCTATTCCTCTCTCTTGCTCAGCTTGGTCGAGAAGGGTGCCGTGGGAGAGCTCGGTGAAGCAGCGAGAACTAGGCGGTGGCGCTGGCCAGATGGCGTAGGGAGCAGACAATCGTGGTCATCATCAACATCATCATCATCATCATATTCTTCACCACCAAATCATCACTTGCCACTCCTTCTTCTTCTCCCTTGTAGGGTTCAGTCGGTCAGTCAACACATAGTGCAGGCTGGTGGAAGGCTGGGGTAGCCGAGGCGGATGCAATCGGAGCAGCACCGGCCAAGGCGAGCGGGTGTGCGCTGGTGAGAGGAAGAAAGGAGGTGGGTGCAAACTGCGTGAGAGGCTTTCCGGTAGAGAAGAGGAGGGCTCCGGTACGGGCTGAAAAGAAGAACAGAAAGATGGGGCGTCAAACCACGACCAGTCATTGAAGCCTATAGATAATAGGACAGTTGGAAGAATGAGGTGAAAACAGAAAGCGAGCAGGAAGCCGAGAAGTCAGGCGGAGAGACCGGATTGAGTCGATCAACAAGCAGAATCGACATGAACCTGAACGTTGAAATGAGAGATTGGTGAAATGGTTGCACAAAGCCTGATGGGGTGGTTTGCTCCACAAATAGTCCACCCATCCTCAAACTGGTCTTCCAAGCAAGATGAACAACGGATGATTCGAGATTCCAACAACATGAAAAATTATAAGTTGAAGTAAGTTGGGTTTTAAAAATGAACCCGACACAATAAGGACCCGACTTGATTCACTTAAGAAAGGTAAAATTTTAGTTAACCCCGATGAATAAAGGTATTACTTTGATAATTACAAAACTGACCCCTTTAACTATCGAATTTGGTTTCTGAGCTATATCTCAACCATCCGAAATCGGATTCGCACGATGTTCAAGTCTCCGCATTCGTGGAGATGAAAGCCACGCATTCTGGGTGTTGGTATTCGAATCAGGTATTTGAGGAACTGTCTAACCAAGAGGTGGGTGAAGTTCCTCACTGAATTATTTAATTGTTAATATAATATATTAACTGGTGATAAATAAAATTAACTGTGATTATGAGTTAATTATCTGATAAAGATATAATAATGAAATGAATAAGAATATAAATAATTGATTTTATTGATGGATATTATTTGTGAACTGAATCATGGTTAACTGGTATCATGTATAGTTGGTAATTGATAACACCAATAATAGAAAAATAAGAATCTTTATTTGATTATATTGTTGTGATTCATTGATAATTGGATAACATTGATTGTTTATTTGATTACAAATTCTTGATAGAACTATTAGTACGTGTGAAATATTATATTAAATAATGGAGGAAGGGACAAAATATAGAACTGGAGGAGGGGGACGGCCCTAAAATATTATATTAAATAATAAGTGAAGGAACCTGATATAGAACCGGAGGAGGAGAAAGACAGTGAGATATTATAGCAAAATAATAGAGAAAAGGATCGAAAACAAGAACCAAAGGTGAAGAAGACGGGAAAAAATAAAGAATTATTGAATGTAAATGAATATGTACGTGTGATATATGTGTGTGTACACTATGTGTGTATTGAAAGTGTTATCCATGTATGGTATGGTAGACATTGAAAATTCATAATACTCTAATGAAAATATAAATAACTATTGATATGCCATATGAAAATCCCGACACTTGCTGCTTATACAAACATTGGTATTAATTGAATAACAATTTGAAGTAAATGGACAATCTAGTTAAGATATTTATGTTCATTTACAATTTAGACAAATAATTATGTATTTTCTTGTATCATATATACTACATACTGCTAATACCATGTTAAATTGTAAATTTGGATTAACTTTGCTCATTGAGCTGTAAGCTCATCCCCCCACAAATTTAATGTCTTTCAGATGAACACTAAAGGCCTGTTTGTTTCGCCGCAAAACGTCGCAAGTCGTAAGTCGTAAAATGAGAATGGAAAAAATGAACTGTAGCAGAGAAAATATATTGTGTTTTACAGTATTTGGTTGGTAAAGTGAAATTGTAAATGGAAAAGTATATTGTATTTTACGGTATTTGGTTGGTAAAGTGAAAGTGTGAATGAGAAAGTATATGTGTTTACGGTGTTTGGTTGGTAACTTAAAAGTGTAAGTGAAAAAGTTGGCCACAAAATAACTGTAGAAGTGATTTAAATATTATAAATACTATTAAATTAAATATACTATTGAAAATTAAATTGTACTAATAAATTTGAGATAAAATATTAATAATTTTAATATTTTAATAATATTATTATTATTAATAAAATATTAGTAAAATTAGTAAAATATTAACTAAATAAATAATTATAAAATTTTAAGAAAATATAAAGAACATTAATAAAATTTTAAGGATACTAATAAAACATAAATATTAAAAAAATCTTAAGAAAAATAATAAAATATAGTTATAATATTATAATATTATAAAATACTTAGATTATTATAATATTAAATTTTATTATAATAATATTGTAATATTATAAAAATATAAAATAAACAAAGTAAAATATAATTATAAATTTAATAATAAAATATTATTATGATATTATTATAATGAATTATTACAATATTAACATAATAAAATATTAATATAATTTTAAAGTATATTATAATATTAATAAAGTAATTATTTATATTAATAAATAAATAAATTAAATATATAATAATTTTATATTAAAGCATATTATTGTTATATTAATAAAATATTAAATCTAAATAAAATATAAAGAAAATTGGTGTAAATATTAATAAAATAATAAAGTATTAAATAACAATATTAAATAAAAAAATTAAATTAAAAAAATTAAATATTAAATATAAAACAATATTAAAAATAATAAAAAACTAAAAAAATACAAATATAAAATAATTAGATAAGAAATTAAACACTATTAAAAATATTAAAAATATTAAATATTTAATAATATTAAATTATATATTGATTATCAAGTAACTGCTTTGGGACTACAAGTGTACTACAAGTGGAATTACACGACCACAAAATTAATTGTAGCAATTGCAAGTGAGAAAATGTGAGTGTAAATGTGAGATTTACATGACCACAAATTTAACTGTAGTAACTGCAAGTGGGAAATGAGAGTTGTATTTTGCAAGTTGTTTTACAGCGAAACAAACAGCGGAAAATGGAAAAGAGATTTTACGACTTACGATTTTGTGGCCTTTTGCGGGGAAACAAACAGCCCCTCCTGTTTGGTTAAGGGTGGAAGTGAGGAAGTGAGGAGTTGAGGAAGTAGTAATAATTCCCTTTGGAACTTGGGAATTGGTTAGTAAGTTTTCCGGTGTTTGGATGTTGTTGGGAAGTGTGATTTGGAAAATATTTTGTCTTTTCTGGTGTTTGGATGGTAATGTGAAAGTGGAAGTGAAAAAGTTGACCACAAAGTTGACCGTAAAATAACATTAAAATAAAAATTAATTAAGAAAAATAAAAAATAGACTGTAAGTAGAATGCAAGTGAGATTTACATGGTCAAAAAATTAACTATTTTGTGCTACAATTTATTACAAATGTAATTTACATGACCACAAAATTAACTGTAGCACTCTAAAAGTGAGAAAATGGTTGTGTAAAAGAGAAAAGATAAAAGGAAAAGAGGTTTTCCTATTTTTCTTTTCCGGTGTTTGGATAGATAGTGTAACACCCCGCTCCCAGAATACGTACTTAGTTGCGTATTCATATTTTTCGATCGTATTTTTCGATTTACTCCCTGCATTTGTTTGTATTATGAATCATTTATAGGATCGTTTTGTCTTGGATCCGGGTTCACGGACTCAGAGTCAGCCCTAGTCTGAACCGAGGACCCGATCCTAGGGTATTACTTGATTTGGTCTTTCTGGTATTTAGATTTGACCGATTTTAGTTTTAAACATCATTTTCCAATATTTTAGATTTTCTATGATTTTCTGGAATTTTCCTGAATTAAATTGAAAATCTTCAAAACCGGTGTCGACCAGCACCGCTGACCGATTCCTGAATTTTTAATTTACAAACGGAGTGGAATTACTAGTAGTGTCTTTTTTCATTATTTCTTAAAATCACATTTCCCATCTAAATACTTTTCTGAGGATTTTATGAATTTATGAAAATTCCACCGGATTAGGTATCGGCCAGTATCGCTGGTTGATTCCAGGATTTTTAGTTTACAATCGGAATTGAATTTCTGAATTGCGCTTTCACTTTACTTCTTAAAATCATATTTTGTTCTTTAATACATTTTCTGAGATTTTTCGGAATTTATCAAAATCCGGCCGACCCGGTGTAGACCGGTATCGGCGGTTGACTTCCGGATTTTTAATTTGAAAATGAGATTTTATTTCTGAAAACCGATTTCATATTATTCCTCAGGATGACGTTTTCTACCTCTGGGTATTTTTGGGGATTTTCTGGAACAGTCGATATTTCGCGGCCATATTATAATATTATTATTTTTCTTCCCAATCTCTTCTTTCTTTCTTTCTTCCCTTTTCTTTTCTTCCACCGACTTCAGCCCACTCCTCCACGTGGGTGACCTTACCTCCCCCTTCCCATCAATCCATTCATCCTTTCTTTACTCTTTTTCTTTTTCTTTTTCCTCCAATTCCTTCTCTTTAACTTTCTCCCTTCTTTCTTTTTCTTTTCATTTTTCCTTTCCTTCTTCTCCTTCCCCTGGCGTCAACGACCACCCATCGCACCTCCTTCTTCTTCCCCAAATTCTCCCTCTCTCTCCCTTCAACCTCCAATCTCTCTCCAAATCCTCTCTCTCCATCTCTTCCTCTTCCATCTCCACCCTCTAATTTCCCCCATCCCTTTCTCTCTCTCCTCCCACTAGATCCGGCCACCACCACCCTCACCGCCGATCTCCTCCCTCCTCCGGTGCCCCAGCGGGGGCTGACCGCCGCCGGCGCGACGCCAGGCGGCCTGGGCACGGCCAGGGGGCCTCCTGGCCCCCTGTGCGCGCGTGTGGAGGGGGCAGCAGCCCCCTTCCTTCTTTTCTTGGGGTGGCCGGAGGCCACCCCTGCCTGCGCCGGCCATCCCTGGCCGGCGCAGCCTCCGCGCCTCCCTGGCCGCAGCCAGGGAGGGGCACCAGGCCAGGCCGGCCTGGCCTGGGCGTGAGCTGAGGGGGGCAACAACCCCCCTCATTCTCTCCCTCTCTCTTGGGAGTGGCCGGCGCCACTTCCCCCTTGCCGGCGGCCGGCGCCGCCACCTGGCCGGCGGCCACGCCGAGCGCCCCCAGAGGGGGCGCTGTGTGTGGGGGGGCAACAGCCCCCTTTCTTTCTCTCCCCTGAACTCTCTCTCTCTCCTGTCCCTCTCTCTCTCTCTCCTCTCTCTACAATCTCTCTCTCCTAATTCAACCCCTCTCTCTCCTAATTCAACCTTTCTCTCTCTCTCTCCAGATTATCTCTCTCTCTAGATCTCCCTCCTCCTCCCTGTAATTTGCTGACGCAGATCTCACCCCCGCGTGCAGGCGACCTCTTTAACGCGGCCTTCGCGTTATTGTATCGACGCGACGCAGAGCTAATACCCGCGTCTGTGATCCCCTCGTGCTAACGCGAGCGGAACCCACGACCGTGTCCGCGTTCTCTTCGTGTCCTGATTTGAACGTGGGTCTCGAAACCACGTTTGTGGCATCTCCGCAACGCGACTCCCGCGTATGCGACCCCCGCGTCTCACTCTCAAAACCCGCGTCTCCCTGTGCACTCTCTCTTCCCTTATACTTCTCTCTCTATGTTTCTCTCTCTAGCCACCTCTTTCTCTCTCTAACTCTTTCTCTCTCCTCTTCACCTTCTCCCTCTAATATTTATATATTATTATTTTATGGCACGTGCGCGAGTTCCTTGGATTTCAGAGTTTTCAGCTATTCCAGAGATTTAGGCGAGTGTCCTCGCTCTCGCCTCCATTTGGGTTTCCCCGCTTCGTCGGATCGACATGTATTTTATTCCATGTTTCTATGTACTTTGTTTTGGGCTGTGTCCCTGTATTTGTGTATGGCCGAGTGCCAATGACTGGACATGTATTGCTCTGTGACGAATGCTTGTATTAGGGTAGTTTCATTCTTGTACATATACCATGCCTGTGATGTATTTTACTGCTTTATACCATGCGTGGCCGACCCTTCGTGGTCGTTGAACTCTGGGTTTCTGCCCACTCCTGGGATGGCTGGTAGCCACCGAGAGTGCGCTTAAACCCCGAGCGTTCTTGGTCCCTCAACCTTCAGCCTCCGGTCTCTCACTATCTTGAAAGGGAAGTGATTGGGACCGTCAGGTCTCTCCGTCCTTCAGCCTCCGGTCTCTCACTATCTCGAAAGGGAAGTGATTGGGACCGTCAGGTCTCTCAGCCCTTCAGCCTCCGGTCTCTCACTATCTCGAAAGAGAAGTGAGTTGAGACCGTCAGGTCTCTCAGCTCCGCCTGGTTATCATGATCAGCGTTCAGCGCTTTACCACTAGATTTGTCTAGGCGAGATGCTGCCGGATTTTCTACTCGCACTTTAAGCCGAGTTGTCCCGGTAACCTTGCCAGACGCTCCAGTGTTAAATACTGTTTGCTGTCTGTACACTCCAGCTTACTCAGCTCCGCTTGGTTGTGCTCAGCTACTACTTTGTCACATGCCATGTATTTACCTGATATGTTAACACTTGCCATGCCATACTTCATACCTGTCAATTACATGCTACTATTAAACACCTGTTTGTACCACCTGACAACTGATGTGTTATCACCTAACACCAGACATGCTACTTCTTGGCAAGGCCCCTTGTTATGACATGACTTGCCACCGGACTAATATCAATCTCTTGACATGACTTGTCACCTGCCAAATATCATCCTCCTGTCATGCTATCACTTGACACCCGACATGATATACTTGACCTGTGATTATCTCATTTACGGGAATACTATACTTTTTATCCTGCATTACATGCAGTGACTTGAATCTTGTACTTGTTATCCTGTATTATATATACAGTGACCTGAATTTATAGTACTCATGTACTCCTGAACTCCTGAACCTGTCTTGTACCTGCTATTCCCGTAAATTGATAATTACATAATAAATCTTAAAAAGAACAACTTGCATCGGGTCGGGGGAAACTTGCGGCTATCAATATATGTTCGTGTTTACAGTGGTACTAGGCATGTTGTGCAACTAAAACTTCTGGTCTGACCTGTGGGCCTCCAGGCGACCGAGGGGAGTGCTGGCTCCCTCCTTCTTGGTACCATCTGGATAAGGGCATCCTATAAGACCCTCCTGATCGCCTTGCGGCAGGTTCCGTCCACCAAGCAACGAAACAATCGTAGGCCGTGGTCCCGGGTATGTACGGGACCCACTGTAAACATTGTTCGTTGATACCCCCGTTGGTTTCCAATAACAACCTTGCTTTACTCGGATGTGGATATATGTGTGCTGGGACGCTAGTCCACATATCTAGACATCAGGGTAAGACGAGTAATAATAATAATAAAAGATGCCAGCCATGGATCCATTGTATGCTTTGCTGAGTTTGCTTCCATCGGGTTTTACATCGGATTTCCGATTTTATGATTATTATTATATTAGCTGCTCCATACCCTGCTTCATCACTTGTATCCTATTCCATCAATCTCCTGTTCTTATCTTATCATACCCTGAGTACTTCCTGCTTGATATCGCTTGTCTTATATCTACTTGCTCCTGCATGCTTATGCTCACGACACGGTTTTCAATGCTTGATTATGATTCGGTTTTATCGATACACGTATGCTTATCTTTGCACGCCATCTGGCTTTCGTATCACCACTCGCCTGGGGAGTTTTATCTGACTCCCTTGGATCCTCATGTCCAGGTCATGGAGCTTGGAGCGTGTGGATTTTCCCAGTTACTGATCAGAGTGGCGCAGCTGAAGCATAGATCCCCAGCAGGCAGTCTGAGCTCTATCCTTCCAGGCTCCCGTTCGCCTCTCGAGTTTTCCTTTTGTAAACTCGTGAGTGCCTGTGTATTGTTCATACTTGTACATCTCTTTGTAATCTCGCAATTGCGCATATCAGTGATGTAATATTCATGTAATATTGGATCACCTCTGGTGATAACTTTGTAACTGTACTCATATGTTGGAATGTATAATGCACCACTTGCTTCCGTACTCTGATTCTTACCTGTACTGATGCTTAGCGTATGTACGTGAGGGTATTTCTGACCTGCGTATATACGTTGCAGTAACGTCTCCGTACCCGCAGGATCGGGGCGTTACAGGGTGGTATCAGAGCCTAGGCTCTCATCTCCTCAGTACGTCCAGGTGGCAAATTAATGGTAAAGAAATTTGCAACTGGAATGCATGAGTCCTGGTTATACACTCCAACTACAAGTACAGAGTTATCTATTCTTTCTTGATCGTCTTTCCTTTGATTCCTAATCCCTTCCATCTTTCCCCTGTTTTGGTTTTTCGAAGCCTTTATACCAACTTAAGATATGAATAGACTAGAGAGGTAGCGGCTGGTTCTAAATGAAGCTATGACATGATCTCTTTGGCCAACTCTATGAAGCTTGGGTATTCTCAGAATTGATCCTGATCGGGTTATCTTTCAGAAGTCAGTAGTCAGAATTCTCTATGGATATTCTACATTCTCGGGTATATCTTTCAGAGTGATTGATGCCTGGTATTCGGAATTCTCAATTATCGGTCTTCTTTATTATGCTCAGGACTATCAGAGTTTTCTTTATCTTCGGTATTCTGGCTCATCCTCAGAGCGACATTAAGTATGCAGTACAGCGGGAATTCTATTGCAAAGCTGTGTTGTCAGTCAGTATTATTCGGCATTGTTCGAAGGTTTATACAGCCGGAAGTGCAGAAGATGTCTATATTCTGATTATTGATCAGTCAACTTGAGAGCCCTACCTATAGTGCTTCATATCTTGATTGGTATAAATTCCACCCTTGTCCTCTTTGTGTTCAATTTACCCCTTATAGAAATTGCGAGGACGCAATTTTTGTAAGGTGGATGGATTGTAACACCCCGCTCCCAGAATACGTACTTAGTTGCGTATTCAGATTTTTCGATCGTATTTTTCGATTTACTCCCTGCATTTGTTTTGTATTATGAATCATTTATAGGATCGTTTTGTCTTGGATCCGGGTTCACGGACTCAGAGTCAGCCCTAGTCTGAACCGAGGACCCGATCCTAGGGTATTACTCGATTTGGTCTTTCTGGTATTTAGATTTAACCGATTTTAATTTTAAACATCATTTTCCAATATTTTAGATTTTCTATGATTTTCTGAAATTTTCCTGAATTAAATTGAAAATCTTCAAAACCGGTGTCGACCAGCACCGCTGACCGATTCCTAGATTTTTAATTTACAAACGGAGTGGAATTACTAGTAGTGTCTTTTTTTATTATTTCTTAAAATCACATTTCCCATCTAAATACTTTTCTGAGGATTTTATGAATTTATGAAAATTCCACCGGATTGGGTATCGGCCAGTATCGCTGGTTGATTCCAGGATTTTTAGTTTACAATCGGAATTGAATTTCTGAATTCCGCTTTCACTTTACTTCTTAAAATCATATTTTGTTCTTTAATACATTTTCTGGGATTTTTCGGAATTTATCAAAATCCGGCCGACCCGGTGTAGACCGGTATCGGCGGTTGACTTCCGGATTTTTAATTTGAAAATGTGATTTTATTTCTAAAAACTGATTTCATATTATTCCTCAGGATGACGTTTTCTACCTCTGGGTATTTTTGGTGATTTTTCTGGAACAGTCGATATTTCGCGGCCATATTATAATATTATTATTTTTCTTCCAATCTCTTCTTTTCTTTCTTCCCTTTTCTTTTCTTCCACCGACTTCAGCCCACTCCTCCACGTGGGTGACCTTACCTCCCCCTTCCCATCAATCCATTCATCCTTTCTTTACTCTTTTTCTTTTTCTTTTTCTTTTTCTTTTTCCTCCAATTCCTTCTCTTTAACTTTCTCCCTTCTTTCTTTTCTTTTCATTTTTCCTTTCCTTCTTCTCCTTCCCCTGGCGTCAACGACCACCCATCGCACCTCCTTCTTCTTCCCCAAATTCTCCCTCTCTCTCTCCCTTCAACCACCTCCAATCTCTCTCCAAATCCTCTCTCTCCATCTCTTCCTCTTCCATCTCCACCCTCTAATTTCCCCCATCCCTTTCTCTCTCTCTCCTCCCGCTAGATCCGGCCACCACCACCCTCACCGCCGATCTCCTCCCTCCTCCGGTGCCCCAGCGGGGGCTGACCGCCGCCGGCGCGACGCCAGGCGGCCTGGGCGCGGCCAGGGGGCCTCCTGGCCCCCTGTGCGCGTGTGTGGAGGGGGCAGCAGCCCCTCCCTTCTTTTCCTTGGGGTGGCCGGAGGCCACCCCTGCCTGCGCCAGCCATCCCTGGCCGGCGCAGCCTCCGCGCCTCCCTGGCCGCAGCCAGGGAGGGGCACCAGGCCAGGCCAGGCCGGCCTGGCCTGGGCGTGAGCTGAGGGGGGCAACAGCCCCCCTCTTTCTCTCCCTCTCTCTTGGGAGTGGCCGGCGCCACTCCCCCCTTGCCGGTGGCCGGCGCCGCCACCTGGCCG
This sequence comes from Agave tequilana, assembly GCA_038442645.1. Taxonomy (NCBI): domain Eukaryota; kingdom Viridiplantae; phylum Streptophyta; class Magnoliopsida; order Asparagales; family Asparagaceae; genus Agave; species Agave tequilana. The sequence continues at coordinate 235,900 of JAVJIF010032752.1, forward strand.
GCGGCCAGGCCGAGCACCCCCAGAGGGGGCGCTGTGCGTGAGGGGGGGGCAACAGCCCCCCTTTCTTTCTCTCCCTGAACTCTCTCTCTCTCCTGTCCCTCTCTCTCTCTCCTCTCTCTACAATCTCTCTCTCTCCTAATTCAACCCCTCTCTCTCCTAATTCAACCTTTCTCTCTCTCCAGATTATCTCTCTCTCTAGATCTCCCTCCTCCTCCCTGTAATTTGCTGACGCGGATCTCACCCCCGCGTGCAGGCGACCTCTTTAACGCGGCCTTCGCGTTATTGTATCGACACGACGCGGAGCTAATACCCGCGTCTGTGATCCCCTCGTGCTAACGCGACGCGGAACCCATGACCGTGTCAGCGTTCTCCTCGTGTCCTGATTTGAACGCGGGTCTCGAAACCACGTTTGTGGCATCTCCGCAACGCGACTCTCGCGTATGCGACCCCCGCGTCTCACTCTCAAAACCCGCGTCTCCCTGTGCACTCTCTCTTCCCTTATACTTCTCTCTCTAGGTTTCTCTCTCTAGCTACCTCTTTCTCTCTCTAACTCTTTCTCTCTCCTCTTCACCTTCTCCCTCTAATATTTATATATTATTATTTTATGGCACGTGCGCGAGTTCCATGGATTTCAGAGTTTTCAGCTATTCCAGAGATTTAGGCGAGTGTCCTCGCTCTCGCCTCCATTTGGGTTTCCCCGCTTCGTCGGGTCGACATGTATTTTATTCCATGTTTCTATGTACTTTGTTTTGGGCTGTGTCCCTGTATTTGTGTATGACCGAGTGCCAATGACTGGACATGTATTGCTCTGTGACGAATGCTTGTATTAGGGTAGTTCATTCTTGTACATATACCATGCCTGTGATGTATTTTACTGCTTTATACCATGCGTGGCCGACCCTTCGTGATCGTTGAACTCTGGGTTTCTGCCCACTCATGGGATGGCTGGTAGCCACCGAGAGTGCGCTTAAACCCCGAGCGTTCTTGGTCCCTCAGCCTCCAGCCTCCGGTCTCTCACTATCTTGAAAGGGAAGTGATTGGGACCGTCAGGTCTCTCCGTCCTTCAGCCTCCGGTCTCTCACTATCTCGAAAGGGAAGTGATTGGGACCATCAGGTCTCTCAGCCCTTCAGCCTCCGGTCTCTCACTATCTCGAAAGAGAAGTGAGTTGAGACCGTCAGGTCTCTCAGCTCCGCCTGGTTATCATGATCAGCGTTCAGCGCTTTACCACTAGATTCGTCTAGGCGAGATGCTGCCGGATTTCTACTCGCACTTTAAGCCGAGTTGTCCCGGTAACCTTGCCAGACGCTCCAGTGTTAAATACTGTTTGCTGTCTGTACACTCCAGCTTACTCAGCTCCGCTTGGTTGTGCTCAGCTACTACTTTGTCACATGCCATGTATTTACCTGATATGTTAACACTTGCCATGTCATACTTCATACCTGTCAATTACATGCTACTATTAAATACCTGTTTGTACCACCTGACAACTGATGTGTTATCACCTAACACCAGACATGCTACTTCTTGGCAAGGCCCCTTATTATGACATGACTTGCCACCGGACTAATATCAATCTCTTGACATGACTTGTCACCTGCCAAATATCATCCTCCTGTCATGCTATCACTTGACACCCGGCATGATATACTTGACCTGTGATTATCTCATTTACGGGAATACTATACTTGTTATCCTGCATTACATGCAGTGACTTGAATCTTGTACTTATTATCCTGTATTATATATACAGTGACCTGAATTTATAGTACTCATGTACTCCTGAACTCCTGATCCTGTCTTGTACCTGCTATTCCCGTAAATTGATAATTACATAATAAATCTTAAAAAGAACAACTTGCATCGGGTCGGGGGGAACTTGCGGCTATCAATATATGTTCGTGTTTACAGTGGTACTAGGCATGTTGTGCAACTTAAACTTCCGGTCTGACCTGTGGGCCTTCAGGCGACCGAGGGGAGTGCTGGCTCCCTCCTTCTTGGTACCATCTTGATAAGGGCATCCTATAAGACCCTCCTGATTGCCTTGCGGCAGGTTCCGTCCACCAAGCAACGGAACAATCCTGGGCCGTGGTCCCGGGTATGTACGGGACCCACTGTAAACATTATTCGTTGATACCCCCGTTGGTTTCCAATAACAACCTTGCTTTACTCGGATGTGGATATATGTGTGCTGGGACGCTAGTCCACATATCTAGACATCAGGGTAAGACGAGTAATAATAATAATAAAAGATGCCAGCCATGGATCCGTTGTATGCTTTGCTGAGTTTGCTTCCATCGGGTTTTACATCAGATTTCCGGTTTTATGATTATTATTATATTAGCTGCTCATACCCTGCTTCATCACTTGTATCCTATTCCATCAATCTCCTGTTCTTATCTTATCATACCCTGAGTACTTCCTGCTTGATATCGCTTGTCTTATATCTACTTGCTCCTGCATGCTTATGCTCACGACACGGTTTTCAATGCTTGATTATGGTTCGGTTTTATCGATACACGTATGCTTATCTTTGCACGCCATCTGGCTTTCGTATCACCACTCGCCTGGGGAGTTTTATCTGACTCCCCTGGATCTTCATGTCCAGGTCATGGAGCTTGGAGCGTGTGGATTTCCCCAGTTGCTGATCAGAGTGGCGCAGCTGAAGCATAGATCCCCAGCAGGCAGTCTGAGCTCTATCTTTCCAGGCCCCTTGTTCGCCTCTCGAGTTTCCTTTTGTAAACTCGTGAGTGCCTGTGTATTGTTCATACTTGTACATCTCTTTGTAATCTCGCAATTGCGCATATCAGTGATGTAATATTCATGTAATATTGGATCACCTCTGGTGATAACTTTGTAACTGTACTCATATGTTGGAATGTATAATGCACCACTTGCTTCCGTACTCTGATTCTTACCTGTACTGATGCTTAGCGTATGTACGTGAGGGTATTTCTGACCTGCGTATATACGTTGCAGTAACGTCTCCGTACCCGCAGGATCGGGGCGTTACAGATAGGGAAGTGAGCAATTATACTTCCCTATTTCCTTACTTCCGCCCACTTCCTTGCAACCAAACAGCCCATAAGTAAAAACCTGCTAAAGACAAGGGCGTAATACTAGAAGAACTTAGAATAACTCTCGTGTGGGTGTACCAAGCGGTTGATTATATTTGAGTATTTGATATAAATGTACAGTTGTATAGTCGATGTTATTGAGTAGAATAGATAGCTGATTATACACAAGTTGGTTCAAAGACACGCGCACCATACGTGTGAGTTCTAGTTGTATCTGGATAAGGATTTGAGTTAGTATTGTGTTAGAATGTGATACCGACGAGTGTACTTCGAGTGTGTCGTTATATTTGTTATTTGAGATTGAAATATTTAGTTGAATTCATATGATCAAAACTTAAAGATTTATAAGTAGGCCATGCCAAACCGAAATTGTGTAGTGATGTTTTTAACAGACTCCATATTATAGAGTAGATACTGTCAAAAATTTTCAGTAAGTATTGATGATTATGATATTGATGATTATGGGGATGTTTAAGTTAATCAAAGGATTAAAAATTAAGACCTTTACAATTTGGATAGAGTAATTTTTCGGATGTTCTACCTGGATTTACAACGACGCCACAGCTTATGTTTTGAGAGGGCAATAAAATTTAGCCATGCAGGCTCGATTACCAAAAAGAAAAATACTTGTCATTTCTTGGGCCAACCGGGCCATAGGTCTAACGGGCTGGGCCCCCTCTGTCGATGTAGGGTTGTCAAATACTAATGGAGGCTAAAGAATTATGATGAGGGGAAAAACAATTAGCCCTCAAACTCGAGCCATGAATTCTCATGAGCACTAATCAAAACTTTCTTACAAGCAATCATCACGCAATACAAGTACACACCAAAGGTTCCACACTATTTACAACTATACTTTTTCACCTTGCATCCACATTATTGTGCCTCTCCGCATTAACAAGAAACACCAACAGCCGTAAACCACACCAACACAAACAAGAAACACTCCAAACAAACAGAGTGTGTTTCTTCAACTCCTTCCCCATCCCTTCATCCTGCAATCTCTTCTGCCAGACGACGAAGACGATGATCCTTGCCCAGGCTGTCGCACGGCATCTGAAACCCGATGTTCTCCACCGCTCCCACTGTCTTGAAATGCCTCCTGCTCAGCTCCTCCACCAGCGTCCTGTGCAGCATCTGGCTCCGCAGGTCCAGGAAAGATCGGTTCCTCAGTGACTGACGGTTGTCGACAGGTCTCTTGCTCTTGCCTCTCAAGGACCGTAGAGAACATTCGGAAGGGGCTATATGGCAATGCCTTCGAAACTTGGCAGAGAGTGAAGAGTCAGCTCCTTGGCATTCTTCAGGGGAGAACCTCGTCGACTTTGGATTCTTGTTAGGATCACAGGGCTGAGTTTCACTTTCATGCTCGTTGCCTGAGCAGTAGTTTATGGATGAGTACTTGCCAGAGTGCATTGAACTTGTGTCATCTTCGTCGTCATCATGGAATGGATCATCTATATATGCAAAAGAGATCGAGGATACTTAGAGAAAAACAAGTAATATGAGAAGTGTAGAAGATATTGCAGGTGGAATTCTTCGAAAATCAGAAGCAAAGAGGAGGCCAACTGAGCACCACAAGGAGTTTACATCGGCAAAGACTTAATTTGACCTAAAAGCTTAAATTAATAGGTCAATGCCCAAGTTTATATTTCTCTCCTTCAAACATCACTTTTTTGATGTGGGATTAGTTGTAACATGAATTCTTAATGCTATGACTCGTCACACCACCTTATAGGTATTGCCCAGAACTTCATCAAACTGACTTTCGCTCACATGGCGGAACCTGATCTGGCTCACATCCTCACACTTGAAACTACACACCATATTTGTACTCAAGGCAAGGCTCTCATACATCTTGTTTTGGAGAATCGGGGCCAATAGGAAGTTCATATTGTAAGCATTGCATATAGCCTAAGACAGAATAACTCGAGTTGTAAACTCTGGGTCCAACTTCATAATTCTGCCATTCATGTTCTACTCAATTTCTGACTATTTTCTTGCATCTTGAATTCTTAACATGCATTATGCACATATCTGGAACTGGAAACTGAACTGGACCTAGTTTATACTAAGAAAATTTGGGTGGTTTTTCCACCCTATCCCAATATCAAAGGGGAGTTACTCTTAACAATATTGGTGATATACTTTGAACTTATAAGATTGCAACATACATGTTTCACCAATTCTGGTCAAGTTCCCCTTAATTCATAGATTACTGTAGAACACCAGTTAAGCCTAGAAGTCTAACCAGAACGAATTTGAAGAAAGCATATTATCTATCAGACCACAACTCATGTAATATATGCCATTCCTGATAATCGTCCAGATCCCAAATGATGAACGTCATTAAGAATCTGCGCCTATTACTAAAAGGAAATAGTTCCACTCCTGATAATTATCTCTACTCAGAAAGAATCCCAGATGTAAATATATGTCTTTGCACAAAGCAAATATTTTCACTCCTGATAGTTATCTCTCCTCAGAAAGTTAGACATTACCTTTTAAATTTTCCTAATATACCCATTGGCATTCACCCTTTTTCTTGCTGATTTCTTGAACCCTTTCGTTACTATTTCTTTGGTGAAGACACATTTCAGGTGCACCTTTTGGTGAAGACACATTTCAGGTGCACATTTCAGCATGGAGATTGTCCTTAGCCAAAGTAGCAATGATAGCTAAAGGTTGAGGTCCAAGAGCTATGAACTAATAAAGAGGCATTAAAAGACTAAATTCCTGTTGATAATATCTGGCATTCTGCATTCAGTCTGCATCTGTGCCAGCATTTCCTTATATTCAAGTTTTGTTACTCCTTGGAGTCAGCTTTAGCGAAACTGTATCGTGACTAAAATGGATACAATGCTTCAGATTTCTAAATCCCTCGTAATATTTCTGTTACTTTCTTAGGATGCATACCAAAACTAAAATCTGCAGACGTGATCTCCAAATAAACAAAATTTAGAATAGTGTTGATTTAGAAAGCGTACCTCCTATCCAGCCTGCAGCTTGGTAGGCCTCGCTATGTCTGGCCCAGCTCCCTTTACACCGGCTTGCACCATACACCGAGCCCTGATAAGAGGAATCGGGGGAGGACATATAGTAGAAAGGGTGGCATGTCCCATCTTCCGCAGCATCTTCATAGTCGTACACATGATGATCATGCTGCAGCTCATCTGCTGGCACACCCCCATTCCATTCAGGTACCAGAGTTGAGATTTCCTGAGCTATCACTTCAGCGATCTCTACTGGATCTCGATCTGTTATCTCCAACTCTTTAACCATCTCATTTGCAACATCTATTGGCGTGTCACTAAGAATATCAAAGGGGAAGTATATGTTCCTCACATGACCTGTTCATCAAACGAAAAAAAATTGTATAAATGAATAAAGATTAAAGCTTCAAGTGCAATCCTCTTAATTTAAAATTAAAGATAAAGATTATAACTCTTTTAATGAGTACTTTCAGAAGTTATTTTTAAATGGGTAGCATCTCTCTGAACAAATTAATCACCAAAATAGGACCAGACATGCTGTACATTCAAGATAGATGCACATTTAGGGAGATTTAGGAGTGTACCATCTTTGTCAGCAATCTGAACTTTCAAAAAGATGGTATCATCTTCCGAATTCATCTTCCCAGTGATTGTCATGTCGGTGCGCCTTGTGGGTTGCTGTGATCACAAACATCTGGCACATGTTGGTGCTTCTGAACATTTGCCCTGATGTGACTGCTCTTCTGTGCCAGTGTAGGAAGAGGAACACGACGATCATCAGGTATAAGGAAAGGATCAGATAATAGCTCCTCAGCTGACGATCTTTTCGAGACGGTCTCCAAGCACCGACCAATGAAGCGCCGTGCTTCAGGGTCTTGAATTCGATGGAAAGCCTCAGGTAGCTTTCCCTGAAGTAATTTAATGAAATCGGAAGTTACTTTCATGGGAATAAATTAGAACAATACGTTGATGGTGATCAATATCTGGAATTGTTGCGTTAAGCATCCTCACATTACACTTCTATATCATCATGTTTTGATCATAAAACATCTTCTACAATGACATGCGAATCTAAGAAACCACCGACAAATAACTGTCTCAAATGTATAGCATGTAAGTCCTCAAGGATTTAAAGATTTTGAGGTGTAGAAATGCCCCAGGAAAAGGAAAAAAGAAAAGAAAAAAAAAATCTAGCATACCGATGTGACTTTCTTGTAGATTTGAGCAGGGTTAGAGCACTCGCTGTAAGGGTACTCTGCAGTGAGCATTTCAAGGACACACATGCCAAAGGAATATATATCAACAAGCTCATTGTACTCTTCTTCATAAAGTTCTGGCGCCATGAACTCTGGCGTGCCTGAAACATCAACATGCTAAATTATGATTGCATATTGCGTGCAGGTTCAAGGTTTTGGCTAAGGTATAACACAATCTAGGTTAGGTTCCAGTTATATAAATTGTTGAAGACGAATTAATTGTCCTAACAAATCCATAACAAAATATACCGTGTACCCATAACATTTGAAAAAGAAAATGAAGGAAGACAAATTAAGCAAAGGATGAATTGCCTATCACACTGTGCGCTGCCCGTGAACCTCGAAGAACAGCAGCAAGTCCTAAATCACCAATCTTCACTTGGCCCAGATGGCCATTGACGAAGATGTTGTCACACTTGAGGTCTCTGTGTATCACGGGAGGATCATGGCTGTGTAGGTAAACCAGCCCGTGGAGGATCTGGCGGGCCCAGTTCTTGACAGCCCTACTGTCCACTCGCCGATACCTTTGTCGGTACCTGGATGCCATCTCATGCATCAATTCATCTATTTTGGTTCTTGCTAAATAAGTGCAACAGATATGATGAGTTTCTTAAAATCATATTCCATCTTGGTGAGAAATTAACATTAACACGAAAAAGGTCCTTGACTCTTGTATATCCATCCATATATGAGGGTCTTTCACTAGGACATACAACAACCAGTTACTAAGACACACACAAGAACACAAGAAAAAGAAAAGAAAAGAAAAATAAAAGGAAAGCAAAGAAAGACATACACAAGAACACAAGTCATAAATTCGGCTTTCCATTACAAGGTGAAAATGACACAAGTCTGTCAAATTAGCCTTTCAGGTTATAAACAACTAACATAGTATCATTTCTTTCTTATTCTCTCTCTCTATATAGAAATGGGCAGAAAATTTTCCCCTTTAGGAATCGAACCTTGCCCTGCATTGTTTGATACACCCCTCTTTAAAACTATCCACAAGCAGTGTTTCATAGTTCCTAACATATTTGAAGAAGGGGATTTCATGACATAATAAATGAAATTTACCAACTTTTGCTGAATTTATTATCCAATATTTGAACCTAATAGTCTTGGAAAAAAGAAGGATGCTTATATTTATGACAGATATCTAATTTCAGTGTCCATTAGTCCAAAAATGTAGAAGATGAGCGTTTCAATAGTGATGTCATTTCTTAAAAGATGAACAAAGAAGCAGACAACGAGGCACAAAATTATAGATCTACAGGACCTCTCAACAACCAGAAGCCAAGAATCATTTCCTAGTGGCCACCCTTTGTGGTCCTCAAGAAATATATAAACAGTCAATTTGAATTTCATAACATTATCCATTCCTCCTTTAAATACCAACTATAAATCCATTAATTGTACTTTATATGAAATTCCGAAGATAGTTCTGGAATATTTATAGTATTTTAGTTGGGAGTGAAAGTGATTTTCTAGCAAAGTTCGAAAGAAAAAGTTAGTTCTTGGTGCGTACTCTCTTAAGGTCCCAGAAGTGAACATTTCAGTGATGAAGTTGAAAGTCCTCCTGCTAACATCGACCCAAGAGGAAAGAAATCGGATGATGGATTCATGTTCAAGAGTGCTGAGCAAGTGTACTTCCGAGTACATTCTCTCCAGTGTATCTGGGGACCGCAACACATCACATAACTTCACCTGATTCCAGGCCACCTCGATCCCATTCAATTCATCGAATGCCCTGTACCTTGTTTCAAACTGTCAAGGAACAATGCAAATCACAAATGAAGGAGAAGAGATATCTATCAAATTCAGCTTCTTTCAACAAGAAACAGTAATGACTAATGAAGGATACACTGTCTTCATGGCTCCTTTTCCAAGCACTGCATCGAACTGCCAACACATTTAACCAAAGAAATAATGAAGTGAGAGAACTGACTGTATTAAGATGCAATCCTTTGTCCAGCTTTAGATAGTGCAGCACAAATCATTTACTGAGACACTGAACATAGCAGAGCAATTTAAAATAGCCTATGGGCCTACTCAGAGATCTTATTGAGACCAAACTGGTCCCCATGATGCAAAGCTCACTTCGATCGATTCATACAAAAAAAAGCCACTAGGCTCTGACATCGATCAGAAAACTTCGGTGATAAACATAAAGGCAGAAATTAAAGAAGAAAGGATAAGTTTGAACATTATCTGGCCCCCTGTCTCATTTCTCGCTGTTACATAAACTGGATATATAGGAATATCCACCTTGTTTTAATTAATGAAACTGAAAGGAGTGTCAGAATTTTATCAAGAAAACCAATAAGAAATCATAAGAAGAAAATGATGATGTCTTTTAGAACCTTCCTAATCCTTCAAAAATCCTTCAAGTTGTCCTCATTACAGGTAAAATGAATATGGGAATGTCAAGTACTAACTTTGATAACAAATTCCAAGTTTCCCCCTGATTTAGGCATGAATTGAGTCACCCCAATTTTATTGTAATTATCAAAGAAGTCATGCAATCATTCATCTCTGGGCCAATTTTCTGTTGTTTTGGGTAGATTGAGCAGACCAAAATTATGTTTCTTCTTATACTAGATTTGATTGCTCCGTAGCATTATTAAAAAGTATTGGCTATCCTATACTTTTTATTGTTATGTCCTGGTATAGTTTCAATTTACTACTAGTTCTAATTGTAGAAAATAAGAGGAATTCAAAACTTGGATTGCGGAACAATGCTTGGTTCTCATGAGGTGACAAGTTCAAGGCTAACCGTTGGCATGCTGTGATGATTTTCTATCCTTCCTACTTAGAGGGTGAACTTATTTATCAGAAGAAGAAAAATTGTTTCCAAATTACTTTTTAATTATAAATAGTACAAAACATTTTACAGTTGCCACAGGCAATCGCCATCATTAGACCTATCTTCTATACACATTGATTATTGCACTGCTACGCAGGTGAACAAGAGGTCTGAGATTTGAATCCCTCTTGTGCAAGGTTATGGCCGACTATAGAATTTGCAATTGTAAAAGTCTTTTGTTCATGCATCAACTGTTAACTATGTTCTTAACTAATTCAATTATCTTCTTTTACTTTTTATTTTTATTACCTCACAAAGGTTGTACCTCGATCTAATTCGTAAATCTAAAACTTCCCACAACCCCCGACCGGTTACCATCCGATACATGCCCCAGGGCACCCTTTAACAATCCTAGAGTTACATTGACCTATAATTCTTGTCTACTAAGACCAATATACACATATAAAGTCTATAACTGTATGCAGATTATAGAAGTGCATTTGAGACTATATTTGCATGCCTAGTTGTTCCCAGAAGAGAAGAATCATACTCACACACCTAAATTAGTTATCTACTTGTATCACATTGGGTCTTCGGATTTGGATCCGATCCGAATCCAATCCAATCAGAATCCAATTCAATTTCATACACAAATTCATTTATGCCTAAAAATTAGATCGAGTTTTTCAATAACATTTACCACCTAGGTCTGAAGCATTGTCCATTATAGATACAAAACTTTAAAAAGTGGGGAAAAAAATGAAGAAAAAAACTAAATGCAAAGTCTATGCCAAAGAAGTTAGTGGAAAAAACTTGCATCATCAATCATATCAATCACCAGTACGGACTCAGCATGTGATAACCACCTTTGGTGTGCCACTACCCACTTGTACATGATGCAGACCTACACAAAATCCAAAGCCCCACCCCTACCTCTAGATGGAATATGTGTCGGCCATTTGAAGGGAACCATGTTAAAAAGTTGGATGATCTTGAGATCTTAGTGGTCATTTCATCACACTTATTCTCATTTTTAGAGGGTGGCAATTACTAGTGGCCTCATTCTCTATATTATTGCTAGCCAGAAAGAAAAAAAAATTTCCTCTCTAATTGTCTTCTTCTCGTCTCTTCAAGAATCTTCTCAATAGGCAGCAAAGTACCCAAAAAAATAGTTTCTACCAAGTCTTTTGCAATAAATAATCAGTGTATTAAATAATTTTTTTGTTAAAGTTTTGGTTTGGTCAAAAGATTATAAAAAAAATTAAACTGTGAGCATGCCTCAAAAAGTGTGACATAACTTGATTTATAATTTGAGAGACTAAGACAACAATATTAAATATACATATACTTCAAAATAATCAAGTAAAAGATCAATTGTAATTAGGCTCTTAAATTATGTGATGTAATATCCAACTGAATTAAAAATTGTCAGCAGGCTTGCTTTCAAACACTTGTCGAATTAATTAATCTCAGTATTCCTATTCAATCTTCAACTCTTACTCAGCCCAAATCCATTAAACTAATCATAATAATTGAAACTAATGTAAACATTAAGCCTCTTCTTTGATTAATCCAGTAGTTGACTCTGCTCAACAACCGAAAAAACAAAGTTTATTAGCAGTATCAACAATAAACTATGTCGAAGATTAACATTTTAATTAGAAACCAACCATGATGCATGCATTCCATCAAACACCATGCACGCATAGCATCAGACCATGACACCATCCCTTAACCACAACGATAGAATCAATCAAAAAAAACCTAGGTCCCTAGCTGACTACTACCCACATAAAATAACATCACAACAATACCTATATATTAAAAAAAAAAAAATCAAAAAGAAAAAAGAAATTGATTAATAAACTTACCCGACCGTACCGGCCAGTGGGATCGATCTCGACGTACCCGTCATCGCCGTCGTCGTCGACCCGCATCCTCGGCTGAGCCTGCATGGTTATAGCTCAGCCCAAGATAACACTGACGGTTGGTGCTTGCTCTGATATTAATACAAAACAAAAGCGAATTCTCTCTCTCTCTGTCTCTCTCTCTCTCTCTGTGTGGAAATGGTGGCGGAATTTCTTTTTTTTTTTTTTTAAGTCACGTGCGGGTCTGGCGGGGCTCCGTGTCTGCTAGATCCGAGGCTTTCCTTCGTGGTTTTCGTAGGAAAAAACGCCAAAGAGGAGCCAAAAGAGTCTGGAGTAGTCGATGCGAAGCATGATCCAGGCCATCTCAATGATAGAAGCACGTGAGAAGTCGAAGCACCTAGCAAACATTGATGTTACGAGAGAGAGAATTTTCTTTTCCTTTTTTTTGTCGTTGTTGAGGGGGAATTTTGTTGTCCACTGGAGGAAATGGGATATTTTGCTTCGGGGACGCGGGTGTGTATTATGGGAACTCAGAAAGTGGCGGGGGTATTCAGGGAAGGATGGGAAAGGGAGAGTCTGAACTTGAAGAATCTGCGGCTTCTGTTTGATGGCACCATTTGTGGTAAAGGAGAGTTGGGTATTTGGGAAGAGAGCGGAGACAAGTGAGAGAGGGAGGGGGAGGGTAATTTTTTTTTTTTTTTTTTTTCCTTGTCTGTGTTTCTTGTTTGATTTTTGATGAGATGAAGAGGCGTTTGAGAGTGGGGATCGCGCGAGCAGGGGGAGAATTTAAGAGAGAGAGGTGGCGACGTGGCGGAGTTGGCGAGTGGGAGACGGAACTGGGGAAGGGGTCGGACCCACTCGTTTGTTGGTATGGTATAGCCGCATAGGAGAAGACTGATGCCAAGGCGATTGACTGCGTGATAGAGTTAGACGGCATATTTTTTTTTTTAAATTTTTAAATTTACTGCTCATGTAATTGGTTTTATTAAAAAAAAAAATTTTAAGATGTAAGTCTCTAACAAATTTCTTACTTAGATATTAGTCGCTAATAACATCATATTTGAATATTAATCATCAACAATACAAGGTTCACTTAATATTAGTCATTTACTATTTATTTCATCCAAATCTATATAAATTTAATTATGATAGTTAAATTATAAATTTTTTTTGAACTTTAAAGTTTCTTGAGAGAGAGAACCAAATCATTTGGCTTCATCTAGTTGCTTGTGTTCTGCACATGTCATAAATATAGCTGAACTTTAACTTTTGATATCTTTATACGTGGTTGAGGGATTTAAACTCACAATTAATAGAAAAGAGCAAAATAAAAATAGATGCAGACAATAAGCTTGTAATAATATGTCTATTGTCTGTTCATTCATAACCTAAATCAATCCACTAGCAACGGAAGCTTAAATAAAAATGGATCTCCCTTTGTTCATGATTTCATGGACATACATGATACATAGCATTTCAGGGTAATTTGAATTTTGCCCAATGAATAACAAAATCAAAGCAATTCAAACTTAATCTTTAATCATGTAGTTCTCATCAATGCAAATTAAAATAGCAGCAAAAGAAATTTCATCTTTGTTATTGCAACCATAATTTATCAAATTGGACTTTTAATTTTGTAATGCTTAAATTCGTGTCACGTTCAAACAAAATTTATCAATTCATTTATAAACTTTTAACATGTTGGCATCTAATCATACATTTACTTCCCTATTTCAATAAAATAATTATAATAACACTTCAGCATCACTTTTTTCTTTTATTGAGAGTGAAGAGTGCACACATGGGACTCTCGAAAAGGTGTTTAATTAAGCATAGGATGCTCTCATATTGATTAACTGGCTCGTCGGTGTTAATCTCATATTAAAGTGGCCCACATAACTTGGTATTTGCATTGGATTCCTATTAAGTTTAACTGATATAAAGGATGCCCATATAATTGTCACATTTATATAGTTATTTGGTCACTTGAAAATAGAAAAGATACCATGATGGAAAGGTTTATTTTCAAGGGTCTTTTTGCAAATGTGCGACCCACTTTTCTCCTCCTGTAAAGAAATCAAAATGAACGCTGATTTTTATCGCGTACTGCTCCATCAGAAAAGAATAGAGAAGTTTTGAGAAAAGAAAAGGAGAAGAGAAAAGAGGATCAATTTGCTTTAGGGTTTGCAGGATCTTCTTCTTCAATTCATCAAAGGAATCAAGGTCTTCATTCAATCGTCATCAATGGCCTCAGGTATGGTGATTTAAGTATTGCATAATTAGGGTTTTGATTCATTATCTTGAGTTGTATATGATTCTTTGATCCATGGACGTTTTATTCCGCATTATAGATGAATTAATTTCCAACATTTGGTATCAGAGCCATGTTTAAAGAATCAATACATCTTGGATTTAGGAATTATGAAAAGTTAGGGTTTTGATTAACAATTCATGAAATCCAGTTTTGATCTTTAATTGTAGAATTGAAGAGGATCTTAGAAACCCTAATCATGATTCGCACTCCTCTAATTATACAATTAATATGGATCAAAATTAGGATTTTAGAAACCCTAATTTTCCTGAATTTTTCCCGATTTTTCCATAATTTTTGGGATTCGGGCATAATCTGGAACTGCTGTTCGATAACTGGATCGTGGGCTATTAGTCGACTATAGGGATTGATTAGTCGACTAATAGTCCATCCCGAAAGTTACCCGACTCTCTGTTTCTAACAGGAGTCGACTTGGGTTTTTGATTAGTCGACTAGTAAAGTGTATAGTCGACTAACCTTTTGGCCAAGTCGACTAATATTTAACCGAGAGTTTGGATTCTAACAGGAGTCGACTAATAATATTTGTAGTCGACTGATAAAGTTTCTAGTCGACTTGTAATTTTGGCCTAGTCGACTGATAAAATGTGTAGTCGACTAGTCATGTTGGTATAGTCGACTAACCCTTGCTTGTCCTAGTCGACTAGACCTAAACCTGTAGTCGACTTGATTTGACCCAAGTCGACTACTCATTTCTTGTAGTCGACTAATGTTTGAAAATTATCAATCATAAAGTATGTTACACATTTAAGTTATTGTGTTAATGTTGATTGATGCTTGGTCAAGTAATGTATTGTAGTATTATGGCATTACACAAATAATAGAATTAGAGAATATTATTGGTTAGTTTGTATTCATAAGGCTTATTGATTTAGTAGTTGCCAAAGTGACCTAGGTTAGTAAACCTTATGAATATACAACTACATAAAAGACATGTTAATGAGGTAGACATTAAAGGCAATAATATTCTCGGTGGCGGTTCTAGTTAGGAGATTGGGACTGGCCCAAAGGAAAGTCTCTTTCGAATAATTATGAACCGGGGTAGGATAGTGTAATTTATGCAACCTAGTGGTGTAGAAGTGAATACCCAAAGGTAACATGACTTACTATCTAAGTTGGCATAAATTATATTAGACCTACGTAGGTGATAAAAGTTCTCACCTAAAGAGTGAACACTAGATATGCTTAGGTTTCGCCCAAAGGAGAAATCTGAGTGATATCAATAGTTCATCTTAATTAAATTTAAAGTTATTGTATTGATTCGTGGCCTAATGTGAGCTATGTCCTATTATGTTTCAGTGAACGTCCCCACTTCTCTTCACACTCATGCCACTAGCATTCCGGCTTGGATGGTACAAACTTCTCAGAGTGGTATGAACATGTTCAGTTTACACTGGGTGTCCTAGACCTAGACATGGCCTTAATAGTTGACAAACCTGATGAAGTAACTGCTGAGAGTACAGCAGAACAGGTCAGCCATGCCAAAGCTTGGGAGAGGTCTAATAGGCTCAGTCTAATGTTCATAAAGATGACCATAGCTAATAACATCAAGACTTCTCTCCCACATACTACTAGTGCATCGAAACTTTTGTCTGCAGTAAAGGACCGATTTAAATCAGCAGATAAGTCATTAGCTGGTACCTTAATGGCTGAACTTACCACCATGAAATATGATGGTAATAGAGGAGTTCAGCAACACATTCTGAACATGTCTGACAAGGCTGCTAAGCTAGGATCACTGGGTATGAAGGTTGATGAGTCCTTCTTGGTTCAATTCATCCTCAACTCACTTCCTTCACAGTTTGGGCCATTCAAGATCCACTACAATACTCATAAGGATAAGTGGAACTTGAATGAGCTAACTAGTATGTGTGTTCAAGAGGAGGTGAGACTGAGGCAAGAAGGACAGCACTCAGTGTGGCAGTAACTTCAGGGGGTATCCATAAGAAAAGTAAATATGGAAGAGGTAAGAAATTTCCATCAAAGAAAGGAAATGACCATGGGAAAGTAGCCAAGGTCATAGAAAAGCTTTCACTGTCAAATGCTACTTCTGTGGCAGAAAGGGACATGTGAAGAAGGACTGCAACAAGAGGAAAGCTTGGTTCGAAAAGAAAGGTACAAATCTTTCTTTTGTATGTTATGAATCAAATCTTGCTGAAGTTCCTTCTAACACTTGGTGGATTGATTCTGGAGCCACAACTCACATAACTAATTCAATGCAGGGATTCCTTACAACCCGGAAACCGAAGGAAAGTGAGAGATTCATCATTATGGGGAACCGTCTGAAAGTGGAGGTCGAATATGTTGGTACTTATCGACTACTTTTGGAGACAGGTCATCAGATGAATCTTGAGGATACTTTTTATGTACCTTCAATTTCCAGGAACTTAATGTCTGTATCCAAATTAGATGTTTTTGGATATTCTGTTTTATTTAGTTGTGGAAAACTCTCTTTAATGTATAATTCAATGCCGGTTGGGCATGGAATTTTATGTGATGGATTATATAAAATTTCATTGAATGATGAGTTTGCACAATCTTTATTGTCTCTGCATTCGAATGTTGGTATAAAACGTGGCTTAATAAATGAAAAATCCTCTATCTTGTGGCATAGAAGACTGGGGCATATCTCCAGGGATAGAATAATAAGATTAGTGAAGACTGGGATTTTGGATGACCTGGACTTCACTGATTTTGATGTGTGTGTAGATTGTATAAAAGGAAAACAAACTAAACACACTAAGAAAGGTGCCACAAGAAGTAAAGACCTCCTTGAAATAATTCATACAGATATTTGTGGACCTCTTTCCATTCCATGTTTTACTGGAGAGAGGTATTTCATTACCTTTATAGATGATCTATCACGTTATGGTTATGTTTATCTAATTAATGAAAAGTCTCAGGCTGTTGACATCCTTGAGGTGTTCATTACAGAAGTCGAGAGACAGTTAGATAGAAAGGTTAAAATCATAAGATCAGATAGAGGTGGTGAATATTATGGTAGATATGATGAGTCAGGACAACATCCTGGCCCATTTGCCAAATTCCTAGAAAAGCGTGGCATTTGTGCTCAATACACAATGCCTGGTACGCCTCAGCAGAACGGTGTTGCTGAAAGGCGAAACCGAACTCTTATGGATATGGTTAGGAGCATGATGAGCTTCTCTAAAGTACCCAATTCATTGTGGAGTGAGGCCTTAAAGACTGCTATGTATATCTTAAACAGGGTTCCTAGTAAGGCAGTCCCTACAACTCCCTTCGAGCTGTGGACTGGTAGGAAACCCAGTTTAAGACATTTACATGTTGGGGTTGTCCAGCAGAGGCCAGAATATATAACCCACAAGAAAAGAAATTAGACTTAAAAACAATATCTGGGTATTTCATTGGTTATCCAGATAAGTCTAAGGGATACAAATTTTATTGCCCTAACCATAGTACAAGAATAGTTGAAACTGGTAATGCCAGATTCCTAGAGAATGGTGAATTTAGTGGGAGTGATGAACCAAGAAAAGTAGATCTTGAAGTTGTAAGGGTAAATATCCCAATTACCTTTCCTTCAAGAGAAATTGTTGTACCTCAGCTTGATCATCAAGTTGAGATTCCAGAACAACAAATTAATGTTGGTTCACCACTCCATGAGGATATTCCCATTGAAAATGTTGTAGAACCACCACAACCGGCAGCTTTGAGAAGATCTCAAAGGGAAAGAAGATCTGCCATTTCAGATGATTATGTGGTATATCTACAGGAATCTAATTATGATATTGGGATAAATAAAGATCCAGTTTCGTTTTCACAAGCCATAGAATGCAATGATTCTAGTAAATGGGTTGATGCTATGAAAGATGAGTTAAAATCTATGGACCAAAACCAAGTCTGGGATTTCGTTGAATTGCCTTATAACTGTAAGAAAGTCGGGTGTAAATGGGTCTTTAAGACCAAGCGCGACTCTAAAGGCAATATCGAACGATATAAGGCTAGACTTGTGGCCAAAGGTTTTACTCAGAAAGAAGGCATTGACTATACAGAGACCTTCTCTCCAGTATCTAAGAAGGATTCTCTTAGAATCATTATGGCACTTGTAGCTCATTATGATTTGGAGTTACATCAAATGGATGTGAAAACTGCCTTTCTGAATGGGGATTTGGATGAGGATATCTACATGGAGCAACCTGAAGGGTTCGCAATTAAAGAACAAGACACTTGGCTTGTAAATTAAAGAAATCTATATATGGACTTAAACAAGCTTCCAGGCAATGGTATATAAAGTTTAATGATATCATTACCTCTTTTGGATTTACAGAAAACACTGTTGATCAGTGTATATATCTAAAGATCAGTGGGAGCAAGTTTAATTTCTGGTTCTGTATGTAGATGACATCTTATTAGCCAGTAGTGATCTTGGTTTGCTGTATTAGACTAAAAGTTATCTAACCAAGAACTTTCAGATGGTTGATATGGGTGAGGCAAATTATGTTATTGGCATAGAGATCTTCAGGGATAGATCTCGAGGATTGCTAGGATTGTCTCAGAAAGGATATATCAATCGGGTCTTGGAAAGATTCCATATGGAAATGTGTTCAGTTAGTCCTGCACCCATTCAGAAGGGTGACAGATTAAGTGGTAGCCAGTGTCCCAGAAATGACTTAGAAAAGGGTCAAATGCAGAAAATTCCGTATGCATCAGCTGTTGGGAGCTTGATGTATGCAAGCACTTGTACCAGGCCAGATATCAGTTATGCAGTTGGGATGTTGGGAAGATACCAAAGCAATCCAGGAATGGAGCACTGGAAGTTGGCTAAGAAGGTTATGCGGTATCTTCAGGGGACAAAGGACTATATGCTCACATACAGTAGATCAGACCAGTTGGAGGTGGTCGGCTATTCAGACTCAGATTTTGGTGGTTGCCCAGATAGCAGGAAGTCTACCTCAGGATTTATTTTCTTGCTAGCAGGTGGAGCAATCTCGTGGAAGAGTGTAAAGCAGTCTATTATTGCTTCTTTCACGATGGAGGCTGAGTTTATAGCTTGTTTTGAAGCCACAAATCATGCACTATGGTTGAGGAATTTTATCTCAGCACTTGGTGTAGTTGACTCTATTGCCAAGCCGCTGAAGATATATTGTGACAATACAGCAGCCGTATTTTTCTCTAAGAATGGTAAGTACTCTAATGGTTCTAGGCACATAGAACTGAAGTACTTGGTGGTTAGAGAAAGAGTTGAGAAACAGAAAGTGTCAATTGAAAGTATAAGTACCACCTTAATGGTTGCTGATCCATTGACTAAAGGATTGCCTCCAAAGACATTTAAGGAACATGTTGTAAGGATGGGTCTTTTGGGTAATCTGTAAATGTGTATATGGTACTTGTGTAATTGACATTGTTGTACAAATAACAGTTTGTTTCTCTATTTCCTGTTATCCAATTGTGTGTACACATATTCTGTATGGATGTATGTTAAACAGGAAAATGTCTTTACAAGACAATTACAGGGGTCATTATGGTTATGGACTCAATTAGTAAGGGTTATCAATGTTGTGGTACATAGAAGGGAGTATGACGTGGATGTTGTATAACCGCTATGACTCGCATTGATAGTCTAAGCTAATTGCAGTATTACAGTATTACATATTTGGGCTTATCAGTTGTTGTTTTTAAATTTGTGCACATGTCAGGTTTTTCTGTATGGAATCCAATGGAGTCAAAATGATTTTGAAAATGAGTCTTTTTCTTTTATTTTGTCTTTTCTAAAGTTTTTAACCTAATCGGTTAGTGGTCCAAGTGGGAGAATGTTAATCTCATATTAAAGTGGCCCACATAACCTTGGTATTTGCATTGGATTCCTATTAAGTTTAACTGATATAAAGGATGCCCATATAATTGTCACATTTATATAGTTATTTGGTCACTTGAAAATAGAAAAGATACCATGATGGAAAGGTTTATTTTCAAGGGGTCTTTTTGCAAATGTGCGACCCACTTTTCTCCTCCTGTAAAGAAATCAAAATGAACGCTGATTTTTATCGCGTACTGCTCCATCAGAAAAGAATAGAGAAGTTTTGAGAAAAGAAAAGGAGAAGAGAAAAGAGGATCAATTTGCTTTAGGGTTTGCAGGATCTTCTTCTTCAATTCATCAAAGGAATCAAGGTCTTCATTCAATCGTCATCAATGGCCTCAGGTATGGTGATTTAAGTATTGCATAATTAGGGTTTTGATTCATTATCTTGAGTTGTATATGATTCTTTGATCCATGGACGTTTTATTCCGCATTATAGATGAATTATTTCCAACAGTCGGATCTTTGATTCATGAAGAGGGTCGTTACTACTCTGTCGCCGCCTCCAACAATCTTTTGTATACGGATCCGACAACAAGAAAATTCGCGTGTGAAAGAACTGCATAGAGTTCTCCGGGTTCAAGTCCGGCAAAGATCTCGTGAAGGCAATCATCATTTGCGGCGAGAGAATCTTCATCGAACATCAAGACAACAAGATTCATATATGGAAAGTTTTGTCCAAGGACCCAACAATCTACAAGGGCATTAGGACCCTCCCGATACTAAAGGACTTCCTCAAGAGTTCTATCAACCCCTAGAACTACGTCAAAGTGCGCAGGCATCGCAACACCGTCTGGCTACGGCATTTCGACATCGTGTCCTGCCTCAGCCTCGACAAGGAAGCGGGCCTCCTCTACTTGGGCTCCTGGGACAAGGCTATGAAAGTGTGGAGAGTCTCAGACTCCAAGTGTCTTGAATTGATGAGCGCCCACGACTGTAACGGTCTCAGATTTCAAAGATCCTCAATTAACATAACATTCTTTTAAACTGATAGATTATCATCATCGTCTCCAAATACTTAAAATTTTCGACAGCACTTCCTTTATAAATACTGATATGCCCAAATATACATTTCATTCCACAATAATTTCGTTCAACATCAGCCTACTTATTCTCAATCCAAACATGTAGATTAAAGTCAGCAATCGTCCATACAATTCATAATAATATTTCGGCTCACAACGGCCTACTTATTCTCCAAATAACAATTTCGGCTTGACATCGCCTACTTATGTGGAAATAAAAGAAACATATGCTCGAGAATATCCCTATCGGCATTCAGAACATAACGCCAATTTATTTATATATCCAACTCATCAAGATCAAAGCCATCTAACTTATGCTATAATAACATTAATAAGATTGTAAACATATACAACATGAAACTTTACAATCACACAAATTACAACTCCAAAACTTTTCTATGTAACAGAATTTTCAACAAGGCTCTTGAAATCTTAAATTGGGTTTTCGTCTCACCATGACCTGAAAACATAATAATTGTGGGGGGTGAGCTAAACAACTCAGTGAGAAAAATAAAAAGGAGATTAAGAAAATGATATGCATGTCAAAGTAAAAGGAAGCATGTTTTTCTTCAAATAGTAAAACGAGTGTGGATAAGAAAAAGAAACAATGATATCACAGTAAATAGTCACCCCAAACAATCTCTATACTCTGCAAAAGGCCTGACTCCTTCGGTTTATGATTTTATAACTCAAATCTCTGAACTATATTTGTAACGGTCCCAGTTTTTAGATCCTCAATTAACATAAACATTCTTTTAACTGATAGATTATCATAATCACCTCCCAATCTATATAAAAAAAATTTGGCAGCACTTCCTTTGCAAATATTGATATAGCCAAATATACAATTTTATCCACAATAATTTCGACCAACATCCGCCTACTTATTCTCAATTCAAATATGTAAATTAAAGTCAATAACTGCCCATACCATCATAATAATATTTCAGCTCATGACGGCATACTTATTCTCCAATTACAATTTCGGCTTGACATCGCCTACTTATATGAAAATAAAAGAATCATATGCTCGAGAGTACCCCTCTCGACATTCAGAGCCTCCTTCTCGGCATCCACCATATAACACTAAATTATTTATAACTCCAACTCATCATCTTAAATAATTCTGTCGGATCACGTTAATCAAATATTAGGATATTAAATTAGGATTTTAAATAATCGGGGTGTTACAGTTCTACCCCCCTTACAAAGTTTCGTCCTCGAAACTTAGCACCTGAGTAAGTATAAAATCTTTGCATTTTTCCTGCTTATCACAAAATCTTTCTATGATGCAATATCTTTCTCGATTATTCACCTCAAAAATTCATTATCCCCTAATCACATCTACACTATGTTCTTACGATCCAAATTAATCTTGGCTCGCTTGATATTTAATCATTCCCTTACTCCAGTGTCCCATATCACTGGCAGCTCATACTGAGGGCCCACACCCCTAGCAGAGCACATTCGAATTATGGCATGTGGGTACCATAATCCAAACATAAGACAATGACTAAATATCTTGCGCTTCGGGATTAATCATACGCGTAAGAACTCCTACCCCCTTAAACTATCCATATCAAACAACACATTCATATACATACAACGCACAAGCATACAATTCAAACATAGCAACCAGTTCTATCAATCAATCATCTTCCTACTATACCTGCTCTAGGTCAAATCCTTATGCGAAAACCCTGAGCTCTGATACCAACTGTAACGGTCCCAGTTTTTAGATCCTCAATTAACATAAACATTCTTTTAACTGATAGATTATCATAATCACCTCCCAATCTATATAAAAAAATTTGGCAGCACTTCCTTTGTAAATATTGATATAGCCAAATATACAATTTTATCTACAATAATTTCGGCCAACATCCGCCTACTTATTCTCAATTCAAACATGTAAATAAAGTCAATAACTGCCCATACCATCATAATAATATTTCAGCTCATGACGGTATACTTATTCTCCAATTACAATTTCGGCTTGACATCGCCTACTTATATGAAAATAAAAGAATCATATGCTCGAGAGTACCCCTCTCGACATTCAGAGCCTCCTTCTCGGCATCCACCATATAATACTAAATTATTTATAACTCCAACTCATCATCTTAAATAATTCTGTCGGATCACGTTAATCAAATATTAGGATATTAAATTAGGATTTTAAATAATCGGGGTGTTACAATATTTTACAGGGTTTATGATATTTAATGCCTTAGTTTATTTCTGAATTCTTTTCATGTATATATACTTCATGTACCATTCACAATGGTGCTCCAATCACAATAAGTTAATACAAATACTGCATATATCACAAACATGCTTATATATATCGAATATTTTCTTTTAGTGCCTTAGTTTATTTCTGAATTCTTTTTATGTATATGTACTTCATGTACCATTCACAATGGTTCTCCAATCACAATAAGTTAATTCAAATACTGCATATATATACAAACATGCTTGTGTGTGTTTCGTATATCGTATCACACTTCAAGTGCTACATGAATACTCTCGTAAACATACACACATCATATAATATTCTATTATCTCCTACAATAAGGCAGAGTTTCACAGTCCTACATCAAGGTCAAACATACAACACTATGTATTTGAATAAGCATATCTCTACTTCATAATATATGACCCATCTCATACCCCGTCTTCACACCTACCAGCTCCCGCTGGCCCCTTCCTTCGTTATACCACACACACATAAAACAACAACACCGTCTTCCCCTCCCACCGGCTCCCGTCGGCCCCTTCCTTCATATGCATAAAAAGAACACGATATGCACACACAGCATCACATACACATCAACTAATGAGGTAACACACACAATGTCAGTTGCGTTGTAATATACTTTTTTCAATCACCAAGCATGTGATTGATATGCAAGACACGATCAAGTTCGTGTAACTATTCATTATATGCACGCATTCAGACATACATACCATTTACATTTATCATTCATTCAACGACGCGTCAAACAATTAATTACATTCTCAATGACTGTCCTAGGTTATATGATTAGTTCTTTTAACTAGTTATAATTCTTATTCACATATTAGGTATTTGGTGAATGAAATTGAGTACGCTGCTTATCCATGACCAGGGTCTTAGCATGCTTTGAAGTTAATAATAGTCCACTAGATTCACACTTATACGCATCATTTATTTCAGTAGGAATTATTACTTGAAAATGAGGGTATATACTTCACTAGTCATCAAGCATATTAGTCAACCATCATTAACAAGTTATCAATGGTATTTGGTTATATGATATATCACAATTGAATATGTATATGTACTGTACAAGTAACTGTATCCATAACAATTAAGTAATAATCATAATCAACATATATTGATTAGATTATTGGTCTATTAATTGATTATTGTAACCCAGTCCATATTCTCATTTACTTAATATTCATACTTAAGCACAAACTAGCCTGTTGTCCTATGATCGTTCACTCATGTCGTACAAATTAGAGATTTAAGGTTGATCGGGTTTGGATTAGTTAGTAGTGAAATCTATTACTGGCTTTTCTAGTTTACTTATTTTATTTTCATAGATTCACGATATCCATTATTCAAAGTAATTCATGTTCTTAGTTCATATATATTACTCTAGAAGAGATACTGATTATCCAGTATTGGTCTAGCAACAGTTATTATAATTAGTTTGATATCAATATCTACATCTGGACTTTTGATTTTGGTTACCATCCCCAAAAAGGTTCAATTTCATGATTCCTGGTTAGTTACAGTTTTACTTATTATCACCTTGTTTATCCCATAAATTTCTTAAATTTGTTTGCAATAATTGATTGTGCCTAATTTTTGCTATATGGTAACTTGTCTCATCTGATTATGGTAAGATCCTAATTTATTTATTCTAAAGCTAACATTAAAATAATAGATAATTATTACACCAACCAATTTACTTCTCACCATAAGATACTTCCATTTAAATTTTCTCCTTGCTATTACACCAAGATATGTAGGTCGGAGATCATATTTTGGTTTAAAATATGTAGTTAGTTTGCATTCAAGGGATTACATGCTAGTAAAAAGTCTTAAACCGATATGCGGGATATATTTTTCACCATAGAAATTAAGGAGTCGAACTTAGAAAGTGTTCAACAACTTCTGTATAATTAATCTTCTCCTTCCAATCAACACGGGAGAATTTGACTTGAGCTGAATATAATATATATACATTTTAACCTTTTCCTAACTTGGAACCGATAAAAGGTGAATGAATTAATTTCATTGATAATATCCAAATAGATTTCTTAAATCTAGATTCAATAGTAGAGACTAGCTTAGTTTAATTACCAATAATTTAACAATTTAAGTCAGTATGTTTTTAGAACGTTTTATTCTCTCATTGAAAAGCGAATCGAAAGTATAGTAAAAACATTCATATAAATCGATGTCGAAAAAATTGACCCATTATATGGGGTGCTTCACTGTGCCAAGCATCACTCCTACCCCTAGAGGAACCTAATATTATTAGCACTGTGAAAGGTTTCTTCTAATAATTTCAAGGATCAATGATTTACATGTCTTAATATTAGGGACAAAACCGATCGGTTCGTCAACTCAATCAATTTGGCTCTCCTCTTCAAGATTTGAAACGTCCAAACTAACCCCTTTCACCTTCAACCCATCTCATCTACACATTAACTATTTATAAAACAAAATTAGTTTAAGTTTGTACACTAGGACCCCTCTTTATTCTACATCAAGAAGAATCAATTGCCGACTTATTTAGAAACTATAAGTAACTAATGATTTGTATAAGCTATCCATATACCATCAAAAGACTATTCCTTATTAACTGTGTTTAGTATCAGTTAGTTCTTTAGGTACATGGTCTTTATACGTGAACTTGCCGCTTAAATACTTTTCGTGGCTCAGTCTTTCCAGACAACTAATGACGTTTATATAATAACTTTCATTTACATATTGAAATAACAAAAAAAGACTTGATAGAAATTAGACTTCAGTACCTTTCCAATGATATATTACATGATAGGTTTCATTTAACTAAACTGCTCTAAATATTCAGAAACTCATCAGCTGTGAATGAGTTCTGCAGCAAGACAGTTCCACTAATATGAAATATTTTAGTCATAACTTAAGGTACAGGTATCCAATAAGAGCATGGTATGAACCGTTAGAAAGTAGACTCGATTTTCTTTTAACGGTATATAATACAATATCATTTAGCCCCAACACGCTGATGAACTGAGTTCAATTTTTCAGGTTATGATGTTTAACAGATTTCTGTACCTATAAGGAGGATCCGCTATTTTACTCAAAATGAATGTTTTGTTCAGAAATTTTACAACAAAAATATGGGGCAACATAAATTGAAGACTTCCTTAGATGATAGAAGTTAATTACTACATATCATGAGAATTTTTTTGAAAATTTCAAAAAAAATAAGACTTAAATCAAGAAAGATCTCCCTCACATAATCAAGAGCAATAACTGAAACTACACCTACAGGGGGATGAATAAGTGTATTAGCTAATCTAATGCAAATGATAGGGAATTAAAAACAAAATTGCAACACACCATGTGTAACCAAAAAGTATAGTCGAATTCGCCGTGAAGGACTCTGAACTAACTCCTCGAGATTCCTCTAAATAAGAGTTGAGATGCTACATGAAGCTCTCTTGGTTCAACACAAGTATGGGCACACACAAACAATACCAAGCATGTATGAGATATGAGCAATATGAATCAATGCAAGATATAAAAGAGAGAGTTAAGAGATAGTGGATCAATTGCAAACACCGAGATATATTTCGAGGTTCGAGTCACTACTCTACGTCCCCTCCTTCACACAGAAGGATTTCCATTATACTCCACACAAGACCTTCCACACAGAGAAACCTCCACCGAGGATTTGGTAAGAACAAACTTGGAGTACACAACTCCTCTCTCCAACAAAACAACCTCTACACAAGAGGCAATGCACAACAACAATCACCTCTACGCAAGAGGGATAACCACAAATCTAAAACATAACCTCCTTTACACTTAGAGCGATAGGCACAAATCAAAGCAAAGAGAAAGAATACAACTTGGTGATCTCAAAGACCACAAATAACTCTTGGTGATCTTAATAGACCACAGACACTTTTTCTCACAAAATCAAGATCTCGTAGATAGGATAGATATAATAGTTCAAGTGTGAGAAAACAAGGTGTTTGGAAAACAAATCACAAATAAAAACACTTGGGAAAATACTAGAAGAAGATAGAAATGAAGATCAAAACCATTTCCCAAATACTCTATTTTTCCTTGATTTTTTTCAACCCTTGAAAACAAATAAAAAGATAAATCTTTTAACTACAAAAACTCTTTTAAACTTGCTGCTAAATCACTTAGAAAGATAGAAAATTTAGCTCTAAAAAATCAAGTTGAAAATAGCCCAAGGGATGAGCATTTATAGGCTCCAAAAAATTCTAACCGTTGCAGCCAGAAAATGGCCAGAATACCCTTCCGGTCGACCGGCCGGTCGACCGACGCAACAGTCATATTTCTGACCGTTGTGCCTCCGGTCGACCGCCCGGTCGACCGGGCCAAGCCTGTCGGTCGACCGCCTGGTCGACCGGCCGCACCCGAGAGTTGGGTGCTTTTAGTCGGTCGACCGTGCGGTCGACCGGCCTACTTGGCTGGCCTGTGCACGTTTCTCGTGCACATCAGTCGACCGGTCGGTCGACCGACTCATGGTCCGGTCGACCGTCCGGTTGACCGCCAGTTGAGTCTGGCTGATAATTTGGGACTTAAAACTTAGGTATTTTAACTTATATAAAATCCCATAAAATTACATAAATTCCACAAAAATAAGTTCTTGAAAGATATTTGAATAGCAAATATGTATGACCAAAAATCAACACATATTACAAACTATTTGAACTATTTTTGTGAAATTTGGCTTAAACACAAAATCGGTATTTTTCAAAAACCAAACTTTGAAATGGAAATCCGATTTTTCTCAAACTTGTATAAATACAAAAACATGATATTAAAATAATTTTGAAACATATTGTATATTGATAGAATCTAATATACATATAAGATATATATCTACATTTTTGACATGAAATCAAAACTGATTAAACCGAAACCAAACATATTGAAACTTGTGCGTGTGAACTTGAGCATATCAACACTATCTATCTTTACACAAGATCTAAATACTGTTGGCCCAAAGGCCTTCCACTCTAGTTTTGATGATGATTAACTCATGTAGTTATGTTTACTAATAATCTTGTGTTGTTTAAGTTTCAGATCATTAACCAAGATATTAGTTGATGATTAGCTTCAACAAGGAGTTTAGAAGCTTTTCATGATGATTCCATGGCCAAAGCTTAAAGATCATACATTGCCTAGCCATGGATGGAGTTTTGGAGCAAGTCAACTTGAAGATGAAGATCATCAAGAAGACTTAGGTATTCATAGTTTAGATAGTGTGTTTAGATCCATATTGTAAAGCTTAGTATAGTTGATATGCTCAAGTGCACAACACACACGTTTTTATGTTTTGGAATTGGTTTTATGAATAGATTGATCAAAACAAGTTTACATGTTTTATATGTATAGTAGATGTTTTCTATTTATACATACATGGTTTAACTTGCTAAACAAACGTATTTTGATATCCCTATTCATATGTTGAAAAATCAAGTTTGATAAAATACAAGTGTTGGTTTGATAAAATTGGCAAGACACAAAAATGAATTGATATGATTGATATATGTCTTGAAATTTTTATCACTAGTTTGTGTTTTAAAATAAAATGATAAAACAAGTTTTTATGGAAGTTTTAGAAAAGATATAAGTATTTTTCAAAATATGTTTTTATCAAATTTTCTGTTTGGCTTCAGCCAAGTCGACTAGTCGACCAAACTAGTCGACTAAGTCTGGAGTCGGTCGACCGGGACGGTCGACCGACGTGCACAAATCTGTGCACGTTTGGAGTCACTGGAACGGTCGACCGTCCGGGTCGACCGGGCTGAGAGCAGAGATCTCTGTTTGTTTGGGTCGACCGGGCCGGTCGACCGTGGTTGCCCAATGGTCATATTTTAGACCGTTGGCGGTCGACCGGGCCGGTCGACCGCTGCCTGTCAGAGCTGCCAGCTCAGCTCTAACGGCTAGTTTCTGGTTTGGCCTATATAAACTCCATCTCTTTGGGTTTTTGGCCAAGATTTTCAAGGAGAAAAATTTCTAGTTTCTAAAGTATTTAAAACAAGTTTTCAAAAGTGTTTTGGGCTTTAAACTTCCAATTTGATTTGTGTTTTGGGTTTTTGAAAAATTAAAGAAAACTAGGTTTTGGGATTTTGATTTGATCTTTCATTTTCTATCTTTTACATGAGACTTCCCAATTAGTTTTTCTTTGTTGCTTGTTTCCAAAAACACCTTGTTTCCACACTTGAGCTATCATACTATCCTAATCTATTAGGATCCTTTGTTTTGTGGAAAAAGAGAAAAGAAAGAGAGTTTGAGTTTGTGGTCTTTGGAACCACTTGTTGTACACCCTTATTCCTTTTCTATCCCTCTTAGGTAGAGGTGATCGGGTGATTGGTTTGCTCCCTCTAGAGAGAGGTGGAGTTGGTTTGTAAACCCTCTTCGGTAGAGGTGTTGGTTTTTGGCTTACCCCTCGGTTGTGAGGTGGTTGTTTGAGAGAGGAGTTAGGTACTCCTAGTGTTGTAACAAATCCTTCTCGGTGAAGGTTCCCTCGGTGGGAGTCCTCGGTGGACGTTGATAGTGGATTGGAAATCCTACACGGTGGTGTAGGCGGGGATGTAGAGCAAGGGTGCTCGAACCTCGAAACATATCATTGTGTTTGCGTTTGATCCACTTGTCTCTAAACTCTCTCTCTTTACATTTGTGCAAAGCATCATACTTCATATCATATCATATTTGTTTGTGCAAAGCATCATTCATCTGCCATATCATATCTATTTGCTTGTGTTGCCTTGCATATATTCATATTGCTATTCATCCTTATTTGCTTGGCTTGCTTGTGTGTGTGCCTTACTTATACTTAACCAACAAGAGCTTCACATAGCACCTCAACCCATTCAAGGGGAATCAAGAGGAGTTAGTCCAGAGCCCTTCACGGGGAATTCGGCTACACTTGTTGTGTTGTATTAAGTTTGTGCAAGATTTGCATTAGCTTCCGCATTTAGCGCACTTAATTTTGCATTTAGTTCTAGATTAGCACTTACACCTATTCACCCCCCCTCTAGGTGTTCTTTCAATTGGTATCAGAGCTAGTGCTCCTGATACTTAGGCTTAACATCGTAGGAGTGAGATCCAATTGCTTGCTAATCTATAGTTTGCATTTGCTTGTTTGCACACATATAGTTTACCATGGCTTTCATGACCCCACCTATGTATGACCCTTCCAACATTCATGTTTGGAAGATTAGGATGACCGTTTATTTATAAACCCTAGGTCATAAAGTTTATCTTGCCATTACCATGGAATCCTTCCTTAGTGATAGCAATCATATAGGGGCTAATGCACAAGCCCTAGAGGCCATTAGAAGCACATTATCTAAAGATTATCTTTTACGTGTTTCTAACATTGATTCCGCCTTTGCAGTGTGGAATTTGTTGATAACAACCACCACCTTCGAGCTTCTATTGCCAAATCAACCGGAGGAATCTAGTGGAGAATCCAATTCACAATGCTTCATGGTCCAAGGGAATGACTCCCTTGAGGTACACTCGGAAATTCCATTAGATAGTGATGATGATGCTAGTTCTTCAAATGATCATATTGATGCCCATGCTTTGAATGAAAAACTTTCTATTGTGTGTGAAAAACTAATAGAAAAATATAATTTGTTGGAAAAGAAAAGTCTAGAAATTGAAAAAGAAAATAAAAGTTTGCATTCTAGACTTGATTGTGTTTTGCAAGAGAAGGTTGAGGTCTATAATGAAAGGGATTCATTAAGATCTAAATTAGACCTTACACTAAAAGAAAATGATTTTTAAAATCTAAAATGATTGCCATGCTATTTTGAAGAAAAATGAAAATTTATCTTCTAAAGTTGATTTTGTTGTAAAAGAAAATAATTCTTTGAAAATAAAAATTGATTCTATTTCAAAGGATATAGAAATTTGTTTAAAGAAAAATGAAGTTTTGCAAAATAAAATTGATGCACATGTTTGCCATGCTAGTGTAGCTTCTTCATCTAGTCTACCTAATGCATGTACCTCTTCTTCTAAGATTAATGATGATATTTGTATGTTAAAGAAGAGAGTAGATTGTTTGGGCTCCACTATGAGCCAATGTGCCATGAACCATACACGCTTGGAAACCTTGGTTCGAAAGAAACAAGTTCCATCCTTTATGCATGCACACCCTCCACGGCATACACATGCTCCACACGGACACCATCAACACATGTATGCTCATGTGTACACATGTACACATTGTGGCCGAAAAGGCCATCTTGCTAAATTTTGCTATGATCGTTTACATGTTGAGAATTTAGCAAAGAAGTTTGTTTGGGTTAGAGAAGGTACTAACCCCATGGACCCAAGAAGATATGGGTACCAAAGACCACCCCTCCTATTATTTTTGATGTAGGTGTGGGCTCTCACATGACGTGAGAGTGATGACACCTTGGAGTGGAGGCGTTCCGGACTTAAAGGAAATCATTGGATGCATCACTCTCAAGGGAAGATTTGGTGGAGATGACCACCATGTTTTGGAGACAAGGAGAGTTGCCTTCTAGGTTTTGGTAACAATTCTTAACTCCTTATTATTGTTTACATGCTTTCATATTGATGTTTTATAGCATGTTTTCATTGTCTATGGATTAGTGTATAAATATCACATTTATTAGATCCTTGACATACATGTATAGTATTTGAGACACACATGCTTGCATGAACCCATACTTAGTGTTCTCACTTTTGTTTAAGCTATAATGTACATCATGAATCTAATACATGTGAATTTACATAGTAATCATGTCTTAGTTTTATCATGATGATTTTTATCTTATTTTTGATGCTTCATGTTAAGATTACTTGTTTAGATGTCAGTTTTCATTAAGACTAGTTATATACTTGTTCATAGAATGGGCGACAAATAATTTATATATAGTTGGGCTTGATTGCTTATTTGAATCCATTAGATGTGCTAGTATAGTCTAGTTTTGATGATTCATACATTTTAAACTTGTATTCTCATTTTTGAATTTGTTTTATGATTGTGTGTTTCACTTCATGTATATGTTTGTATTGCCAAACTTTAAGATATACATGTATACCCCTTGAGTCATTTGCCTTTCAAGCAAATCTATATATATGGACTCAATTGTGTTTAGGGATATGTATGTATACTTATTGTGTTGACAATTCATACATATACCTTGAAATGAAATTTGTTTTGATGAAGATTTAGTTTTTCTTGTCTTTTGTGATTAATTGTTTAACTTCATGTATATGTCTATCTTGTCCAAACTATTAGATATACATGATTATCCTAGAGCCACGTGCCTTCATGCATATACACTTTGTGGACTCGTCGTGTTTTGGATATGTATGTATATTTTAATTTGTACTTGACATACATATGCCATGAAGATTAAATAAGTTTTGATGATTTTCGTGTTTTCAATGTTTAAGGAATAATTGAGCTTAATTGAATATTTTCATGATTATGATATTCACACTTTATTTGTACACTCA
Source organism: Agave tequilana (assembly GCA_038442645.1). Lineage (NCBI taxonomy): Eukaryota > Viridiplantae > Streptophyta > Magnoliopsida > Asparagales > Asparagaceae > Agave > Agave tequilana. The sequence goes on from JAVJIF010032752.1 coordinate 268,831, forward strand.
CATTTATTGCTTGCTCATGTTTTGTATTCATGAGTCATATTTATGCCTAATTGAATTAGAGTGTTGATTATCATGTGAATTTCATGTTTTATGAAATTTATTTTAGTTTATTCCTTACTTGAAGGATTTCGCACTAGTTAACAAGTTTTTCATTTTGACTAGTTCGTATTCTTCAATTTGGTAGTGATTTTCAAACAAAACTACATTTTCAAATCTATTTTTGAAAACCCCTACCATCTATGGGAGGTTGGATGGGAGATCATGCACAAGTATGCTTCACTATGAAAATCATTTTAAACTTGATCATGAGTTTGGTGGATTAGATTATATGAGTTATACCATGCTTTTATTGTTATGTCAATTGGTATCATTGAACTCTTTCAATTGGTATCATTTTGATCTTTGTGTATACTCATATGTTTATTGTGTATGTATATTTTCAATTGGTATCATCTATTGGTGATTGGTACTCATTCTATTTCATACACATATACTTATTTTATTTGTGCTTAAGATATAAATTTTTCACAAAATCTTGTTTATGCTAGTGCTTGAGCTTCAATTTTGTTTCAATTGATTACTTTTAAATTGGTATCAAGCCCATGCATCTTTTTTAGTTGGTATTTCATAAAGGGGGAGAAAATTCAATTTTGTCTTTCAATTGGTGATTCTTCAATTGGTATTTGTTTCCCACTCCCTTACTTTATGATTGAAAATTTCATATTGGTATCATATGTTTAATATGAAAATATTTACAATTGGTATCAAAATTTTTGTGTTTAGACATTCAAAATTATTATGTTTAATTTCAAATGGTATCAAGATGTTTCATGTGTTTTTTTGCTTAAAATTGGTATCAATATTTTTTATTTGTTTCTTTTCAATTGATATCAAGATGCTTCATTGACTTATTTATCTATTGATATCATGTTGTTTATAGTCACCCCTTATTGACCTTGTTTTTGTTTTAGACAAAAGAGGGAGAACATTGTTTTATTGTTTTGATTGACTTAAAAGGGGAGAAAGATTTTTACCCCTCATTTTATTGTTTGGATTGTTTAACCTCTTCTTGATCTTTTTGTTTGACAAAAAGGGGGAGAAAAAAATTTATTTGATTTGATTTTACTTTGAACCCTTTATTGATGATTGACAAAAAGGGGGAGAAGTATTTGAGTTTATATGCATGTTTTCATTGCTTAAAGGGGGAGAAGTATTTATCTTCCTTGTTATTTATGCATATATGTTTTTGTATTGCAAATAGGAGAAAAAGATTTTGATTTATGCTTGTTGCATGTTTTATCTCCATACTTGCATACATATTCATGTGCTTCATTTTCATATCTTATTATTTATGTCTATGCATGAGTTAAGGGGAGCTTCTTTGAAGCTTAACTTTAATCCATGCATATATAACTCCATGAGTTTTGTCATCATCAAAAAAGGGAGATTGTTGGCCCAAAGGCCTTCCACTCTAGTTTTGATGATGATTAACTCATGTAGTTATGTTTACTAATAATCTTGTGTTGTTTAAGTTTCAGATCATTAACCAAGATATTAGTTGGTGATTAGCTTCAACAAGGAGTTTAGAAGCTTTTCATGATGATTCCATGGCCAAAGCTTAAAGATCATACATTGCCTAGCCCATGGATGGAGTTTTGGAGCAAGTCAACTTGAAGATGAAGATCATCAAGAAGACTTAGGTATCCATAGTTTAGATAGTGTGTTTAGATCCATATTGTAAAGCTTAGTATAGTTGATATGCTCAAGTGCACAACACACACGTTTTTATGTTTTGGAATTGGTTTTTATGAATAGATTGATCAAAACAAGTTTACATGTTTTATATGTATAGTAGATGTTTTCTATTATACATACATGGTTTAACTTGCTAAACAAATTTATTTTGATATCCCTATTCATATGTTGAAAAATCAAGTTTGATAAAATATAAGTGTTGGTTTTGATAAAAAATCGCAAGACACAAAAATGAATTGATATGATTGATATATGTCTTGAAATTTTTATCACTAGTTTGTGTTTTAAAATAAAATGATAAAACAAGTTTTTATGGAAGTTTTAGAAAAGATATAAGTATTTTTCAAAATATGTTTTTATCAGATTTTCTGTTTTGGCTTCAGCCAAGTCGACTAGTCGACCAAACTAGTCGACTAAGTCTGGAGTCGGTCGACCGGGACGGTCGACCGACGTGCACAAATCTGTGCACGTTTGGAGTCACTGGGACGGTCGACCGTCCGGGTCGACCGGGCTGAGAGCAGAGCTCTCTGTTTGTTTGGGTCGACCGGGCCGGTCGATCGTGGTTGCCCAACGGTCATATTTTAGATTGTTGGCGGTCGACCGGGCCGGTCGACCGCTGCCTGTCAGAGCTGCCAGCTCAGCTCTAACGGCTAGTTTCTGGTTTGGCCTATATAAACCCCATCTCTTTGGGTTTTTGGCCAAGATTTTCAAGGAGAAAAATTTCTGGTTTCTAAAGTATTTAAAACAAGTTTTCAAAAGTGTTTTGGGCTTTAAACTTCCAATTTGATTTGTGTTTGGGTTTTTGAAAAATCAAAGAAAACTAGGTTTTGGATTTTGATTTGATCTTTCATTTTCTATCTTTTACATGAGACTTCCCAATTAGTTTTTCTTTGTTGCTTGTTTCCAAAAACACCTTGTATCCACACTTGAGCTATCATACTATCCTAATCTATTAGGATCCTTTGTTTTGTGGAAAAAGAGAAAAGAAAGAGAGTTTGAGTTTGTGGTCTTTGGAACCACTTGTTGTACACCCTTATTCCTTTTGTATCCCTCTTAGGTAGAGGTGATCGGGTGATTGGTTTGCTCCCTCTAGAGAGAGGTGGAGTTGGTTTGTAAAACCCTCTTCGGTAGAGGTGATCGGGTGATTGGTTTGCTCCCTCTAGAGAGAGGTGGAGTTGGTTTGTAAACCCTCTTCGGTAGAGGTGTTGGTTGTTGGCTTACCCCTCGGTTGTGAGGTGGTTGTTTGAGAGAGGAGTTAGGTACTCCTAGTGTTGTAACAAATCCTTCTCGGTGAAGGTTCCCTCGGTGGGAGTCCTCAGTGGACGTTGATAGTGGATTGGAAATCCTACACGGTGGTGTAGGCGGGGATGTAGAGCAAGGGTGCTCGAACCTCAAAACATATCATTGTGTTTGCGTTTGATCCACTTGTCTCTAAACTCTCTCTCTCTTTACATTTGTGCAAAGCATCATACTTCATATCATATCATATTTGTTTGTACAAAGCATCATTCATCTGCCATATCATATCTATTTGCTTGTGTTGCCTTGCATATATTCATATTGCTATTCATCCTTATTTGCTTGGCTTGCTTGTGTGTGTGCCTTACTTATACTTAACCAACAAGAGCTTCACATAACAGCTCAACCCATTCAAGGGGAATCAAGAGGAGTTAGTTTAGAGCCCTTCACGGGGAATTTGGCTACACTTGTTGTGTTGTATTAAGTTTGTACAAGATTTGCATTAGCTTCCACATTTAGCGCACTTAGTTTTGCATTTAGTTCTAGATTAGCACTTACACCTATTCACCCTCCCTCTAGGTGTTCTTTCAAATACAAACTAAAAAAAAACCAAAATCTTCTTGTCGATCCTCATCTTCAAGACGACATGATCCAAACACGATCCAATGAGCTTGACTCTATATGAGTGCTAGATGCGATCTTGACGCGCGAGCTCTTAAATCTACATGTGTTAGCGCCAAAACTCCTTTATTGAAGCCAAAACCTACTAAGATCTTGATAAATAACTGAAACTATATAAATACAAGATCATTAGTAAACTATAACGACATGAGTTAATCATCATCAAAACTAGAGTGATGGGCCTTTGGACCAACAATTCCCCCTTTTGATGATGACAAAACTCATGGAGTTTTATATGCATGGATTAAAGATAAGCTTCATAGAAGCCCCCCTTAACACATGCATAGCAATAAATATAAAGATATTCAATGAAGCACAAAACATATATGCATAAATACCAATATTAAACATGCATATATAAACTCTCCAAATTCTTCTCCCCTTTTTGTCAATTCATCAACAAAGGGGTGAATAAAAAACAAGCAATAAAGATGTATATGCGATATACATTCACGAAGAGGAGAAACGTAAAGTTAGCTCCCCCTGCATACATGCATTACATGAAAAGAGATGACTAGACCATAACCACATAAAGCATAATATACAATGTATAAGCGGAAATGTTAAGCTCTCCCTACACATGTATACCACATAAAGAAGAGATGTCAAGCTCCTCAATATAAGATATACTCAACATGAATCTATATATAGAAGAGATGTTAAGCTCCCATTGCATATAGGCAATATATATCAAGAAATTTTAAAATCATTTTTAAAATAAATTTTGAAATTTCTTCAAGTCAATAAAATAATAAAATAAATTTTGATACCGATGAAATCAAATTGTAGTTGACAAAACAAAAGTTGGTACCACTTATAAATAAACAAAATTTTAACATACCAATAGTAGATTTTGATATCAATTGAAAATGAAACATTGTATCTTTTAATACTAATTGAAATATATGGTAAATTTTTGATACTAATTGAAAGATAAAATAAAAGTATCTTTTGATACCAATTGAAATACCAATTGAAAATAATGCATAAACTTATTAAGATACCAATTAACATTTAAAATAAAGCCAAGCTTAGCATAAACATAATTTGTGCTTTAAACATGTAAAGTTATTGTAAAACAAGCACAGTCAAATCATTTATATGTATGAAATTGGATATACCAATTGAAATTGATATAGACTGAAATTTGAAGCACACATATATAAGAAAATATATATGAGTATACAAAAATGAAATAACATGAAGATCATGTGTATTACTCATAACTACCACCCTCTTCAGCACATGTTTAAAAGATTTTCAATTTTGAGCATGCAAGGCATGGTCGCCCAACCAACCGCCTTAAAAGGTAGGGGTTTTCAAAATAAGATTTGAAAATAGTTTAACAAGTTTAAAAATCACTATCAATATGAAGAATAACGCAACTAGTTTTGTGATAATTTTGTAAACTAGTATGAAGTCCTTTAAGTAAGGAATAAAACAAGAATGAATCCATGAAAACATGAAAATCACAGGATCATCGACACTCAATGAGCAATAAAGCTCATATAACCTCATGAAACAAAAAGTCATGAGTAAATACCAAACATAGAGTGTAAAAAGACATGTAATCAATAAAATCATGGAAATAGGCAATGAAGCTCATATAAAATTCTTTTATAAAAAAATAAGAAATCATCAAAACTAAATAGGTTTCATGGAATATGTATATTCTGTTGAAACTAAAAGTATATATACATATTCCAAACATAAACGAGTCCTTAAAAGAATTTTGCATAAAAAGTAAGTGACTCTAGGATAGATATGTATATCCAATAGTTTTAGACAAAATAAACATATACATGAAGCTAAACATATTTTATGAAAATATGTACAAAAATAGGAAATACAAGTTAAACTGTAAGAATCATTAAAATTAGGCTATACAAGTACATTTAATGAGTACAAATGAGCAACATAGCACAAACATATAATAATCAAATGTGGCTTACTAGTTGTACAAGTATAAAAACAAATTTTAATGAAAACTACATCTAAACAAGTAATCAAAACATAAAGTGCAAAATCATAAACAACCATGATCATTAGATTAAATGCACATATTTTAGAATTAGGTTATACACAATAGTTAAATTAAAGTGAGAACACAAAAATATAAGTCTATATAAAACATGGGTGTATCTCACATACTAATATGTATATCACAAGTCTAATTAACATGACATTTAACATAATAATCATGAAAAGCAAAACATGCTAAAAATCAATCAATGAGAGCATGTAAACTAAATGAGAGTTAGAGATAGTTACCAAAACCATTAAGGCTAATCTCTAGATCTCCAAATCATGATGGTCCTCCCACCAAACATCCTTGAAAGTGATGCATCCAAAAATGTCACCATTTAGCTCAGAACGCATCCATCATCAAGGCACAAGTATTCTCACGTTAAGCGAGAGCCTACACCTACATCAAATACAATAGGGGTGAATTTTGGTACACATACCTTATGGGTCCATGGGGGTTGGTACCTTTCTAACCCAAACAAGTTTATTTGCAAATTTTGAATTATGTATTCTATTATAACAAAATTTTACAAGGTGGCCCTTACGTCTACAATGATTACAAGTGTACACATGAGCATACATAGAATCATGTGTGTGAGCATGATGAGCATGTGTATGCACTGGCTTGTGTGCATGCATATGAGGAGCATGTTTCTTACAAAACATGGATTCCAATCTAGTGTGATTCATGGCACATTGGCTCAAAGTGAAGCCAAAATAATCTACACTTTTCTTCAACATGCATATATCACTTTTAATACTTAAAGACAAAGTAGAGCAACCAACATGTTTATCAATAGAAGAAGAAACAATAGGAATATGACAAACATGAGCATCAAAATCATTTTTCAAAGAAGAGTTTTCCTTTGAAACAAATTCCAATTCTTTTGAAATCAAATCAATTTTATTTTTCAAAGAATTGTTCTCTTTTAAAATAATTTCAAGTTTTGAAGACAAAACCTCATTTCTCTTCAAAATATCATCACAATCATTTTTACTCTTTAAAATTTTGTTTTCATTTAGAGCAAGGTCAAGTGGGATTTCAAGGAGTCTCTTTCACTTGAAATCTCATCCCTCTCTTGCAAAACAAAATCAAGTTTTGAAAATAAATTTTATTTTTTCTTTTAATTCAAAGCTTTTCTTTTAAAAGTTTATATTTTTCAAGCAAGTTTTCACAAAATAATGAAATTCTTCATTTAAAGCATCGACATCCATATGATCATCACCTGAAGAAGTAGCACTATCATCTAGTTGAGTGTCTGAGTTTATCTCAAGAGAGACATTCCCTTGGACCATAAAGTAAGCTTGTTCGGACTCATCTCCACTAGATTCTTTCTCTACATATTTATCGTTTGAAGCTTGAGAGAGGTCAATGTGTTCCACACTGCAAAAGTGGAATCACAATGAGAAACAATAGAAAGATGATCTTTGCTAATAGTGCGCCTAAGTGCCTCTAAGACTTATGCATTGACTTCTATATGCTTGTCATTATCAAGATAAGATTTCTTGGTAGTGGTAAGGTAAACATGCAAACCTAGGGCTTTTAAATAAGCACTCATCTTAAGCTTCCATATATCGATGTTCGAAACATCAAACATGAGAGGGGAAAGGTAATCCATGAGTGTATAGATTATGTAACGGTCCCAATTTTTAGATCCTCAATTAACATAAACATTCTTTTAACTGATAGATTATCATAATCACCTCCCAATCTATATAAAAAAAATTGGCAGCACTTCCTTTGTAAATATTGATATAACCAAATATACAATTTTATCCACAACAATTTCGGCCAACATCCGCCTACTTATTCTCAATTCAAACATGTAAATTAAAGTCAATAACTGCCCATACCATTATAATAATATTTCAGCTCACGACGGCATACTTATTCTCCAATTACAATTTCGGCTTGACATCGCCTACTTATATGAAAATAAAAGAATCATATGCTCGAGAGTACCCCTCTCGACATTCAGAGCCTCCTTCTCGGCATCCACCATATAACACTAAATTATTTATAACTCCAACTCATCAAGATTTTAGCCATCTAACTTATACTATAATTAGCATCAATAAGAATGTAAACAATACAATATGAAGTTTTACAAATACAATTACAACTCCAAAACTGCTCTACATAACAGAATTCCAACGAAGCGCTTGAAACCTTAAATTGAGCCTTCGCCTTACCATAACCTGAAAAAAAATAATAATCTGTGGGGGGATGAGCTCAACAGCTCAGTGAGGAGAGTAAAAGAGAATTAGGAATATGATATACATGTCAAAATAAAAGGAAGCATGTTTTTCTTCAAATGGCGAGGCGAAAAAAAAGAAATAAAGAAAGAAATAATTATACCAACCTAAACAGTCGCCCCGACTATCACTATAGTTTGTCAAAATGACTTGACTCTTTCGACCAATGACTGTACAACTTAAATCTCTACACTGATTTTATAAGGTTATGAATAGTATCGAACACCTTACTTTAGTGACTTACTTTATTACCAGATTCATTCGTGTATACATAATATATACACTATACACGACGGTACATCAATCACAATAAGTTAACCCAGATGGTACATATATTATAAAATATACTAATATGTTGTATATCATATCACCATTCAAGTACTGCATGGATTAACCCTTGCACTTTCACCCATCATATAATATTTCATTATCTCTTGTAATAAAGCAGAGTTTCACAGTCATGCATAAAGGACAAGCATATAACACTATTCAATTTTAATAAGCACATCTTATTTCATGACACACGACCCATCTCATACCCTGTCTTCACACCTACCAGCTCCCGCTGGCCCCTTCCTTCGTTTAACACACACAATGTCATACCCCGTCTTCCGCTGGCCCCTTCCTACATTTAACACACACAATATCATACCCGTCTTCACACCTACCAGCTCCCGCTGGCCCCTTCCTACATTTAACACACAATATTATACCCCGTCTTCACACCTACCAGCTCCCGCTGGCCCCTTCCTACATTTAACACACAATATTATACCCCGTCTTCACACCTACCAGCTCCCGCTGGCCCCTTCCTACATTTAACACACAATATTATACCCCGTCTTCACACCTACCAGCTCCCGCTGGCCCCTTCCTACATTTACATGAGAATAACACGACATGCATACACATTACATACACATTACATATACATCAACTATCAAGGTAACACACACAGTGCCTGTTGTGTTGTGATAAACTTTTTCCATTCACCAATCATGTCATTGATGTGTCACACATGGTCAAGTTCGTGTAACTAACAAATATATGCACGCATTCAAACATACATACTACTTACACTTCTCATTCATTTACGACGCATCAGTTACATTCTCGATACTCGTTCTTTATACGATTAATTCTTTTATCTAGTTATGATTCTTCATTCACATATTAGATATTTGGGCATGAAATTGACTTCACTACTTATCTGTGATTAGAGTCTTAGCATGTCTTGAACATAATAGTAGTCCACTAGTCATCCAGCATAACAATCAATAAGCAATCATTAACAAGGTATCAACTATATATATATGGTTCTACGATGTAAAACAAGAGTATATGTACGAGTACTATACACACACCCACGTCCATACTCCTTAATGATGTAACCGACTACTTAATCCAAATCTTGTGTGTCTCATATATATACACTTTGGCTTAGTGTCACACTACTCATTGATAATCTATTCCACTATCGATCTTACTAAAATTTTTTATGATTATTAACTAACACATTAATTTATGAGTATTATTCTTACAGAATCATCATCATACTTCGCTAGCTATATTATATTCAAATTCTAATTTAATTACACAGTTGTTATACGACCAAAATTTTATTTCACTGCAACTAGTGATTTAGATTGAAAGATCAGAAGCAGTGCTCCAATTATATATCTCAACTATCCGCTTTGAACGGATCATATTTTGAATATCCAATTTCACAAATTCAATTCTAATTTACTACCGATCTTTATTTCAATATCTAGATTCTTTCAAACATTCTGATACTCGAATAAGAAACTGCTTTCAATTAAGAGCAACTCGTGCAACTATCACACATGATTTATATATATATAAATCTCAAAACTACATAGAAGGACTCATGAAGTTTCAAGACGATAAAAAAAATAATAGACGATCTTTGATGATTGTGATGTGGGAAAAACTGATTTCAAGTCTAAGTAAGTTACAAAGTTTTTTTCCTAATTCCTATAGAAAGGGAAAGAATTTTTCATTGGTACATCATATATCCTAATTAAGTATAAAGAACATCACTAGTGGGTCACAACGAAACATGTGGTTAATTTATGGATCAACAGGGCAAGTAAGACTTTTATGCTCTTATTTGTCAATTGGCGAAAAAAATGGAAGTCTACTGCTATATATAACTTATTTTCTTTACCTATTTTCTTTCCTTCCTACAAGTATCAGTAGGTTCTCAGTCATCTGGATATCATATAAGTTAATTAGAAGGTAACTATAACAAGAGAACTTCTATACATCAAAAGATTCTATCCTTCGAACAATCACTGATATTTTTATTATAACTTTTATTTCAGATATTTAAATAAAATATGAGAAATTTTGCTAGAAACTAGACTTAATCACCTTTCCAATGATATATTATATGACAAGTTTAATTTAAGAAAAATATACTAAATAATCAGAAACTTCTTGATCGGTTAAAAATTCTGCAACACAGTAGTGTTGACCAACTTGCCGTATTTTGACGATAACTTTCAACACAGACCTTCAATAGGGATACGGTAAGAACTGTTAGAAAGCTGACTTGATTATCTTTCTAACGACATATAATATGATACTTATTACTCATAATACCTAGGCGAACTCCCTCTGAATTTACAGATCATAAAAACTGGACAGATTTGCACACATTTCTAATGTCCCCAAATTTTGGGTTAGTTTCAAATGTTTTTAAATCCCTTCACCAAATTAAATCACAACTAATAGTTCTCTTATTTGATTACTCTATTTAGAATAAAATGAGTTAGGTCATGAAGTTACTTTATTTTTGTCAAGGAAATATAAAAATTACATCAAAATAGATCGAAGGGTTTCCCATCCTCTTTCTCAAAATCTAATATCATAACCATAACAAATTTATAAATTTCATTTGAGATCAATCAATATACCGAGAGATCTAAAGATATATCATCAAATTTTGCAAGAAAATAAAGGGGAAAAAGGAAAACTTTGGAACTCCCTCACCTTGCTCCGCCGGCCGGTCGCGGCCCATGGCCGGTCGCCGCGCCCCATGGCCGGCCGCCCTTGGCCGGCGACCCTTCGGCCGCCCCGATCCGCGAGAGAGAGAGAGAGAGAGAGTAGAGAGGATCTCTTAGGATTTTGAAATTTTTGGATGAGAATGAGAGAGGGTTTTGAGAGAAATTTCTCTCTAGGGTTCCCTAATTTAGAGAGATGAAAGGGAACGTAACTTTCAGCCTGAGAAGGAAAGAGAGAGATGAGAAACTTTTTCATCCCTCCATTTACACATAACCCCCTTCCCAAACAAAATTTGCACTATGAATTTCTCTCCCTTCCTCTCATGAAGCCACATGTCCCTACTCATACCACATGTCTCCACCATCCCCAAATAAAATCTTAGCCATCCATCTACCCACTTCATGCATACCTACCTCTTCTACTAACTATTATGAATATATAATTATAGTATTTTTCTTGGTATTTACTTGTATTATCTTGTATTTACACAATATTCCAATACATCCATGCAATGTATATATTTATATACACACATATGTTCCATATCCATATATATACATGCCAAAATATTCTTACACCTATATTTAAAATTATTAAATATTTATTTCACTTCAAATATCCCCCATAATAAAAATTAAAATAAATAAAAATTCTATTTTACACAAAACACGTTCAATCATCATCTTAAATAATTCTGTCGGATCACGTTAATCAAATATTAGGATATTAAATTAGGATTTTAAATAATCGGGGTGTTACAGATTATATGTATGCAAATACAGATCTAGATTAGCTAACCAAGATCTCACTCCCTGGTGGTAAAATCTAATATCAGGAGCATAGGCTCTGATATCAATTGAAAATACAAGTAGAGGGGGGTGAACAGGTGTATTAGCTAATCTAATGCAAATGATGCAGAATTAAAAACTAAATTGCAACACACTATGTGTAACGAAAGAGTAGCCGAATTCTTGATGAAGGACTCTGGACTAACTCCTCAAGATTCTTCTAAATAAGAGTTGAGGTGCTATATGAAGCTCTCTTAGTTCAACACAAATATAGGCACACACAAACAATACCAAGCATGTATGAGATATGAGCAATATGAATCAATGCAAGATATAAGAGAAAGAGAGAGAGTTAAGAGATAGTGGATCAATCGCAAACACCGAGATATGTTTCGAGATTCAAGCCATTGCTCTACGTCCCCACCTTCACACAGAAGGATTTTCCACACAAGACCTCCCACACAGGGAACCTCTACCGAGAATTTGGTAATAACAAACTTGGAGTACACAACTCCTCTCTCCAACAAAACAACTTCTACACAAGAGGTAAGGCACAACATCAATCACCTCTACACAAGAGGGATAAAGTCACAAAGCCAAACTCCACCACAATCACCTCTACGCAAGAGGGATAACTACAAACCCAAAACACAACCTTCTCTACACTTAGAGGGATAGGCACAAATCAAAGTAAAGAGAAAGAATACAACTTGGTGATCTCAAAGACCATAAACAACTCTTGGTGATCTCAATAGACCACAAACACTTTTTCCCACAAAAACAAGATCTTATAGATAGGATAGATATGATAGCTCAAGTGTGAGAAAACAAGGTATTTGAAAAACAAATCACAAAGAAAAACACTTAGAAATAATACTAAAAGAAGATAGAAATGAAAATTAAAACCAATTTCCCAAATACTCTATTTTTCCTTGATTTTTTTCAACCCTTAAAAATAAATAAAAAGATAAATCTTTTAACACAAAAACTCTTTTAAACTTGCTACTAAACCACTTAGAAAGACAGAAAATTTAGCTCTCAAAAATCATGTTGAAAACAGCCCAAGAGATGGGTATTTATTGCCTTCCAAAAATTCTAGCCGTTGCAGCCAGAAAATGGCCAGAATACCCTTCCGGTCGACCGGCGCAACGGTCATATTTCTGACCGTTGTGCCTCTGGTTGACCGCCGGTCGATCGGGCCAAGCCTGTCGGTCGACTGCCCGATCGACGGCCGCAAACGAGAGTAAAGTGCTTTCAGTCGGTCGACCGTGCGATCGACCGACCTACTTGGCTAGCATGTGCACGTTTCCGTGCACATCGGTCGACCGGTCTGGTCGACTGACCCCTGATCCAGTTGACTGCCAGCTGAGTCGGCTAATAATTTGGACTTAAAACTTAAGTATTTTAACTTCTATAAAATCCCATAAAATCACATAAATTCCACAAAAATAAGTTCTTGAAAGATATTTGAATAACAAATATGTATGACCAAAAATCAACACATATTACAAACTATTTGAACTATATTTGTGATATAGAAATTTGGCTTAAACACAAAATCGGTACTTTCCAAAAACTAAATTTTTGAAATGAAAATCCAATTTTTCTTAAACTTGTATAAATACAAAAACATGATAGAAACAATTTTGAAGCATATTGTATATGGATAGAATCCAATATACATATAAGATATATATCTATGTTTTTGACATGAAATCCAAAGCCGGTTAAACCGAAACCAAACATATGAAACTTTTGTGGGTGGTGTGTGTGAACTTGAGCATATCAATACTATCTATCTTTACACAAGATCTAAACACAAACAAACACAAACCGAAGTCTTCTTGTCGATCCTCATCTTTAAGACGATCCGATCCAAACACAATTCAATGAGCTTGACTCCATATGAGTGCTAGATGCGATCTTGACGCGCGCGAGCTCTTGAATCTACATGTGTTAGTTCCAAAACTCCTTTGTTGAAGCCAAATACCTACTAAGATCTTGATCAATAACTGAAATTATATAAACACAAGATCAATAGTAAACTATAACTATATGAGTTAATCATCATCAAAACTAGAGTGATTGGCCTTTGGGACAACAATAACTATGAATAAGTCAAGATCTAGACATGCATGAATCTAAATCTGAAAAGCACACCTAGAGGGGGGGTGAATAGGTGTACTAGCTAATCTAGAAACTAAATGTGCTAAATGCGGAAGCTAATGCAAATTATTGCAACACACTTAATACAACACACAAGTGTAGCCGAATTCCCCGTGAAGGGCTCTGGACTAACTCCTCTTGATTCCCTTGAATGGGTTGAGATGCTATGTGAAGCTCTTGTGGTTAAGTATAAGTGAGGCACACACACAAGCAATCCAAGCATATAATGAATAAGCAATATGAATCAATGCAAGGACAACACAAGCAAATAGATATGATATGGCAATATGAATTATGCTCAACACAAGCAAATATGATATGATGTTATGAATGATGCTTTGCACAATATAAAGAGAGAGAGAGTTAGAGAGACAATGGATCAAACGCAAACACAAAGATATGTTTCGAGGTTCGAGCCCCTAGCTCTACATCCCCGCCTACACCACCGTGTAGGATTTCCAATCCACTATCTCCACCGAGGGAACCTCTACCGAAGAGGATTTGTTACAACACAAGGAGTACCAAACTCCTCTCTCAATACAAACACCACCTCACACAAGAGGGGTAGGCCCGTAGCCAAACAACAACCAACGCCTCTACCGAAGAGGGTTACAACCAATCTCCACCTCTCACTAGAGGGAGTAAACACAAGCCTCAACCTCTACCAAAGAGGGAGCAAACACCAACCCAAATCAACAACCTCAACCTCTACCAAAGAGGGAGCAACTCAAGAAATCAAGGGTTTACAACAAGTGGTATATCTCAACCACAAACCTCTTTCCTTTTTCTTTTTCACAAAACAAGATCCTAATAGATTAGGATAGAAGATATAGCTCAAGTGTGGAAAACAAGTGTTTTGATCAAAGAAAAACTCTTGGGAAAATACCAAATAGATATGGAAATGAAGAACAATAAACTAGTTTCCCAAAAACCTATTTCTTTGAAAATAACAAAACACTTGAAAACAAATGAATGAATTTTTTGGCACTTTAAACTCTTTTGAAAACTTCTTTTTAAAACCAGAGAGTAGGGAATTTTTGCTCTTGAAAAATCTTCTCAAAACAGCCCAAGAGTTGGGGTATTTATAGCCCAAAACAAAAACTAGCCGTTAGGCTGATGTGGCAGCCTGACAGGCTTGGCGGTCGGCCGCCCCGGTCGACCGCCAACGGAAAAATGTGACCGTTGTGCAAACCCGGTCGACCGCCCGGTCGACCCAAACAAACAGAGAGCACTGCTCTCAGACCCGGTCGACCGGACAGTCGACCGAGCTTGTGCCTGCCAGACGTGCACAAGTCTGTGCACGTCGGTCGACCTCACGGGTCGACCGGCCCTTGGTGCGGTCGACCGACCTGGCCTGTCAGCACAAACCTTGGTCAGAAAACACTGGGTAAAAATATTTTATAAAAATCTTTTATCTCTTTTAAAATTACCAAAAATAGTTTTATCATTTGTATTGATATATAAACATGTGGTAAAAAGTTTAGCTCAAATATCAATCAATATGAACTATTTTTGTGTCTTATCATTTTTACCAAAAACCAAAACATGTATTTTTATCAAACTTGGATTTTTCAATACATGAATAGGAAAGTCAAAATAAGTTTGTATAAGTCATGAAGCATGTATGCATATTGAACACATCTAATATACATAAAAAACATTTAAACTTGTTTTGATCTAAACTATTCATGAAAACCAAAAACCAACATAAAACGTGTGTGTTTGTGCACTTGAGCATATCAACTATACTAAGCTTTACAAATGGATCTAAACACACTATCTAAATTATGGATACCTAAGTCTTCTTGACGATCTCCATCTTCAAGTAGACTCGATCCCAAACGTGATCCACCGAGTGCAAAGGTATGATCTTGATGCTCGGGCACAGGAATCACCATGTGACGGCTTCCAAACTCCTCTTTTTGAAGCAATCACCAACTAATATCTTGCTAAAGATCTGAAACTTAAAATCACAAGATTATTAGTAAACATAACTACATGAGTTAATCGTCATCAAAACTAGGGTGGAAGGCCTTTAGGCCAACAATCTCCCCCTTTTTGATGATGACAAAACTCATGAAGTTATATATGCATGGATTAAGTTAAGCTTCAAAGAAGCTCCCCCTTAACTCATGCATAAACAAATAGACAATAGATATGCAATGAAAGCTCTTAAATATGAATGCATACATAGATATACATAAACAATAAAAAGGTTCTAGATACCAATAAAATGTTTAAAACAAAACATGCTCTAGATACCAATTAAAATTAAACTAAATTAAACTTAATATATGCAAAAAACACAAACATGCATATATAAAACTCATAAACTCAAAATCTTTCCCCCCTTTTGTCAATCATCAACAAAGGGGTAAACAATCAAAACAAAACAAAATCTTCTCACCCTTTTAATACAAAGAATCAAGCATCAATAAAAGGGTAAAAGCAAAACCAAATCAATAAATTTTTCTCCCCCTTTTTGTCTAAAACAAAAACAAAACCAAATAGGGGTGACAATCAATTAAGGTACCAATTGAAAATATGTCAAAGAATAGCATCTTGATACCAATTGAAAGGAAACAAACAAAAAAAATATTGATACCAATTTTAAGCAAAACACATGAAAATCTTGATACCAATTGAAATTAAAACATAATAAATTTGAATGTCTAAACAAGAATTTTGATACCAATAGTAAATATTTTTCATTTTGAACATATGATACCAAATTTAAATTTTCAATCATAAAGTATGGGAGTACAAATACCAATTGAAAGACAAAATCAAATTTCTTTCCCTTTATGAAATACAAACTAAAACAATGCTCACTTTTATTTTAACAAGCCTACGCATGTTTAAAAAAATTGAAAAACAAACATATATGTATGGAAAATAGATACCAATAGAAATTGATATTCTTGGAATAGAAAGCATACATACATACAAACATATATGAGTATACAAGAAATGACAAGATTGATACTAATGAAAGAATTCAATGATACCAATTTAAAAGCAATAAGATCAAGTGTATATCTCATATAACTACCTCCCAATCATGGTTCAAGTTTTAAATGATTTTCATTTTAAAGCATACATTAACATGATCTCCATCCAACCTCCATAAAGGTAGGGTTTTTAAAAATAGGTTTGAAAATAGAGTACGTTTGAAAAACTCTACCAAAGTGAAGAATACGAACTAGTTAAAATGAAATTTTTGTTAACTAGTACGAAATCCTTCAAGTAAGGAATAAACTAAAGATAATTTTCATAAAACACATGTAAATCACATAGCACTTAGAAAAACACTCAATATTCAATAAAGTCCAATATGCTCATGAAAAATACTCATGAGAAATATTTAAAAATGGTGAGTGTACAAGTAATGTGTGACATGGCATTATGAAATTTCCAATTAAGCTCAAAATTCCTTGAAATAAAAAAACATGAAAATCATCAAAACTATTAATCTTCAAGGTATATGTATGTCTTATACAAACTAAAGCATACATACATATTCAAAACACAACGAGTCCACAAAGATATATGCATGAAGGCACGTGGCTCAAAAGGATGTATATGTATAATAATAATTTAGATAAAATGGACATATACATGAAGTTAAACATAACACAAAAAACATGAAACATGAAAAGCTAAATTTTCATTAAAACAAGTTTCATTTCAAGGCATATGTATGATTGTCAACACAAAAAGTATACATACATATCCCTAAACACGATTGAGTCCATATGTATAGATTTGCATGAAAAGCAAATGACTCAAGGGGTATTCATGTATATCTTGAAGTTTGGCAAAATTACACATATACATGAAATGAAAACTCATGATCATAAAATAAATCCACAAATAGGAATACAAGTTTAAAATGTATGAATCATCAAAACTAGACTATACTAGCTCATCTAATGGGTTCAAATACGCATTCAAACTCAAAAATATATAGATTTATTTGTGGCCCACTATATGCACAAGTGTACACCTAGTTTTAATGAAAACTAACATTTAAACAAGTAATCTTAACATGAAGCATCAAAACACGATGATAAACATAAACATGATTATTATGAATATCCACATGTTATTAGAACTATGATATACGCAATAGCAACCAAATAGTGAGAACACAAAAGAATTTATCCATATTAAACATGGGTGTCTCAAATACTATACATGTATGTCAATGATATGGTATTTGCATGATAATCACTAAACAACAAAACATGCTATAACAATGAAATATGAAAAGCATGTAAACAATAAATAAGGAGTTAGAGATTCGATACCAAACCAAGGAGGGCACCGCTCTAGTTCTCCAAAACATGGTGGTCCTCTCCACCAAACATCCCTTGAAAGTGATGCATCTAATTGATTTCCTTTAAGCTTGGAACGCATCCACTCCAAGGTACCGCTACTCTCACGTCATGTGAGAGCCCACACCTACATCAAAAACTTTAGGGTGGTCTTTGGTACCCATATCTTATTGGGTCCATGGGGGTTAGTACCGTCTCTAACCAAACAAACTTCTTTGCTAAATTTGAAACATGTAATCTATCATAACAAAATTTAGTAAGGTGGCCCATACGTCCACAATGTGTACAAGTGTACACATGAGCATACTTGTGATGGGTGTGTCCGTGTGGAGCATGTGTATGCCGTGGAGGGTGTGCATGCATAAAGGATGGAACTTGTTTCTTTCGAACCAAGGTTTCCAAACGTGAGTGGTTCATGGTACATTGGCTCATAGTGGAGCCCAAACAATCAATACTCTTCTTTAAAAACATTTATATCATTTTAATCAAAGAAGAAGTGGAGCATGCAAGGGGTGATCTAGGTGAAACTACCCTAGCATGGCAAACATGAGAAACAATATCATTTTTAAAGATTTATTTTTGTTTAAACAAATTTCTAATTCTTTTGAAATAAAATCAATTCATTTTTCAAAACATCATTTTCTTTTAAAACAAAATCAACTTTTGAAGACAAACTTTCATTCTTCTTCAAAAGTGTTTCACAATCATTTTTAGATTTAAAAAGTCATTTTCTTTAAGTCCAAGATCAAGTTGAGATTTTAATGAATCCCTCTCATTAGCAATCTCCTCTTCTCTTGCAAAACAATATCAAGTCTAGCAATCAAATTTTATTTTCATTATTAATGCCTAGACTTTTCTTTCAAAACATTATATTTTTCAATCAATTTTTCACACACAATAGAAAGTTCTTCATTTAAAGCATGGGCATCAATATAATCATTTGAAGAACTAGCATCATCATCATCATCTAAGTGGGTTTCCGAGTGTACCTCAAGGGAGTCATTCTCTTGGACCATATAGCATTGTTGTGGCTCGGATTCTCCACTAGATTCCTCTTCTTGTTGGATAGGCGTTTGAAGCTTGGAGGTGGTGGTTGTCAACTTGTTCCACACTGCAAAAGCGGAATCAAGATTAGAAACTAGCATAAGATAATCTTTTGAGAGCGTGCTTCTAATGGCCTCAAGGGCTTGCGCATTGGCCCCTATATGCTGCTATCACTAGGGTAAGATTCCTTGGTAATGGCAAGGTAAACCTTATGTCCTAGGGTTTGTAAATAAACGGTCATCCTAATCTTCCAAACAATGATGTTGAAGGGTCAAAACATAGGTGGGGTCATGAAGGCCATGGTAAACTATATGAGTGTGCAAACAAGCAAATGCAAACAAGATTAGCCTAAAATGAGGATCTTTAACTCTAGGTTGTTAGACCCAAAATCAGAGCACTTGGCTCTGATACCAATTGAAAAGCACACCTAGAGGGGGGTGAATAGGTGTACTAGCTAATCTAGAAACTAAATGCGCTAAATGCGGAATCTAATGCAAATTATTGCAACACACTTAATACAACACACAAGTGTAACCGAATCCCCGTGAAGGGGCTCTGGACTAACTCCTCTTGATTCCCCTTGAATGGGTTGAGGTGCTATGTGAAGCTCTGTGGTTAAGTATAAGTGAGGCACACACACAAGCAATCCAAGCATATAATGAATAAGCAATATGAATCAATGTAAGGACAACACAAGCAAATAGATATGATATGGCAATATGAATTATGCTCAACACAAGCAAATATGATATGATGTTATGAATGATGCTTTGCACAATATAAAGAGAGAGAGAGAGTTAGAGAGACAATGGATCAAACGCAAACACAAAGATATGTTTCGAGATTCGAGCCCCTAGCTCTACATCCCCGCCTACACCACCGTGTAGGATTTCCAATCCACTATCTCCCACCGAGGGAACCTCTACCGAAGAGGATTTGTTACAACACAAGGAGTACCAAACTCCTCTCTCAATACAAACACCACCTCACACAAGAGGGGTAGGCCCGTAGCCAAACAACAACCAACGCCTCTACCGAAGAGGGTTACAACCAATCTCCACCTCTCACTAGAGGGAGTAAACACAAGCCTCAACCTCTACCAAAGAGGGTGCAAACACCAACCCAAATCAACAATCTCAACCTCTACCAAAGAGGGAGCAACTCAAGAAATCAAGGGTTTACAACAAGTGGTATATCTCAACACAAACCTCTTTCCTTTTTCTTTTCCACAAAACAAGATCCTAATAGATTAGGATAAAAGATATAGCTCAAGTGTGGAAAACAAGTGTTTTGATCAAAGAAAAACTCTTGGGAAAATACCAAATAGATATGGAAATGAAGAACAATAAACTAGTTTCCCAAAAACCTATTTTCTTTGAAAATAACAAAACACTTGAAAACAAATGAATGAATCTTTTGGCACTTTAAACTCTTTGAAAACTTCTTTTTAAAACCAGAGAGTAGGGAATTTTGCTCTTGAAAAATCTTCTCAAAACAGCCCAAGAGTTGGGGTATTTATAGCCCCAAACAAAAAACTAGCCGTTAGGCTGATGTGGCAGCCTGACAGACTTGGCGGTCAGTCGCCCGGTCGACCGCCAACGGTCAAAAATGTGACCGTTGGGCAAAACCGGTTGACCGCCCGGTCGACCCAAACAAACAGAGAGCACTGCTCTCAGGCCCGGTCGACCCGGACAGTCGACCGAGCTTGTGCCTGCCAGACGTGCACAAGTCTGTGCACGTCGGTCGACCTCACGGGTCGACCGGCCCTTGGTGCGGTCGACCCATACGGTCGACCGACCTGGCCTGTCAGCACAAACCTGGGTCAGAAACACTGGGTAAAAATATTTTATAAAAATCTTTTATCTCTTTTAAAAATCACCAAAAAAAGTTTTATCATTTTGTATTGATATATAAACATGTGGTAAAAAGTTTAGCTTAAATATCAATCAATATGAACTATTTTTGTGTCTTATCATTTTACCAAAAACCAAAACATGTATTTTTATCAAACTTGGATTTTTCAACCATGAATAGGAAAGTCAAAATAAGTTTGTATAAGTCATGAAGCATGTATGTATATTGAACACATCTAATATACATAAAAAACATTTAAATTTGTTGATCTAAACTATTCATGAAAACCAAAAACCAAACATAAAACATGTGTGTTTGTGCACTTGAGCATATCAACTATACTAAGCTTTACAAATGGACCTAAACACACTATCTAAAACTATGAATACCTAAGTCTTCTTGACGATCTCCATCTTCAAGTAGACTCGATCCCAAACGTGATCCACGAGTGCAAAGGTATGATCTTGATGCTCGGGCACGGGAATCACCATGTGACAGCTTCCAAACTCCTCTTTTTGAAGCAATCACCAACTAATATCTTGCTAAAGATCTGAAACTTAAAATCACAAGATTATTAGTAAACATAACTACATGAGTTAATCATCATCAAAACTAGGGTGGAAGGCCTTTGGGCCAACAGTGTACACATGAGCATACATAGGTCATGTGTATGAACGTGAGAAGCATGTGTATGTCGTGGTTTGTGTGCATGTATGTTGAACTTGTTTCTTTCAAAACATGGATTCCAATCGTGTGTGGTTCATGGCACAATGGCTCAAAGTGGAGCCCAAACAATCAATACTTTTCTTCAAATTACAAATATCATTTTAATTTTTGAAGAAGAAGTGGAACAAGCAACATGTTTGTTAATAGAAGATGAATCTATAGTAGTATGATAAACATGGGAAGACAAATCAATTTTTCAAAGATTTATTTTCATTTGAAACTAAATTCAAATTCTTTGAAATTAAAGCAATTTATTTTTTAAAGTTTCATTTTCTTTTAAAACAAAATCAAGTTTTGAAGACAAAATCTCATTTTCTTCAAAACAATGTCACAATCATTTTTATTTTTCAAAAAATTTATTTTCTTCTAAAGCAAAGTCAAGTTGGGTTTTCGAGGAGTCTCTTTCACTTGAATCTCATCCTTCTCTTGAAAAGTCAAATCAAGTTTTGACAACAAATTCTTATTTCTTTATTTAATTGAAAGCTTTTTTTCAAGACTGGGTACTTTTCAAGTAAGTTTTCACACACTAAAGATAGTTCTTCATTAATGCATCAGCATCCATAATGTCATCTCCTGAAGAATTAGCACAATCATCTAGTTAAGTATCTGAATGTACCTCAAGGGAGTCATTCCCTTGGACCATGTAGCAAACTTGTTCGGACTCAACTCCACTGATTCCTTCTCCATATATTTTATCGTTTGAAACTTGGGAAGAGGTCAAAGTGTTCCACACTGTAAAAGCGGAATCACAATGAGAAATCATAGAAGGATAATCTTTGCTTAATGTTTGTTTTAATGCATGTAGGGCTTGTGCATTGGCTTCTATATGCTTGTCTTGATAAGATTTCTGGTAGTAGTAAGGTAAATATGCATACCTAGAGTTTTTAAATGGGCACTCATTCTAAGTTTCCATATATCGATGTTGGAAGCATCAAACATGGGAGGGTCATGAAATCTATGAGTGTATAAACTATATGTGTGCAAATGTAAATGTAGATTAGCAATCCAAGCTCTCCTCCTAGGTGGTTAAACCTAATATCAGGAGTGTAGGCTCTGATACCAATTAAAAATACACCTAGAGGGGGGTAAATAGGTGTATGGCTAATCTAATAACAAATAATGCGGAATTAAAAGCTAATTGCAACACACTAAGTGTAACCAAAGAGTGTAGCCGAATTTCCGGTGACGGGCTCTAAACTATCTCCTCTAAATTCCTCTAAATAAGAGTTGGGTGCTATTTGAAGCTCTCTTGGTTCAACACTAGCATGGGCACACACAAACAATACCAAGCATATATGTTGATATGAACAATATGAAATAATGCAAGGTATAAAGAGAGAGAGAGAGTTAAGAGATAGTAGATCAATCGCAAATACCAAGATATGTTTCGAGGTTCGAGCCATTACTCTACGTCGCCGCCTTCACACAGAAGGATTTTCACTATACGTCCATACAGGACTCCCACACAGGGAACCTCCACTGAGGATTTGACAAACACAACTAGGAATACACAACTCTCTCCAACAAAACAACCTCTACGCAAGAGGAAAGGCAAAACAACAATCACCTCACACTAGAGAGATAAGGCACTAAGATAAAACTCCAACAATCACCTCTACACTTAGAGGGATAGGCACAAAGCCAAAACTCTAAACTTAATCACCTCTACACTTAGAGCGATACCAACAAACCCAAAACTCCTTCACAATCACCTCTACACAAGAGGGATGAACACAAACTCAAAGCACAACCTTCTCTACACTTAGAGGGAAAGGCACAAAGCCACAAGCAAAGAAAAATTATAACTTGGTGATCTCAAAGACCACAAGCAACCTTGATGATCACAATAGACCACAAACTAATTTTCTCACCAAAAACAAGATCCTATAGATAGGATAGATATGATAGCTCAAATGTGAGAAAATAAAGTGTTTAGAAATGAAAACAATAAGGAAAAACTCTTGGAAAAAATAATAGATAGATATTAAAATAAAGATCAAAAACCAATCTCCCAAAAACTCTCTCTTTCTTTGATTTTTCAACACTTTAAAACAAATAAAAGATAAATCTTTTAGCCCAAAACTCTTGAGAACTTGTTGCTAAACACTTAAGAAGATGGAAAAATTTGCTCTTTAAATGCTTGATGAAAACAGTCCAAGGGATGGGTATTTATAACTCATTCAAAAAATTAGCCGTTGGCAATCTGGAAAAGCCAAATTTACCCTTCCGGTCGACCGCCCAGTCGACCGGCCAACGGACCTTTTCTGACCGTTGAGCCTCCGTCGACCGGCCAAGCCATCGGTCGACCGCCCGGTCGACCGGCCAGCACCCGAGAGTTGGGCGCTTTCAGTCGGTCGACCGCGCGGTCGACCGGCCTTTGTGGCTAGCCATGTGCACGTCCCTCGTGCACATCGGTCGATCGATCCGGTCGACTAACCACTGGTCCGATCGACCGTCCGGTCGACCGCCAGTACAGTCTGGCTGAATTTTGGGACTTGAAACTTAGGTTATATAATACTAATTAAATCCCATAAATACACATAAATTTCACAAAAATAAGTTCTTATAAGATCTTTGAATACTAATATGTGTGACAAAAAATCAACACATATTACAAACAATTTGAACCATTTTTGTGATATAGAATTTAAGCTTCAGCACAGTATTTTCTAAAACTTGGATTTTTGAAATGAAAAATCGTTTTCTCCAAAAGTTGTATAAATATAAAACATGATATTGAAATAACTTGTGAAACGTAGAGTGAATAGATAGAATCCAATACACATGTAAGATATATATCTATGTTTTTGACATATTCAAAACCGGTTAAACCGAAAACCAATAAACATTAAACTTTTATGTGTGTGTGAACTTGAATATATCAACACTATTTACCTTTACACAAGATCTAAACATAAAATAAACAAACCGAGGTCTTCTTGTAGAACTCCTTTTCCAAGTCGTCTCGATCCAAACACGATCCAACGAGCTTGACTCCAACCGAGTGCTAGTGTAACAACCAAAATTTTATTTATCTAATTTCTCCTCATCTTAATTATTAAGAATTTTTGTTTAAGGCATTATCTAGAAGTAGTCACCCTCCCATATTTCAATATCAACAACTTGAGCTTAATTAGTTGACCCACTCCCTTTCTAAAAGTTTTTATTAACTATTTGATTGTGGTGACTAAAAATGTATGGCATGAAGGCTTATGTGCATGTATTTTGGGCAAATTTATGACTTAAGCAATGGTAAAAGATAATTTCAAACTAATCCTTCACATCCCCTTAATCAACTAAGCTTACCCTAATATCTTTTTAGTGGTAGGTATGCATGCAAGGGGGAAGATTAAAGGGCTAAGATCTCTTTGAGATTGGGGTTTCCATGTGGCATCTTGAGAGGGGGTCTTGGCCAAGTGGCAACTGAGAGAACCCCCACCTAGTTACTTGCAATCCCAAGGGTTGACTACCAAGCTTGCCTCTTCCTCTTCCTCTCCCAAATTCTGCAATTTTCCCTCTCATTTGTGAAGAACTTGAAACCCTAAATCCTCCATTTCATCTCCTCTCTAGTATTTGAAGGAAAGAAACTAGGATACCCTCTCTAGCCCTAAATCCTAGCCTCTCTCAGCTCTGAATCAAGATTTCACGAGAAGGGGGGAAGAAAAACGCGCGCGTAGCAAGCAGAGCAGCAGCAGCACGCGGGGCGCTGCTACTTTGCCGCAAATCTGCGGCAAAGGGAGGGTTTTGCGGCATTTCAGTGGAGGGAAGGCCATCTTCGGGGAAGTTTCCTGGTGAACTGGGGAGAGATTTTACACGGCCAAACAGAATTCTCCTGAAGTCTAATTCTCTGTTTCAGAGTTATAAAGCATAGTGAGTAAACCTAACTATTAGGTTATGTTTTTCTATCAAGATTTAAAAATCAGAATTAATGTTGTGTAGGTAACTCCTAAGTGTGCTAATTTTTGATATATTGCTATTTTATTTGTGGTTATCCTCAACTAAATGAAGTCTATGAGTATCACCTAGTTGTGGTGTTTCTATGTTTGGTTGTGATGAGATACATAGGTAATGTACATGCTCTAGCTTAATAATCATGCTTAAATGAGAGGGTTTAGCATCTTAATTCGCTGTTTGGTGATTAACTTTAGGTTAATTGAAATGCAAAGGGTATTATATGCTTGTTATGTCTCTACATTACATCGATATGATATACGTGTGTAGAACTCATGTTCTAGTATATTATGTATGCCTATTGAGCCAATTTATCAAGTTATTTTGCTATCTTTCTTGATCAATATCATGATAGTCGTCGACTCGATATAGATATGGTATAAACTTGGCTCTTATAAAATAAACAATGTGATGCATATGCGAAGCATACGATTCATATTAAAATCACCCCATAGATGCCGATTAATTGACTTGAAGCTTACTTATGTTCA